>MU224508.1:4214541-4253019 GCA_018584345.1 Thuja plicata
CTTTTAATTAAATAAAATTCCTCTTATTTAATTAAAAGATTTAATCTCCCTTTTAATTAAATTCATCTTATTTAATTAAATTAAATTCCTCCCATTTAATTAAATAAAATTCTTCTAATTTATTTAAATATAAAGAAAACCCCTCTTTTAATTAAATAAATAAAAATCCCCACTTAAAGCACTTTATTTGTTGAAAAAGGTAATAAATTAAATAAAAATCATGTTTTCTTCACATCCTTCTAAGTGGTGGGTTTTTGCCTCTTAATCATGGCCTTTGATTTTTGCCTCTTAATCTCAACCATTGATTATTTATTTTTGCCTCTTAATCTCAATCATTCATTTTTCTTTATAAGGAAATCTCTCCTTCTCATTTGATAATCATCCATCATCTATCAATACAAGGTTTTCATAGTATTGTTATGCTGCAGGTTTGGAGAGCAATTTTGGAGGAGGATTTGAGCACTTTGGCTTGGATATTATAACTTCTCTCTTCTTGTCTTCTTCTTCTTGCATTCATGGCTACTCATATAGATTAGATTCATGTTTATTTCCATAGATTAATCTTGCATTTGTATTTCCTTTCATAGAATAATCATGCATTGTTATCATTTAGATTAATTTCCTTTCATGCATTGTTATCTTATAGAGTAGATCTCATTTTCATGCATTTGAATCTCTTGTTTCATGGTGTACTTGCATGGGCACTAACTAGGTCAATTTGAGGGCCTCCATTTCACACCTTTGCACTCCATGACTAGAGAGCTATGGATCGATATTTGAGGCCTCATTCTTGAGAAACCTTGGCTGGAATGATTCATAGAAGTGTGTCAACATTTTAGCACACAGATAATACCTTTGTTCTGATCAGTAGCCTTGTATGTAGTTCTTTATAAACTGAATTCTCCTTTATCTATCCTTGTGCATGAAACTCTCTATCTGATCCATAGATATCCTTGGTGGCTACAATCATATCATTCTTGATTGATTATTACATATATATACAAAAGATTTGACCTAATTAGGTTTCACGCTTTTCTTGAAAAACTCTAAGATCAAGGGTTTACAACTTGACCTTGATCTCCTAGTTTGCATGAATACAATCAGTTAACTAATAACATCCACAATTAATTCTTATCTTGATCCACAAAAATAAGTTGTCCAGCTAAGAAAAAAGTTGTTTAAGAGATTAAAGTGCTTTAGTTGACGTGTAGGTGGGATCCACTTTTTTCGGTGAAATATTGTCTCTCGATGTAGAATGGTGCTCGGTGATGTCTTCGTAAAATGATGCTCGATGATGTCTTCAGTTGATATACTTCTTGGTGATTGTATTATCATTTGGTGTTCAAAACATCTCGGTGATCACTTCGCTCGGTGATTGTTGTCGCTCGGTGTTCAAAACATCTCGGTGAACACTATGCTCGGTGAGTGTTGTCACTCAGTGATCATGACCGACCAACCAAAACTATCTTCTTATATACTAATGACAACTTCTGATCCTTTAAGGATTATCATGAGTCACTTGCCAGCAATCTCTCCCTTTGGCATTGATGGCAACACTTAGTGAAAAATGACTAAATGTTAATACCAAAAAGAATATACATTACACTTCTTTATCTCCTTTACATATTTACTATTTTAAATTATCTTCTCAATCTTTCCTTTGTACACTTTTCATATCTTTACTTCTCCCCCTTTGATATCAATGAAAAAAGTATACAAAAATGTAGAATACATAACAAAATTTATACAACTGCTTACCAAAAATTTAGACCTTCTTAAGCACGTCTTGGAAAGATCTTTACTTCCTCAGTTCAAGTATTTACCAATATCTGACTCACATGGATCAGTCCATTCACCACAATATAAGATGTCTCTTCTCTCTTTAACTCAGTCAGAATGTACCCAGTGAGAGCCTGTGTTTTCTTCTCCATGTTTGAAAGGTGTATCTCAATAATTGATAGCTTAGGAATAATTAAACTCTTCAGCATACCAAATCTCCCCATAACTCTCCCTTTCTCTATCTCCAACACACTCAACTTGTCCAATACTCTAGACACTTCTTTGTCTAACTTTAATACAGTGTGTGAGCAGGTCTCACAACTGTGCCTCAACTTATCTGGAGTTTGTCTGTCATTTTCTATAATATCCTCAATGGTCTTAAGGTGTCTGATAGGGTTTATACAATAACTGTATAACTTCCTTCCATGTTTCACACAACTCTATACTTCAGACATTGTTTTTCCTTCTATGTCAAAGTCCCATGAAATAGACTTGCATACTTTCTCTAACTTATTTTGTAAATATTATTGTTCTTCTTTTTCTTTTGCGGTTGTCTCCAAGGACTCATAGTGACTGTCAAAGTCATCCAATGCCTTGTTCAAGTTTTGTGCAATGTCCTTTTCTTGGAAAGTAAGAGGTATAGGTAGGAGTTTTTTTATGGTATCAACTGCCCTATCTAATACCCTTGACTTCTTCTCTGTTTTATGCTCTGATCTCTCCTTATCTTTTGTAAATGTGATGTAAGATAGCTTCATCATCTCATATTCATCCATACTCTCCACATCTACACTCAATGTTTTCTCTCCACTTTCCAACAATAAGGTTGAAGAAACAAGTTTCATTATTTCTTGTTTCACTTCAGCCTTACTCTTTGGCTCCTTCACAACCTCAACAATGCTTTCTTTCTCTTGACTCTTAGAGGGTTCTTCCTCAATAGATTTTATCTTGTCTTTATCAATCTCATGCATAGTTTTTGTTTCCTTCAAAAGGATCATTTGTATCCAGCGACGTGTCCAAAATCACAGGCACACCAAAAACAAAGAAATTTGGTTGCTTTACTGTACTAAAAAATTGACTATTATCATCTCCATCCTTAGGTGAATCAATGTTGATTATTGAAGGCTTGGAGGACCCTCCCCTTAAGATATTTTTAGGCTTATTAGCCTTAGTTCTAGGAGGTGTGAGCTTCTCAGGTTCATCTTCCATTAGAATTGTTTCTATCACCTTGTGAGTATCCTCAATTATCTCATCATACTTTCTTGCCATTATCTTGATCAACCTGGACTTAGTTATTAACAGGGGTTTCAGTGCATTTGTAATTATTTTATGCTCATCATATGATATTACTGGTAACATTTCTTCAATATCTTTTACCCTTATTTTATCATCTTCTTATAGTGCTAATTGTTTCCTTACTTCAAGTTTATCATACAGCTCCCAAGGAATGCTTCCGCCCATCTCTAACACATTCTTCTTGAAAAATAACATGTGCTTAATCAAAATATCTTCTATAATGATTTGATCATTTGAATCATACCTTTCATAAAATTTTACTACTTTATTTAACTTGCCTTGGTCCACACCTCTTTTCTCCATCATTTTCAAGTCAGGTTTCTAGAGTTGTCTACTCACAGGTTTATCTTGTGATTTCTTCTCTTCTTCTTCTTCTTTACTCTTCTCTTATTTAGTAATTACAACTTTACTTGCTAAATTATCTATAAAATTTTCAATTTTCTTTCTCCTGGCTATTCTTTTCTGTTCTTATATGATCATAAAGGATTTCTCCTCATATTTACCCCATCTTTCCTTTGATGGATCTAACTCTAAAGATAGTACATGCTCAACTTGCATAGTTAATACTTCTTTACTCACTTCATACCCCATAGGGTAACACCACTTCATCCTTGGGTCAACTAATTCAAAACAAACACAATTATTTTCAACCATGAAATAGATTGTCTCCTTGTACTTTTCTACCATTTCCTCTAGTATCCTCATTCTCTATTACATCTCTCTCTATAGGATTTTGATCATTGCAAATAGTTCTCCATCTACCCATGTGTTATTCTATCTTTTGTAGCTTTTTGATACTTGTATACCAGTGGGTTCATTATCTTTCCAAGCTCTAGGGTACATACCTAGAAACTTATGCAAAATGTGTACATACATATATATCAAAAGTGAGCCAAATCTGAATGCCTTCGTCCTATCTCTCTTTATTTGTTTCACATTCTCCATGAACTGTTGTGCAAGAAATTCACATAGGCTATACTTTACATTCTCCTTTACCATCTTATATACCATCATTATAACACCAACATAAACGGAGTTAGGTTGGCTTCTATAATGAAGTTTGTATCCAATAATTGTTGTAACTAGTCTAACATCTTTCTCAAAGATGTCAACCAATATCATTTCTCACTTATCCCATTTCAAGTAGTTAGGGTTTCCACCTACTTCTTGGTGTCCTTCTTTGCAATAGGGGTGACTCCAGAGTTATCTAGACTAGTAATTTCATGGATCAACTCATTGCAAATCTTCACAGGCAACTCACCAATCCAAATGAATTGGTCATGTACTCTACTCAACAAGATTTTGAACCATTCTTCTTTGTCAAACTCATGTAGTTCTATCATTTTTGTTATGTTGAGATTATCAAGATGAGAAAAATAATCCTTCCACTTTCTGTCCTCTTTAATCATATCCTTCATTTCCTTGAAGATCTCAAAATATCCTAAGGATTCATACTTGCAATGGATATAAGCACTAATAACCTCTACGTGAAGAACTCCATAGAGTGTTTGAGAAAATGCACCTTCCGAATCACCCTAAGTGGATTTGCAAGGATGTATCTAAAACTTGTATCTAGGTCTCTCAGCAACATCAAATATCATAGGTGTATCCATATTCACAAGTTTGTGAGTGATATAAATATCTTTTGATTGTTGATTATGTGAATTTCCATTTTTCCAATTGCTCAATGCTCTAGTTTCTTTGATCTTCTTGCTCAAATCTTTGTTCTTCTTCAGCTCTTCTCTTTGAATGATGATTAGATAAGTTCTTTTTTTTCCCTTATACTTTGTTGTGTAAAGAAACGACATAGTTCCCTATTGTATCATCTTAAAATGGAAGCACTTCCATGTTAAGAATGTTTATCCCTCCTTAGGGGGTGTTTTTGACCATCATAATATTGTCCCCTCATTTATGAACCCTCTCCTACTTCTATGCCTATTTAGGACCCTGATTGGGCCTCTCCATATGCTATCTAACCCACCTGACACATTTTCCAAGGGTTTTGACTCCCTGGTTCAAGGTCGACCTTGACCTTTACCTAGTTCAAGGTTGACCTTGACCTTGACCTGGGTCAAGGATGACCTCAACTTTGACCTAGGTCCCCCTTTCCAATTTGAAAGTTTCTCGGCTAGCACAGGGTCCTTAAAATTCATTTCCCACTTTCAGGTTGGCTGTTTTGGGTTCCAAAGTGATGAATCTTAAATTATATTTAATATAGGTCCACTTCTAGGGGTATAGGTCTAATTGGAATTTAATTCTCCTATGTAGGCCTCTCTAGAAGATTGTGCCCTAGATTCATATATAAGGAAGCCTTCTCCTCTCATTTTCTCTAACCATGACAAAAGTGAAGTCTAAGTACAAAATCTATGTATCCAAGAAGCATAACCATCAACTAAGTAAAGTCTAGGCACACAAGTTATCTACATGTTCTCAAGCTTTCAAGGTTCAATCAAGGTTTTCAAGTCTTCCTCTTAAAGAATGCAAGTTCTCCATTGAAGATCAAGGATTCAAGCATTCAAGACTCATCATTCAAATCCCTAGATCTATCCATGTGGTGTGATCTTCCTTCAATATCCTTTGTGCATCCTCAAGACTCATTCATTCTTCCTTCATGCATTTATTCTATCAGGAAATTTGGATTCCTTTGCTAGCACTCTGAATTTTTATTAGTCTAAAAACATTGGAAAGATTCCTCATTTCGTGTGAAAGATTAGTGTATACATCCCAGAAAAATGTGAAGAATATTGTGTGAATCTATAAACATCTAAGAGAATCCCTCTTTGATAGTTTGGCTATTGTTTAAACATTGTTAGTTCAAAAGTTCAGACTAGATTATCTTGATCCCATTATCCCAACTTCATCAATCTCTATCAGCAACTTTGTCTCATCTAAGGCAACAGTCAGAATCAATATCTTACATCACCAAAATCTAAGATCAAGAGAAATCAAAATCTGTCCCTAGAATTACCCTTGTCAAACGTAACTCGGAATCTCCTCAAGATTTTATCCTTTTTTTTTTTTCTTTATATCACTTATTTTAGTTTAAAACTAGGAAAACACCATGTCTCTCACACCCTATGGAGGACCTTATACTAGGTCAAAGGCTAGAACTCAACCTGATGAATCCTATGTTAACCAATTTCCCCCATGGGAAAAAGAGCAAGATGATAACCCATTTCCCCCATACGAAGAAGAACAAGAACCCAACTACCATGGTGACAATAACCCTCTTGTTTATTCAGAAATTTTCTCTGAGTTGGCACATGAACAATGACAAACTAATATCCTCATGTAACAAGTGCAAGACCTGCAAAATCAGCTAGATGATCTTCAAACTCAAATTCAACCAAAGTCTTACACTATAGAGGACTTATATCCCTACCCTATTGACTATATGTCTCAAATCACATCACAAGTCAATGAATGTCCTCTTATTTCCTCAAATCCATGATCATTGATTTCCCAAATAAACACAATTAAAATTATGTCATCCTTGGGAGACCAATCTAAACCTTTCAAGGTTTTAATTCAAAAATTGGTTCATATACATCATTCTATTGTTAAGAAAGATCAAAATCATCTACCCATATCTATCAAGGATCCATTCCAAAACAATAACATTGTTGACACATCTATCTCCTATGAAGAAGTTGTCCTGCAAGAAGCTTCCATGTTTCCCACTAGTCCTTCAACCCCTGAAGAATCACAAGATAAACCTTTTCCATTCCTTTCAAACAATATATCTAGTGATGAGACCTCCCAAGGGCTATCCACAATATATTTCAATGTTAATTCCTTTTACGACTTGGCTATTCTAGATCCATTGCCACCATATGCTCCATTCCTAGATGAACCTACTCCAGAGAGTCTCATTCAAAATCCTTCTCTCTCATGTCAAAACATTGAACCCTTCCAATAATCCACCATACATATTCCAATTGATACCCTATCTCAAGAGGATGATGCAAATCATGAAGAAACAAGTCCTAAAGAAAATCAAGATCAAGATCCCAAGAATGACCAAACCTGTATAGTTTTTGACCAAGATCTTATACTTCTATAAACTCATGAAGATTCCACTATCATTTTCCATCCTATCCAAGCTAATCCCCTTCCATCCCATGAACAAAGTTTCATTCCAAGTCTTATTGACCTTCCACTTCCTATCCCTGACCAATATCATGACATCCTACCCATTCTCCCAAATGATTCTATCCAATGTAATGAGAAATTCACCCATAAAATTGAGTCAAATGATCCCCTTCCAAGTCTTATGGACCTTCCACTTCCTATGCCTAAGAAAGATCATGACATCCTAAATATTATCCCAAATGATTCTATCCAATTTCAAAAGAAATTCACCCTTAAAATTAAGTCAAATGTTCACCTTCCAAGTCATATGGACCTTGCACTTCCTATTCCTAAGCAATAGCATGACATCCTTCCCATTATTTTGAAGGATTCCATTCACATTCAAGAGAAAATCACCCATAAAATGGAGTCTGATGGTCCTCTTCCAAGTCAAGATCAAATTATCCCTTCACCTTCATCTCCACCACAAGATCCATCATCCCTCCAGATCCTCCTGATCACGATCCTACAATTCCTTCATCTCCATGTCCTAATCCTCCATCTTCTCCACAAGATCCTATCCTACCAAATGATCATGTCACTACTCCTATTCCATCACAAGATCATATTATTCCTCCTAATCCCCCTCATGATCACAATACATTTATGCAAGTTGTTCATGAACCCCATGCATTTCAAATGGATTCCTCTACTTCCATCTAGTCCGGTCCACTTCATGATCCTATTGTTTCTTCCATATCATATCCACCTCAAAATGGACTCGTATCTGGTAGAAAGTATTCTACTGGTCAAAGAAATCTTTATCAAGTCAAAGGGTTAGACCTCCATGGACAAAGTACATTAAAACCCTTTCATATTAAAGAAAATTTTGATGGTCATGGCCTTCATAACAGTACTCATTCTCAAGATTTTAGTACCCCTTCCAAATCCAAATCTAAACATATACCTTCCCCTTCACCCCTTCCATCCATCTTAGGTCCATATATTCCTACATCCACTAGTTCATAATCCACTTCTCCTTTCCTAAATCAAGGTTAGCAAAGGCACACATCTCGGAAAACCTTCCACTCATCCAAAAAGTCACCATACCATTATTATCCATCCATGAATCACATTCCCCTTTCAATAAATTTGAATGCCAAACATAAGTACCATAAGTCGAGAAATCCACATGCAGTCAAGGATCAACATGTCCATTATAATTGACATGTAAAAACAAAGAAAATAATGATCCAAAAGGAAAATGAAATGTCCAAAAGGCCACAAAGGCCCCTTGAGAAAAAATAAAATTCAAAATCAATATGGGTTCCTAAATATCTTGTAGAAACAATGTGTTCTAAGGGCCCACAAAAGAATAAAAAATCAAAATCCATGTGGATTCCTAAGAAATTTCTTGAACCAGAGTATCCCAAAGAAAAATCCAAGTTGGCATCCAAAATTTCTATACATCCATTTAACTTTTCCAACCTTCCAATTCCATTTTGGGTCCTTATGTCCCAAAATTCATAACCATACCTCCATCAAATCCAAAATCTCCTTTTCTTCCATCAAATACAAAATCTCTTTTTCTTCCATCACTCCATCACCCTGCAAGGTATGTGTCAATGTTGTTCTTTTCCACATATCCATCCACTCAAAATCAATTCTTCTCACAATCCCTCCATTATCCAACACATATATTCCAGTCTTCCATTCATCCTCTTGTCCAATCCTATTCATAAACCATTACCCTATCCCACTTCATCCATTTTATCCCCCTTTTTCCATCACCCTATCAACATCTTTGAGCATACCTCCAATAGCCATGATCTATTGTAACACGTATTACAAGGTTACAATCTGAAGAGAAAGATGCTTAATTTCATCCTCATGTCCTATCATGAGACTATTATCTTCCAAAAAAATTCAAATATATATATAGGAAAAATAAATAAAGAGAAAAATATTTGTCCACTAGTGAAAACTTGGCAAACAGGCGCATTGGAAAAGTACCATGATGAAAACCTGGCAAAGAGGCATCATGTGTAATATATGAACCTATTGCATTCCATACATGGGGGCATGTTCCATCCATATTTTCCTATCATATCATATCCCTTTCATTTCCTCCATTAACCTATATCCCTCATATCCCTTATCATATCAACATCTATATTTCCTTTTTTCCAACTTTGATCTTGACAAGGCTAGGGATCTCCCTAGAAGCATCACATGTATTATATGCTTCATGTTGTCCACATCCCTATGGTCACTATTTCTTATATTTTCACAGTCTTGAATCCATATCCCTTCCCCTTGTCCATTCTTGATCTTGCTTGCCCTATCCATGTCCTATCAAATCCCTCTCTTGGTCTTGATAGAAAATACAGATAAGAAAATGCAAAATCTATTTTCAGCATCCTCTTGACATGTCCACTCTTGTCAACCACATCTCAATCAATGCACCATGTATTTATCTTATCTTGTCATGTCCAGTCCCTTATCTTGCAAAAAAACATGTTATCCCATCTTCTGGATAGTCCTTGGCATCCAAACAACTTCAAGACATACTAAGAGTCATTTGACCTTCATCCATCTACTAGTTCATCTGTAAATCCATAATTTCCTTACCTTGCTAGAATAGGGGCAATCTGAAAAAATTCTAAAAGTCTTGAAAAATCCCTAAAAAATATTTAAAAGTTGTCACAAATCCTAAAAGAGCAAAATATCCTGAAAAAAATCAATCATCATAAAAAAAATCAAATATTGCAAAATCTCAAGCAATAAAACCAACTTTGTTATCAACAAGCAAAAGACGATCAAACAATCAATCAAACATCAAACGTCAAAACTATGAGCTTTGGAAATCAGCAATGGACTCATATGACTTAGATTTATCAGCAATTTAATCTATCAAGCAATCAATCAAACAATCAATATTCAAATCAAACTAATCAATTGTCTTACAAAGTGATGGATACACTCAAAACCAGCCAAATCAGTCTTATATGAGTAATCTATTCCTGAAACCAGACCCAATCAAGCATCAAAAAATCAAGAAATCAAGGAACAATAAACGGTTGACTAGGTTAGTCATGTCATTCGGTTGTCAGTTTATCTTTCTTAATTATGTTCTTACACTACTCAAGGATACCACTGAGTGATGAGAGTAGCTACGATGGATGATGATATTGTTTTCTTTGATTGTTGTTTGTCGACTATTTACAATCAATTCTGGGGCAATGATGATTCAAGATAAAGGTGGTAGGAGTTGTCACATATCTGGCAGCCATGCAGTTTCACGATCTGAGCTAGCCCTTGGAAAAGAATTGAACAATCCTTTTCTATTATCTACTTTTGTTATCAATAAATCGTAGCAGTATCTAGATGGTCTATATCTGGGTACACTAGTTTTTCTCTTTGGTAATTTTCTTATTCTTATCAGAAATCATTGCGGTATATACATGGTTAATATTTGGGTACATTTGGTTCTCCTTTATTCGGAGATCATTCCGATATCCAGATGGTCAATATTTGGGTGCATTTGGTTCTCTTTCTTTTCAAAATCAGAGATCATAGTGGTATCTAGATGGTCAATATCTAGGTGCATTTGGTTCTCTTTCTTTGTAGTTTCTCTTTCCTTTTGGTTATCAGAGATCATAGCGATATCTAGATGAGAAATATTTGGGTGCATTGGATGCTCTTCCTTTTTTATAATAAGGTGCAATGATGAACAAAATTGGAAAAAATGATAGTGACTTGGTTTCATCACTCTGTCTTTCATTTGGTCCCTTCCTATCACAACCAATTTCTCACTAACTTTCTTCTAACTAACACTTGCATTTACTTAGACACATTGTGCAATTTTAGGTTTGCATTCATTTATTGCATAAGAAAAATTAAAAAAACATGTGCATATTAGATCATATAATCAATGCATCCATCATCAATAACATCATAACTAAAATAGGATTGCATTAATCATCATCATATAGTGATTCAACACTATCAACAAATTAATGCTCATCTGATGCATTTTTTATGCTTAATTTGTTGAGGGGGCATATATCCCACCTACTGTCACTGGGGCAAGTTGGGGCACGATCAAATTTGAAAATTATTTGACACAATGTGATAAATCACATTGTATCAAAGAGGGGCAAATGTAGACACCCTAAAATGGACAAACTTGCAAATTTACATTAAAAACACTAGCTTTCATATATTAATTAATGGTTTTTTAATCATTAATTAATCATCTATTTTCTTCTAATTTCATTCCCCAAATCATCTAATCATATCCCCAAAATTAATTAAATAATTAATTTTACTTAATTAATTAACCTTAATTGAATAATCTTCATTAATTAATTTAATTTAATTTCCTAAAGTTTAAATTTAAATATTTAAACTTATTAATTAATTTTTCTAATTAAATTAATTTAATTTCATTCATAAATCCAATTCTAAATCCAAAAAGAATTCAAATATCTCACATGTTGAATAATTTAATTACAAAAATGAATTAAATATTTAATTGAATCCTTTCTTTAGTTTAAAAAAGAGAACTCTCGATTAGATCTCTGATTGCATGAATTACTCCACCTACCTCTTCAGTTCAAAAAGGTAACTCCAACTTACCTCTTCAGTTAAAAAGGTAACTCATAATCAGTTGTTTAGTTAACCAAACTTTATCTCCTCTCTCCAAGTTGAATAGGTGGAGTTTACAGATGACTTCTCCAGTTCCCTTTGATCTCAACCATTCATCCTAGCTAATCTCTAGGATCAATCTCAACCATTCAAATCATTTTCCATATTCTATATAATCAACCCTTCATAACCATTTGAAGGATCCAGGATTTCAAGATTTTGGATGCCCTTACTCTGTAGGATTCTTGCTAGAGGCATTCAAATCATTCTTGTGATCAAAATCAATATCATTTCTCAAAAAACCCAAGTCATAGATGTTGTCGATACCAACATTGAGCACCACACACACAATATTTCAGAAGGAGTAGAGAGAGACAATAGAAGATTCAAGCTTTGTTGTTTTATATTCGTTTGTATTCCTCCTTGATTTCTTGTCATTTTATTGCTTGTGGATTTTTTCATAGTATTTTTGATTGCTTAACCCCCATTGCAAATCGGTGCTAATAACCCTCGTTAACTCGAGATTGTGGAGCAAGATTGGATCTACACACATATCTATATTTTATTTCTAATGGCTTGAATTGAGTTTAAATTTTGAACTTTGTTTTTTGAACAGGATTAATGTAGCAGATCATATGCTATTGCTAATTTACTAAACTGGCATGTAAAATGAAGAAATGTATAGTTGCAAAGATGTTGTACTTGTCTTACTAATTTTTATTTTGAGACTTCACATGAGGCAAATCAACCTAAAGTTTTTGTTTCTCCCTTGTTTATATAAAAGGGAATTCAGGGTCATTTGCTAAGGGTATTGTACTATTGAGTCATTGACTTTTGCAAATAGAATCACACAGAGTTCTGTACATACTACTATTAATGAATGAATTGTTACATTGTATCATATTTGTAAATAAATTAATGAGAATATCTATGAATTGTATCATATGAATTGCAATATTTTCAAAAAAATAATGAAAATCTTCAAGAATTGTACCATATGTGCTAAATAATGCAAATGAAAAGTAAAACCATTATTAATTGTATAATTTATGACATTATCAACCACATTCATGTTTTTTACATTGGAATATGTTATTATGCATGATTGATGATGAGATACATACACTGACAGTAGACTACAGCAATAATTTTAATAAATACCTAGGACCTGCTACTTCGACAATGATTCAAATTGTCACATCATCTCATTATCGGGATCTTCAGATTCATCACCATCAACATCATAGCTTCCTTGGTTCTTTGTTATGTTTTATTCACTCTGCATACCTCTCCTTAACTGAAGTTCAATGGTACCAGTACACAGGTCACTGACACCATTGTCTCTGGCACTCCCACTTTGGTTTGAAATGTTGTCAAACACTCTTCTTTGACATTTCTTCCCCCACAATTTCAGTTCCCTATCGTAAGGAAAATTATTGACATCATACCTGGATGTATAGAGCCTCAAGAAATTTTGTAAATTATTTTCTAGTTTGTTTCTTAGCTTTGACTTTAGGAAATCCAAAGCATTGAAAACTATCTCATCCTCCACTAACCCCAATATCATGGTCAGACATAAAAAAGAAATCTTGAAAAATTCTTATATTGAATCAATCAACATTTCGCTTTGAAATATCATATATATTCATGGGGGTTCCACATAATATTATATTGTTCCCTCATTTTCTATGAAAACTAGCCTGATTGGTCTCTCAAATGAGATTCATCTAAAATTCCATTTAGAGTTACTCCATTGAACTCTTTGGTTTTGCAAAAATGATCTATCAAAGTTAGTAGCTTAGTTTGAAAATATTTCAAATTGTTGATACTCCAATATCGAGGAAATAGAATAGCCATGGATTCAAGTAGTTTGACTAGAGGGAATCTTTCTCTAATCTGTGAGGAAATATTATAGGCAATGTACTTCACAGAAGTAGTTACACACTCAACGATCTTGGTAGATTCTTCCCTTTTAACACTTGATATTCTCTTCCTAGGGCTCTTTCCTGGTTCCTCGAACTTGACCCTGGAAAAGTAGTGCATTGGTATCTCAACTCCACATACTTTTGCACATAACTACCCATTTGCATCGATCTTTAAAAATTTATCAGGATTATCCAAATCTGTTATTTTGAGCCAACTGGCAAATTTTACATCATCACATGATCGATAGAGATTATCGAGCGTCACGCATGTCAATTTACGTAGCACGGCATATTATGAAATATAAAGATCTCTTTGTTGGGAATTTTTCATTATATTTCTCATTTCTAGAAGACCTGCTAATGTTAAGAGTGTCTCTACATTACTTAACCTTTGCACCAACTCGGGAAATTTTGGTTTCCCTGCTTCTTCATGACTTGAGTTCATTAGACTAATCAACGATTCATATTCTAAAAAAACTCGATGCACTGGTCCATCCAAAGAGATCTATATGGTATCATTATCCTTAATAAATTTTTTCCTATTGGTTAGTCCTTCACCCAAGTGTTGAAATTCACTGAATCATTTTGGACTTTGACAGAAGTATTGGTAGATCTCTTTGATTAAAACTTCAATTTTTTTTTACTGGAGCATGCTTGCTGACAACTACAAAAGATAGATTCATTTTTTGGGCCATGCAGTGAATAGAAGTAATGTAGGGTGTACAAGAAGTTTTTATCTTTGTGAAAAGACCACCCTTGTGGCCTTACATTACTGAAGCTCCATCCACTCCAACACACAATTTTTTTAGGAATCATCATGTCATCTATACCTCCATATTCAATTAGTGAACTCTTTACTAGTTCAAATAAATTATGATGTCGCATTATCCTTCATTTTAGCAACAGTTAGTAGATGAGGTTGGCGAACAAAATTGTGTACAATATAAACATGCATGCATATCGAGGAAGTAATATCTACTGCTATAACTTTGTCTAAAGACAATGCAATAAAGTTTGACTCTTCAATTTTTGCCTTTAAATCCTCTTTTTCAATCTCAACAAGACAACTTTCCCATTCCCATCCACTATTTACTGACTAGTGACTGTTAGGATAGTTACGAGCTGTCAGAAAGTGTAATAAAGTACTCAAAGATGGGTAGTCTATCAAAGGACACCCTCTTCTCAAAATGTAAAAGACAACACTTAACTGAACAACTTTTACCATTTGTTCTACTTCCATTTCTTTTCCAAAAAAAGATTCAATAGAGCCTTTAACTTTAGTAGGATTCATTTGTATATTCTACTAAAATTCAAATAATTCTGCATTCCTAGCATGCCAAGATCCCTCCTTTGTTTTCCATCTTATCACTAATTTTTCAACTTCATCTATGGTTTTCTTTCCATAAAATTTACCCATATGCTCCTCTATGGTGTCAATTTTTAGTTGTAACCTCTTTTCCTTCTTATTTATCTTGGTGCAAATCTTACGTCTATATTCTATCGAAGGCTCACCTTCAATTGGATTGTCCATTAGTTCAATAAATGGATACTTTGACACCCATTCTATTTGAAAATTCCTTGACATATCCCACATGCGATCTTTTTTTATTCTCTATCCTTTTTTTAATTGCATTTTATTTTCTTCTTCCATGCACCATCATCATCTCTGGCATTCTCAGTCTCTTCCAAGTCGATTATATCATTATGGCTACTCTAGGTATTTACCAAATTTTTCTTCAATTTCATCGTGATTTGAGATATCAAGTTCCTTGACTTCTTCAATATGTCGTGTAGGTTCAGGTTGTGAATCTTGTAAATCTAACTGTGATGAAGTAGCTTCCTAATTTTGGCCAGAAACATTTCCAACACCAAAGTATGATGATAAGGTTCTGCATTTTTCTAGCCTAAGTGGCCTCTCTTGGCTTTCCCCACATGTAGGAGCCTTACCCTTATTCTTGTTCAACATCTCCAACAAAATAAAGGTTGCCAAAAAAAATGTTAACTTGTTGAAGAAGTGACAATAGACTATAATATATATAAATATGATTCATTGCCTATAAAATATATTTTTGAGGTCTCCCTAGTGACCACAGCACTGACAACTGAGTACTAACTAGTTCCCACTAAATAAGGATGAACTCAAAATTATAGAGTCATAGATAGATAGAGGTGAAACCTTAGGTGAAATCAGGAATAAGATTACACTTATCTTTGCCTCCATTTTAGTCACCAATGCACTCAACAGTCTGAAACTTCACTATCGATCAAATAGAGATATCAAAACCAAATGAACCAAATTGTGTACAATAACCCTGATCTATGAATGTATTTATACCAATCTTTTTTGATGAATTTGGCGGGAGGTATTAGGTATACAAATATTTGGCAAAGCCCACGTAATGATAACATGTCTTATGTTATTTCCAAGGTGATTATGGGTCGTCCAATAACTTGTTACGATTAATAAATTTTGAAAAAATGCATCAGTTTGAGACACGCGTCCACAAAATGCCAGGTGAATTTGGGGTCGCCTATAAAAGTATTTGTATAAAAACATTGGCTAATATAGGCCATTGATTTGAGGCCGCTTTGAAATTGTAGGAAAAGTTTCAAAATTTACCATGTATAAAAAATATATTTGATTGGTGATATTGTAGAATAAATGTAGAAATATTATTAAACAGATGGGTGATGGGCCTTAGAATTTGACCCAATACTTATAAAGCTTGGACGATTAGGCCAACCTAGTATATGAAATATATTTGCCAAAACCCTAATCGTCAATGCTCGACATTCGCTAATGGTGAATAATCACCACTAAAATCATCACTGTATCTAGTACATAGTGGTTTTTCAGGGTCA
The DNA here is from genome assembly GCA_018584345.1 of Thuja plicata. NCBI lineage: Eukaryota > Viridiplantae > Streptophyta > Pinopsida > Cupressales > Cupressaceae > Thuja > Thuja plicata. The sequence continues at coordinate 4,231,122 of MU224508.1, forward strand.
TAATCAAGTTTGAGGATAAGACTAAGACTGGGTGTGTGGCTGCATTCACTAAACTTAACATTACTAGGGTGGTGCAGTCAGGTGACCTCCCATTGGGTTTGGCACATTTGATTAGGAACTCATTTGAATTGAAATTCCTGATCTCAGTGTCAGTAACTTCACTATGGTGGTTTTTGACCTTTGAAGGCGTGTGGTACCCTTTGAATAGGTACTTCATGGGCTATCCAACAATCCTGTCTCACATTCCTGCAAAAAATATTCAATCATCAGTACTTTATTGGAAACAAATTTATAAAGGAAAGCATAAAATAGAAACTAAAACTCCAAGGGTCAGTAGTAGCCGCTCAGAATCCCCTAGAATTGTCTTATGGAATTTTTTTCCACTCAGAATTGTAGACACAGAAGATAGGAGTGGATTGCGAAAGGTTAAAACTGCGAAGAAGAGGTTTGATGAGAATTGGGTGATTTTTTTTGGCAATTTAGACTGCAAATGTGTGACAAGATTTTGGCATACGAAAGTGCAAAGTGGATGAGGTGAAGAGAGGAGGTTTAGACTTGCAGAGGTGTAAGATGTTTTGGAGTGTGAGGATGTGAAAGTGCAAAATGGATATTTTATCATTCCTTCAGTATTTTGGTCTTCGGTGATAGACTAGGTTCTGAAACACCAAAATGTCAAGGGTCATTCTGGACTTAGTTGAATTGTTTCATGATCCCTGATCTGGCTCTGGTGAGATGACTTTAAGTATTCAGAGGATGAAAATCACATGACTAACACGACACAAAAAAAACTAAAAGAAAACAAGCCCAAAACAAAAACAAAGCAAAGATAGACTCGATGACCTAGGGCTAAAAACCCTAAGTGATCTTTGGGAAAGGAGGCTCAAAAAAAATGGCAGAGGCAATGCGTAAAAAAGAAAAAACTAAACCAAAATGATGAAGGATAGAAACCCTAAACTTACAATGAGTCAGAGAGACCAACCTACTAGGAGGGAGAGAAGGTGGAAGACAAACCGTAGAACAAAAAATGAGGAGCACAGTCCAAGATGAGGATTACAATGATCAAGGAACACACACTGAAGACAAGATTTTTGGAGCTCAAGGAGGTGAAGGACAAAAATGGAAAGAAGTGAAGAAAAAATAGGCAGATTTTCTTTTATAGCCTCACATTTAATGATATGACATCACGCAGACTTCAGAGTTTTAGAGGTCAAAATGTTGAAGTCGTAACCTCATATCTTTCGGTGTTTCAGTAGCTGGAACACCAAAAAAATTCATTATAGGCTTGACATTTCACACTTTTGGGCTTTCGGTCTTTTTCTTGTGCAAAGACCCCAGAAGTTCAAAGGTCTGAAACTGCAAAAGGCTGAAAGGACTTAGCTTTTCTTCAAAAGGGAACCCTAGAAAACATCCAAAAGGATAGAGGGTCAAAACAAAAGGACAAGCAAAGGGGTCCCCATGGCCAAAGATCCAAAAAATGAGGTGTGTGTTGTGGAGCCACAACACATACAAGCTCTAAATAAAGCTTCATGTCCTTCTTCACCCAAAAGGTTCCCTAGTCAAGAACATGGGTCACATTGGGAATATATTTCCTAAGAAGAGAAACATAAAATACATAGTGGATGCATAATAGGTTGGGTGTCAAGGCAAGGTGGTAAGAAATAGGACCAATCCTCTCAAGGATCACAAAAGGTACAAGAAAATGTGATGAAAGTTTAGAGACTTTTCCATAATAGATGGGACTCTTTCTTGGGGACACTCTCAAGAAAACTCAGTCACCTATAGAGAAATTTTGATCCAGCCAATAAGCATTAGTGTACTTATTTTAGTCTTGGATTATCTCCAAGTGCTCCCTAATATGAACTAATTTTCTATTCATGTCTTGAAGCATCTAGGGCCCCTAGAAAAATTGATCCTATAAATTATCCCAAGTTAAGGGCATATGACATGCTCAACCATATAGGGCTCGGAAGGGTGCCATTCCTAGAGAACTATATTACCAATTATTATATGGAAAAATCTATTAGTTATAGATAGTCCTTCCACCTCGATTGTTTTTCCCAGACATACACACAAAGAATATCCTTAAGAACTTAGTTTACTATTTATTTTTGTTTGTTAGTTTAGGGGTAGTAAATGGAACTAAAATTAATATGGTCACGCAAGGAATTATATAATTAGGTTCATAATATGGATATGACACTAGGTCCTGATCTAAAATGATCTTGTGAGTTATTCCATGCAAGAAAAAAATTCTTTCATAAACGCATGCCACAAATGCATAATAATAAGAGGATCTCATGGGGGAAAGTAAGCAACCTTTGATAATTTGTCCACTGTAACCATGATTGCATCATGACATTTGAAATGCATGGGTATTCGAATAATAAAATCAAGAGAAATTGTATCTCACTTTCATTCAGGAATGATATGTGGTTGCAAAAGACTTGTTAGATGTTGATGTTCAACCTTCAACCTTTGACACTCAAGACATATAGCTTTGAATTTGGAAACATCATGCCTTATCCCTATCCAATAATACATTTTTTTAATATTTGTATGCATCTTCTTGATGCTAGGGTTTTTTAAATAAGGGACACGATGTACCTTTGATAAGACTAAAAATAATATTATCAAAGACTGAGACATAAATACAACCGAGATGCCACACAATTTCATTTAACTCTAAGGAATAGCATGAGAACCTAATCTACATGATTCTTCTAGACTCAATCTATACTATCACATTTAATATCAAGGATCATTAGGTAGTGTGTCAACAATAAAAATTTGCAAATTGACATCAAGGGTTGAAATAGGATCTCATGGTGCCTCCTACTTAAGACATGTGTAACAATGTTCTCCTTCCCTTTTCTATAATGAACAACTAATTTGTACTCACACAAAAAATGCATTAAAAAAAATTGTTGAGCATTCAAGTTTGACTTATTAAATATATACTATAGACTATAATGGTTGCTATGAACCTCAAATCAATGATCTAACAGAAAATGCCTCCTTCAAATAAGCACATAGACACTTGTCACTAACTCCAAATCATGATTGGGGTAATTCAAGTTATGGTCCTTGAGCTTTTGTGACTCATATTCAATCACCCAACCCTCCTACCTGAGTATCATCCCAAAATAATCCAATGATGCATTGGTGCAAACAATAAAGTCTATAGTTGGGTCTGGAATTTCTAAGATTGGTGCACTATTCATGAGCTCCTTAAGAGTTTGAAATATTCCCTCTCTCTTTTCTAAACAAGAAAACTTCCCCCTTTTCTTTATAGAGAGGTAATAGATTGATCCACCCTAGACAAATAATTCACAAAATGATAGTAGTATCTTGCCGAACCCAGAAAATTACAAACTTAGAGACATTCAAGGGCACCAACCATTCCATGATGCCCTGAATCTTAGAGAGATCCACTAAGGTACCCTGGATTGAGATAATGTAGCCCAAATATATCATTTAACTCTAGAAACATTCACACTTTCCTTAGTTCCCATAAAGTTTATGGTCATTAAGGAATTTTAACACCTAACATAGGTGGGTTTCTACTCCTTCATTAACTTTGAGTAGGCCAAAATGTCATCCAAAAAAACAAGAGAAACTTTTTTCAAGGCAGGTAGAAAACACAACAACCATCAAAATCATGAAAAGAGATGGAGAATTTTTCAACCCAAATGAATCCATGATGAACTCATGGTTTCCATAGTGAGTTCAAAATGTCATTTCATGAATCCCAGTATCATGAATACAAAGGTAATGGTATCTTGACTTTATTTCAATCTATGAAAACATTTTGGCTCCCTTCATTTGATCAAGCAAATCATCAATCCTTGACAAACAATATCAATTATTCACTGTCATCTTATTCAACTATCAATAATAAATTCACAAATGAATAATCTTGTACTTTTTCAAAAAAAATATAACTAGTGCTATAACTAGTACTCCCCAAGAGGAAACATTATAATGAATAAGTCCCTTCTCCAAAAATACCTCCACTTGCAACAAAAAATTTCCAAGGTCCTATTTGGTTGTACAATAAGGTGCTTGAGATATGGGTTCTACTTAAGGAACAAGATAAATTTGAAATCCTATATCCCATTTTGGTGGCATACCCAAAATCTCACTTAGAAACACATTGGAAAACTCTTGAAGGAAAGGGTGATCATTAATAGATACCTCTCAACACTCACCCTTAGTGATATCACTTACAAAAATAGAAAAAATATGATATCCCTTTCACATAATATATTTTATATGGTTTGAAAATTTCATGCAAAGAGAAATGGGTCTCAATAATCCAAACAACTCCACTCTCTCACCAAGGTCATCAATGCACTTAACTAGCTTGCATCAGTAGTTTATATAAGCTTGATAAGCCTCTAACCAATACAAAATCCATTGTATCCTAAGGGTAGGATACATAGTTCAATAGTGGTGGTGAAGGTTCCCAAATCCAAAACACAGACATGAACTAGGGAATCTAATTTCACCTTAGCACTGGTAGCTAACTCAAGATTCAAACTATCACATTGCCTTATTTCTGCAAGATCACATCCCTCCACTAGGGATGGGGGAACCAATTTTAATAACTAGAATCAAATAAAATATAAATATGAATTACAATTAAAATATTTTATGTCTCTCCCATGGTACCCTAATTATTTTCTATATGATTATCCATCATCGCAAACACCCTATGGGATCTTCTAGTATCTCTCATATGGGATCTTCCAGTATCTCTCATTGTAGGCTCTAAACATACTTTCCTCTAACTACTACTTATTGTTGACCTCTAAGGTAATTGTATTTCTCTATTTCCTTTATAACCCCAAGAATAACTTGGTCCCCTACCTTGTTCATGTCCAAGTGAAGGTGCATGGAACTGGTAAAAAATTCATTTCTTAGGGTTAGACTAATCACTCTAAGTTTGATGAGAAAATGGTGAAACTCTTAATTATTTCCTCTTCTTTTTCCATATTGAAGATCACATGAAAAATTCCCATCCTAAGGGACCTAATATCATCTATGTCCTTGTTTCTTTTTATGGTATTATTGACCTATCTTTGAGGGTGTTGACAATACCCTAGAAGGTCCAAAAGGTCTGTATTGAGAGATTTGTACTCCTAATCCTGATGTGGTTATATTTTTGGACCCCAATTGGACCTTCATACCATTGAGTAAAGTTCTCCCCGACTAAGCTTGTGTTGTTTGTAATGACCTCTAAGGTCTTGGGTTCAAATTCTCATATGCCTCCACTAATATAAGCATTGAGGACTCTTGAAATTCTATACCAATGTTCCCTCATCCTTAGCAACACTCGCATAATAATGAAGCTCATGCAACTCATCTGCATGTCTCTACATGTAGTGGTCTGAGAGATATTGTTCTTGAAACCTCTTTAAGAAAATACCACATGACATCAAAGCAATTTCAAGGTGGATTTTTCCCTCCTCCTTGTACCACCAATTAGAAGAAAATTATCTTAGATACATGATGGTGCACCAATCCCTAGAATTGATACCATATGGATGCATAGAAAAGTATTGATCTAGGTTTATCAACTAGGTTTATACCTCATCACCTCCACCTGAGATATCAAAATTGGGTGCATAGGATTCAAGAATTTCTCTCATGCACCCTACAAAAACATTGTACACATCCACCACTGATAGGTTTCTCATATAAGGGAACACACAATCTCTCCTATGGTCAACTCTTGAATGACTTGGACTATAATAATTTGATCGCTCTCTTCTACCATCTTAATTACTATGATTGGAAGGGCAAGAGTCTTCCTCATGGGATGCATTTTTATGAGGTCCTATTCAGGATATTATTTTTTGAAGGAGGATAATAATATGAGGATCCCCTAGCCCTCCTCCTAACCTCCTCTTTTGTCCCCTCCATGTTTCTCCTCGTGATGGTTATTTTATTGATCCTCTTGATTGTCTCTTTGATTAGGATTCAACTAAGCACATTGTTGGGTACCATGAGATCCACCTTTTCCCTTAGGATACATCCTTTTCTATACAAGTGTTACCAATATTAGATTAAGCATGACTTTCTTAGAAACCCATTGGCATGATGTTATAGGTTTAAGCATTATATAATGTATTCCATCATAACAATAATGCACCACACATGCCAAATATAGTAAGGACACATAAACCAGAGCTCCTAGCGTATCAATATATGCTCTAATACCAAATGTAATGCCCCACCTAGAGGACCAAGGAATAATTTGGGCTAACAATGTTTTTGATAGATTACATTAACATATATGCTCACAAAAGATAATAGAGTAATAATATTATCTACAAAGGAATCATACACAACAATTTTGCACAAGGATATCATACCAACATGATAAGGGCCAAAGATCAATCCTTGTCATAACATAAGCAAGGTGATACTAATAGAAGACTAACACTTTACTAGAACAAGCTCAACCACAAGGGAGAAATAGAAAGTACATAAGGATACTCCTAAACTCTGAGGGTTATCTCCAGGAGGATCTCACATTAGTGAGATATGGATTAATGGGGCATAATTTTCTAGTTGTTTTCTCTCTTAGAAAATTTCACTTTTCAGAGGTCTCTAGAGTGGAATTGTGTATTAAAAATTCATTAGTCACTAAGAAACATTGTTTTAGGAAAGATTCAAAGGTATTGATTCTAGATCTCTTTGATCTCTTTCTAACAATGTACAAAAGATGAAATTTTGATCATTAGGCTAGGAATTATGACCTTTCAAATATAGGGTAAAATTTAATACAAATTTGAATAACATAAAGTTACTTCTTAGGGTTCAAAGGTTGGTGATACACCTTAGCTCACTCACAACTAGAAGTAAACTCAACCCATGGAAGCTCTTACTCCAATGTTCGAAGGAAAATTAGGGGTCAAGAGTCAGGGTTGGACATATTAAAGACCAAACAAGAAATTATGGATGTGTAACTTTCAACATCTAACAACTTGGGACCTCTAATGTCTAATACCTGATAAGATCTCATTGTAGATCAGAGGTCTAACATACCAATTTTGAAAATCAAAATTGAGAAGTCTGATGCCCAAAAATCATAACTTTTGGGTAAAAGTACAAAGTTATGTTGTTGTAGAGGACAACTGATAGGTTCTGGCCTAAACTACTTTTGGTCGACTATTGTTTGGTCCAATATGATTCGGCTGGACATACATGGTGCACACGTGGTGCCACAAGGTGTCGAGGTGGTGTATGGGTTCCGAACGAACCAGTTTTGGCCGAAACCATCAAAAATAATATATACCCCAAAATCGCCTTAAGCAGCTTATTTGAACGTGGCGCCTTCTGATATTTGAGGAGCGGGTTTGGTGATCTTTGACCGAACAAGGTAGGTTTTTTTACTTTCTTGTGTTTTTATTATGTTTTTTTAGTTTTTTTCTTAATTTTATATATTTGTTATATTGTTTAATGTTTTTTATTTGTAATTTACTTATTTTTAATTGTAGAAAATAACTAATATGGTTTTATGTAGATTTAGTTATAGTTAATATGTAATTTTTTATCGAGTTAAGAAAATATGTTACTTAGTTAGTTAATTAATTTAGTTTTATTACATATGTTTTGAAACATTAGAAAAATCTTAGGAAAACCTTACAAACCACCTGTAAAATCTAACAAACAAGATCATTAGAAACATTAGAAAAATATTAAGAAAACATTACATAAAAACATACATAACCATATATTAGGAAACATACATAAAAATGTTACATTGTAAAAATTAGATAAATATTAGGAAAATGTTACATTAAAACATTACATTAATAAACATACATAAAACTATACATAACCATACATTAGGAAAAATACATGTAAAAACATAACATTGTAAACAATAGAAAAATATTACGAAAATGTTATATTAAAACATACATTAAAGCATACATAACCATACATTTAAAAGCATACATAACATAATCTACGTAAAAGCATATAACTGTAACGACATACATCTAACTACATCAATGCCTCTTAATTATAACCTTAAGTCCAGACCATACTTCAAATCTAGTTAACTTGTCTAAGGTCATAAATTAAGTTAGTTAACCTAGCTAACCATACTTCAAACCTAGTTAACTTCCAACCCTAGGCATAATTAAGTAAAAATTGTAAAATTGAATTAGAAAACTAAAGATAACATGATAGTTAAAGTTAAGTTGTAATATTAAAATAAATTAGATAAATTTTAGGTTCATTACATCTTCTTTTTCTTTTAGGACCTACCCATATGATTATAATGTACATGTGCTTGAGATTGTTGTTTAAAATATTGTACATATATGTATGCATGTACAGAGATCTATACATACCTGTTTATACTTTAACATATATATTTTATCTATCACATGGCATCGGGTAGATGGGCATCATCTATGGATTTAGGAGAGGCTAGTGTACAGGGGGGTGCTAGTGACTGCTCTTCATGTAGATTTGCCAGTTCTAGAGAGTAAAGGGAGAAAATATTTGCTTGTACCATTGCTAGATTGAGATGAGGTATAGAGGTTCTCGATCAAACAATTCATACATCCACCTCCCTTCCTAATAGGGATAGGGTAAACATTATTAGAGAGGGCTTGGTTCGTATGATTCAGAAAGTTGAATCATACAACCCTTATGATAGCATTGGTATTGATACAGTCTATGCTTCTCTCTCCCACAGCGTTACTAGAGCTATGAAGTATAGACAATTTGAATTAGATATTTCCACCACTATGGTGAAGACCATGTTTCCTCATTACTGGGACATAGCTTAGGTGAGAGGATATATGACTACTAAGTATCAGGATGACATTTTTGCACCATTTATATATCCTCAATGGTTGGCTTCTCATCATATGTGGCCCCAGAAGGATGAGCTTCCACTATATTTCTGAAAACAATTGTTTACAGAATGTCATCTACATTACGGTATTGATTATACATATTTTTGGGTCATGTTGGGCAGGGGAGGGGGAGATTATCTGATAGATTCAGGGAACTAATGCTCCAATACCCGATAATAAGTAGACAAAGGTGGGTTCAAACATTTTGGTCATACCAAAAAAGGTTTGGAAATGGTAGTTGTAGGATAGAGTGTACCAGATGACATCGTTAGGAGGGATGTACTTTTTAGTATTGCGAGTATCGTGACACAGGTTCATGAGATGTCATCTGATCAGTTGGGGAGATAGATGTTACATTCCCATTCTAGCATTCCTCCACCTACACAAGATGAATCCTCTAGTGATGATCCATACCAGATAGCAGACATATCATCTCCCCTAGAGGTGTAATATGTAAAAATGCAAATAAAGAAATAAGCCTAAGCAACTATACTAGTTCCTAAATTATTACATATAGCTCAAATGATGTGGAGAAACAAGCATGCAAATATGATGAAATGAAATAAGAAACAAACTTAAACTAATTCAACATAAAACATGCAATGCAAACCTCCAAAATTCTAAAGTTTGATAATGTTGTTGTAGAAGGTATGTGGTTACTCACATTCTAGCAGCATAACAATGTATAAGAGATGATCCATTAATCATTATGAGGAGAAGCCTCCTATTTTATAGATTTTCTTATGAAAATGGAGGGATAGGATTAAGAGGTGGAAAATGACTGGCTAAGATTGAAGGTTAGGTAGGGTTTTGGTGGGAGTAAAGAAGATTAAGAGGAAAAAGAATGGATGGCCAAGATTAAGAGACAAAAGATGAAAAAGTCAAACTTCACTTTTAGAGGGAAAAAGGAATTTGAAATTATTGGAGGAGAAAAGAGATGGAGAGGTTGCTACCTTGGAAAATGTGATTGTGCACATGATTAGAGGTAATATGCCTTTAATCAAGATTAGAAGAATATTTAGCAAAAAGCAAGATTAGGAAAAAGTGAAAAGAGGATTAAATTAAAATTATTTTAATTTAGTCCAAGTTTATAAGAACAATAGGCTAGTGGAGGAATAAAATAAATACAATTTATTTTATATAAATAAATGGAGGGATAATATATTAAATTAAATTTAAAATATTATAGTATTTAAATAAAATTTAAATACAAAGAGAAAATGAATTTATTTAATTTAATTTAATTTAATTTAATTAAATAAATAGAGGAACATAACAATATAGTTAATTAATTAAAAGCAACTATAATGTTAAGGGAAAATATTAATAAGAATTAATATTACAGTGTGAATGGACAATTTTAGGTGTCTACAATTTTCCCCTCTCAGATGTAGCATCGTGAAATGATGTTATGTCAAAGAAGAAGAAAACATAGTGGATAAAAGGGATAAGACTAGAAGCATGATGCCCCAGTCATAGAAGGATGGGGAAGGATGATGAGGAGGGAGTAGTATGCCCCCTCGAGAGGATATGCGGGTTCAGAGAACACGAGTGTGCTCTTGAAATAGATAGGAGTATGAAAGGAAAGGGAAAAGGAGAGGGATGATGAAGGAAGAATAAGAGAAAGTCATGTTGCAATGGTGTGAGCAACCTAGGTTTGATATTGTACTTGATGTTATGCACCAAGGTATGAGGAACCAAGATGACAAGGTGTCAAGTACGTGATAAAAAAGGTAAAATACAACCATATGTCATATGAAACCATGATATGGAATACCATGATGCCTTGTGACAATAGGATGCAAAGACCATGATAGATGCAAACAATACTAACACATACAAGTAACAAGCAACAAGCAAGCACGCACATAAACCAAAAGCAAACCAACATTTTGCCCCTAGTCAAGTTGAAAATCGATTGATTGATTAATGATGATGATTGATTGAGGATGACATAGTTAACAATAAGAACAATGCACATCCAAGGATTGGGAAGGATACATCCCATGATGATGATTGGATTAAAAATTTGATTAATGGATTATTAGTTGATTTGGGTCAAGATGATGACTTCATTAAAGATTGATGTGCTAGATTGCAAGATTGGATTGCATGGATTAGGATTGATTGCACTTGATTGGGTTATTGTATTTTTTAGATTTTTTAAGAATTTTTAGATTTTTAATAGATTTTTTAGACTTTTGAATTTTTTTAGATTTTTGAAATTTTTAATTTTTTAGTTTTTTTCTTCTTTTTTTGGATTTTTGGGGTTGGATAGAAGGGAATTGAAATATAAATGATTTGAATTGGATAGGATGGGGAGAATATAAGAGGATTAGGTATAATGGAAGTGGATGGTAGATAATATGAAGAATCAAATTGGTGAGGACCAATGACAAGGGAAGATTAAGGAATGATTGAGTATGGAATGATGGAGAAGTGTCTTGGGTAGGAGATAGCTGAAGGGAATGGATGAGTAGGTACTATGAGATGCACAAATGGATATGTAATATAGGATTAAAGGCTGGAGATCCAAGAGCTTTTGAAAAGGAGTGAAATGCTCCACACTAAAGGTAGGAAAATAAAGTCCATGGGAAGGTGGGGGATAAAGGATGTATAAGATGGAAGGATGGTATGTAAGGGATGTGCATGGAGGGGATAAAGGCATGTGTTGTCCAAATCATACATGGATATTTTAGTGCCTCTAGTTTGTATGAATAGAAAAGGTAGGAAAGGTAGGAAGGGATATGAGATGGAGGGTATGAATAAGATAGGGCATAATGACATGGAGGATATGGATGAAATAAGATAATGGATAATGTATGGAGGAAATGCATAGGATAACCAAGATCAAAGACAGGGAAAGGAGGATGAGGTAATATAAGATTATGGATGGTGGATGGAAGAAAGGAATTGGATATAGACTATAAGATGGAAGATATGGATGGGATGTCAAGATCAAATATGGATACAGTGGATGAACTTATGTGGGATAATGGATAGTGGATGGATAGAGAATAAAGGATATGGTAGGTGCATATGGATGGATGGAATAAATATGATAGTCAAGACAAAAGATGGGAAATGGATGATGTACTTATAGAGGATGATGGATTAATGATAGGGGGTATGGAAGGTAAATTTGGTAGGATAGTATGGATGGAGCTTGCCCCCAAGTGTAGAGTGCAAGGAGATGAGGATAAGGGAATGGATATATATGAGTGGATTTGGAAGATAATGGATATGTGAGAGGAAGGTGGTGGAAGGACTCAAGCATCTAGTTCCATGAATGGTATCCCTTTATATGTCCCATTTTTTTTATCATCAAGGCACTTGTTTGCCAGGTTTTCACCAAGATGATGATTTTTTTTTTTTAGGATATTTTATAATGTTTTGTTTTTGTACGATATTTTATGCTCATAGATGTTGGTAGGATTGGGGGGAAGGGAGATGAAATGGATGAGGGTTATGAAAGGTGGAATAAGGATTAATGAAAAGGATTGGACTAATGGGAGGGGAGGATGGGGAAGGATTGGTGGATAATGGATGGAAGGTTGGTAGACTGGTGAATAAATGGAGGAAGGAGGTGGAAAGATCGTCATTGGCACACACCTTGAAGGGTAGTGGAGTAGAAAAGGGGGAGATTTTGAAGGAGATAGAGGAGAAAATGTTGATTTTGGGGTGTAAGGACCCAAAATGGATTTGGAAAATAGAGGATTTGAGGACTTATGAGTGGAGAAAGGGTTTGGATTAGCAAGTTTGGATGCCAAATTTTTTTTTTCTTTGATATGCATTGTTTCAATAAGTAGCTTAGGAATCCACATGAATTTATTTTTGGGCCTTTGTGGCATTTTGAATTTTTCTTTCTTTTGGATCACATTTTTCTTTTCTTGATCATGTCTTTTAGATGTGACATGTTGATCCTTTGATTTTTGAGGATTTTTGGCTTTATGCATTTTACATTTGGCATCCAATTTTCTTCCATAAGCTATGGTAAGGGTGCACAAGAATAGATGGTGTGGAGAGTTTATGGATGGAATAATGAAGGGTGAATGTTGGAAGGAATTCAAGGATGTGTGCCTTTGTTGATCTTGCTTAGGGATTTGAGGTGATGAAGGTATGTAGGGACCCAAAATGGATGGAAGGGATGAAGGGTTTCATTTTGGTATATAAGGACCCAAAATGGATGTGGATGAATTGGGGATGGAGTTTGGAACATAAGGGCCCAAAATTTATTTGAAGGGGGAATGGATTATGTTTTCAACATAAGGCCCCACTATAGATTTGGAGGATGGGTGATGGGGATATTTGAATGTAGATAGAGGAATTTTGGATATGGAAGGGGTGGAAGGCACACCAACATATTGAGAAATTATTTTTTCAGTGGGATACTTATCACTTTGAACATAAGATGAAATTCCATGTGAATGGTGTGAAGAGGTCAAAGGAATGATAGGCTCTTGAAGGAAGCCATGTTGGATAGAGGTAGATGAACCAAGCTTAGATGTATGAGCTTTATGGATGGATTGGATAGGTGTGATGGGATTTTGTGGAGGATTAGGATCATATGGAGGATTAGGCTCTTGAGGGGGATTGGAAGGGATAGTATGATATTGGGATAGATTGGGATCATGATATGAATTTAAAGGGGTAATTTGATCTTGAATTTGAGGAGGATGATGTGGTGAAGTGGAAGGGATGATGAGATCATTGGATGGAAGGATATCATGAAAGGAGATGGACTTAGTAGATGAAGTTACTTGATCTTGACATGGAGAGGGATTAAGGGATAGGAAACAAAATGGATCATTGGATAGCATGGGATCATTGGATGGGGTAGGATCTTCAAATGTAAGGCTTGAACCTTAAAATGGAAAGGTAAAAGGGATGTCTTGATCCTGATTAGGATTGGGATTATGAGTTGGATTAAGAAAGGCAAGGGGATCTTGGTATGGAAGGCTAGGATCTTCATCAAGAAATATGTCAAAAGATGGGGAGCGATCATGTGATGGTGGAATGGTGGAATGATTAGATCTAGACGAGGGGAGGAATCCATGTTATCATGCTTTGGAATAGGGTGTTGATGCTCTGTGTCTTGTGGGGATGGTGTGGTGGATGAAGTGGAAGATTTATATTTCATATAATGGAGAGGTGGAAGATACCTTATTGGGGTAGATGGAGGGATGGAAGACGCATGGGGCTTAGGAGATAGGGGTATGTCTTCATGCAATGGAAATGGACATGGGGATTATACCACTTTGTTTGGAGTTGGAGATGTAAACTTTAATGTTATTTGGTCAACCTAGTTAAAGAGGTTCCTAGTGGATGATAAGTAATCTGGAGAATTAGGATGATATGGAGGTATAGGATTAGATGGGGGACAATTTTTTTCATTTTTTATACTAAGGACAATATTTTGAAGTTCTTGGATCTCTTGGGAAAGGTGATCATAAGTAGAAGGGGGATAGTGAGATGGATTTCCCTTGTCAAATGTGGAAGAAGGATAATTAATGGGAGTAGAATTAGCATTGGATGTGAGATGTTGAGGAGGAAAATATGGATAGTTAGGAGATGAATAGTTTTGAGGAAGATATGAGGTTGACAAGAGTGTTTGATGGGTTGGTTGAATTTGAGGTATGGTTGGAGGATTAGAGTTTGACGTTCGAATGTCCTCAACCATTTCATGAAACCAATCCATATTCATGATGATTGAAAGGGAGGATTTAAAATTGGATTAGAATATGTGGTAGATGAAGATGAGGATTGAAGGTGATGGATGAATTTGAAAGAAAAATGAGAGAAGTTTGGAAAGAAGAAGTGATGAGGAAATAATCTTGGACTAGGAGAAATGTTTTTGGATTTTTTGATATGAGGGAAAGGCCTCAAAATTTGTTTTGATTTGATGATGATTGGATGCAATTTTATTATGATCAAGATTTGGATCGATTGGTTTGATTTGATGAAGAAACTAGGAGAAAATTGGACTTATGATCGATTAGGATTGATTGATGAAATGATTAATTGATTGGATATGTGATTGATTGATTGATTGATAGATTGATTGGATTAAGAGACAATGTCTCAAGATTAGATTGATAAGGATTAATGATGAAGGTTTAAGACAAACCTTAGTGAAATATGATCCAATGAGGTGCAAATAGTAAGTATTATAATTGATGTTTTTTCCTACTCAAAGATAGACTTATGATATTGAGCAAGATAGGATTGGATTGACCACTCAAGATAGACTAATGTTTGTTTTCTAATGATAAGGATCCTTCTAACACTTTGATAAATCTTTCTACCATAGATTTGAGATGGAAATATGATGAGGATATGAAAGATAGGGATTGATTTTGATTGATTAAGTCCAATGTAGATGATGGTTCTCCTAAGCCAAAAGCGGAAGGTTTTATTAAAATTTGGATGGAGAAGATGATGTAAATGAAAATTTGAATTAAGAATGGATGGACCTTGAAAGATAGATGAGGGATTTTTGAGATAAGTGAACGAATAAAGGGGGAGTGGTTTTTTTGAAGAGGAAGATGAATTATATTAGAATTGGATAGAATGATATTAGGTTGACTAGTGAATTCGATTAGAAGAATGATGATGTGATTAGATTGAATGGAATATGAAAGATGAGATTAGTTTAAGAAAGTGGATGAAGATGTGGATTATGAAGAATGATTAGGAATTTTATGGAATGAATGGAATGATTAGCAAGATGATGAAATGGTTTAGATGATTGGGATAAGATGGATGATTAGGACCTTGATTGGATTAGAAAATTTGATTAGGATGAGGGTCCTAAATGATGGATTGTGAATGGATTAGGTATGATTAATATTCGAGGAATGAATAAGGATGATTAGGAAGAATGTGAATGATTAGGATGATTAAGATAGAATAAAAGATGATTAGGATATGGATTATGATTAAAGATGTAGAGGAATGATTTGGATGATTAGGAGTGTGACTAGGATAAGAAGTATGAAGAGAATGAAGATGAATTTGATAGATGGAAGAGTTGATGTGAAGATTATGTGTAAATCTTGACTTGAGGGACAACTAGACTTAAACAAGATGATTTTTTTTTGCTTTTGCAATGTTTTGATTTTTTTTTTTTTGAGTTTTTAAGTTTTTATGATGTTTTTTGCATTTTAAACTTTATGCTTTTTTTGGATTTTGAATGTTATGATGTTTTTGGATTTTTTTATTTTAAAATGAAAGAAAAAAATGAAATTAGATACAAGACAAAAATCCTAAGTCTCAATTTGGATGGTGTGTCCACTTTTGGCTGCAAATGGGGAAGGCTTTAAACACTCATGCACATCAAACACACCAACAATCCTATTCAAGCTTCAACTAAGCATTAAAATATCAACTAAGGGAATGTCCTCTATATACGCAAGGTACATGAGGCCCAAATCCGTAGATAAAAGGGAATAATGCTACACAGCCAGGAGGAGATGGTAATCCAAATCTCCACCTTCACTTTCGAAAGGTATAAAGTTCTTTGGGGCTTAGCCAAGAGTAAAAATATTCTAATTCCAAGAGAGGTGTCTTCGGATTCACCTCCCGATATTTATACTCCGTCAAAACATGGGAGTTGAGGTCGTCCCTTGAGGTGATAAAATCCCCAAATAGGCCTCCTAAAAAATTAAAAAGCAAGGTCTCTTATTTATGTTCCCCTCAAACTCCTTAACAAGGATGCAAGAAGAAAACATAAATAAGAAAATGTTGAGGATTAAAAGACAAAGGGGTTCATTTTAAGCCCAAATACAAATGTGATTGATTAATTTTAAGCCTTTTTTCAATGTGAGGAAGACACACCAAACAAGTTGACCAATGCAAGAAATGATTTATGATGAAGAAGAAGACTATGATCACTTTTTAAAATGTAACTAAGAGGGTTTGGAATATGTGCACCTTGATTTCATGCTTTCCAATTTTATTTTATTTAATGCTCCTTTGACCCACTATGATGAGCTCCAAGTTGCCTTCATAAACTCCAATCAAGTGTGTGAAATCATGAAAAATATGATAATCCTAAGATTAAAAAGTTGATTCCACATGTCATTAAAAATCATAATAGACCATTTTCCAAATAAATAAAGTGATCTTATGGTACCTTGAACTATGTGCAAAAAAAATGCAAGCTCGTCATAGAAGTTACAAATTTAATTTTATTTTTGTTTTTTAGTTCTGACCTAGTCAACAAGATCTAATTTTTTGCTATCATTTCGGCCCTAAAAATAGAAATGGAAAGAAGAGACCCTTGCTAAAAATCTAAGAGCTTTCCAAAAATGTAAGAATTTTAGAAAAATTCCTTAATTTGTGCCATAGGGACCCTATTTACCAAAACAAACTAGTTTTAATAGATTGGATCTTTAAGCCATTATTTGTCATCAAAAACAAAAACACAAAGAATAGACCCCCTTTAGAATTTGCAGAGCTTTCCAAAAATGTAAATGTTTCTGAAATATTTGCTGATTTGCGACCAAATATTAATTTTCATGGAAAACCATGAAAAATTTATAACTCACGCACAACTAATCCAAAAATTTGATTTTCAGACTGAGACTTCTTTCCATCATCCCCAACCTGGAAACAAAATTTCATAGAAAAATCAGCAGTCCTTTGTAAGATATGATCAAATCTGCAAAATTTCTAGGGTTTTGTCTTCAGCTCAACCTGCACAAGGGTTAGCCTTGAAAATTTTGAATAAAATAGCAATACAAGGTTAGAAAAACTTTTAAAAATGTAGATATAACAGGAACAAAGGGGTCCCACCGGGCGTGCCAAAATGTAATATATAAAAATGCAAATAAATAATTAAGCATAAGCAACTATACTAATTCCTACATTATTACATACACCTCAAATGATGTGGAGAAACAAGCATGCAAATATGATGAAATGAAATAAGAAACAAACTTAAACTACTTCAACATAAAACATGCAATGCAAGCCTACCAAAATGCTAAAGTTTGGTAATGTTGTTGTAGAAGGTATGTGGTTTCTCACATTCCAGCAGCATAACAACGTATGAGAGTTGATCCATTATTCATTAAGAAGAGAAGCCTCCTATTTTATAGATTTTCTTATGAAAATAGAGGGATAGGATTAAGAGGTGGAAAATGAGTGGCTAAGATTGAAGGTTACGTAGGGTTTTAGTGGGAGTAAAGGAGATTAAGAGGCAAAAGAATGGATGGCCAAGATTAAGAGGCAAAAGATAAAAAAGTCAAACTTCACTATTAGGGGGAAAAAGGAATTTGAAATGATTGGAGGAGAAAAGAGATGGAGAGGTGGCTACCTTGGAAAATGTGATTGTGCACATGATTAGAGGTAATCCAGCTTTAATCAAGATTAAAGTAATATTTAGCAAAAAGCAAGATTAGGAAAAAGTGAAAAAAGGATTAAATTAAAATTATTTTAATTTAATCCAAGTTTAGAAGAACATTAGGCTAGTGGAGGAATAAAATAAATACAATTTATTTTATATTAAGAAATGGAGGGATAATATATTAAATTGAATTTAATATATTATAGTATTTAAATAAAATTTAAATGCAAAGAAAAAATCAATTTATTTAATTAAATTATATTAAATTAAATTAAATTAAATAAATAGAGGAACATAACAATATAGTTAATTAATTAAAATCAACTATAATGTTAAGGGAAAATATTAATAAGAATTAATATTAAAGTGTGAATGAACAATTTTAGGTATCTACAAGAGGTTGTAGCTTTATCAAATTTGGACCATTTGCATCGTATGGGTGCATAGTTGTCCAGTGATTTGCTTTGCATGTATTGGGCTTTATAGATAGTCGGTGGGGTTCCTCTGAGGGAGTCCCATCATTTTTCACCACCATTCTTAGTAGATCTACTAGATCAGGTTCTCAAGGTGCACAGAGACAGGAGGATATTCCTGCACCACCTACAGTTCCTTGGCGGACTACAGTTGACTGGGATGCACCTCCCTGAGATAATCACACCACTTCATCATGTTCATCTCATCAACTTTTTACCACCTTTCTTACACATGAATAGATTGATCTCGCAGAGGTGTCCTTACATTATTCATATTTGAGTGATATCAGGAGAGCATTACACGCTGCTATAATATATGTTTATTTTAATTTTGATTAATATATATATATATATATATATATATACTCCAGGGTATTATAAACATTATCACACCATATGAATATTTAAAGACACTTGGTGGTCATGTGCACCATGACACAGGTAAATTTAGACATTTGTACATATTTATTTTTTCTTAAATAAGTATTTAATTTATTGTACATGTATGCATGACACATATATTTCTTTTATTTCACACAAAGATAAGGAGGACGTGGAACAACATCAAGTCATGGATCAGGACAAGGCCCTAGTTGACCACACATGTTATTTTAGATATTTCATCAAACATGTTATTCTTGACATTTCATATACATGTTATTTCAGACACATGGTATATCTATTATTTCATACATTTCATACATATGTTATTCTAGACAGTTCATGAACTATGTTCATTTTAGACATTACATATACATGTTATTTTAGATATCTCATATACACATGAACTATGTTCATTTTAGCCATTTCATATATGTATGTGTGTGTATATGAATAATACCTTCATGAAATTAGTTTGAATACTATCAATTCTATGGAAAGATAATCTAAATTTAAGCAAAGAATTGACAAATAAACAAGAAACATTCCATGGTTCTCTAACTAAGCATGCTAGTGGATCTCTCCACCTTAATCTCCATTAATGATAGTCCTAGAATGAGAAATTATGATTGATATGCCTAATCTAACTCTCATATTCCTCAAATTTTCATGCAATTCATTCAATTTTTCTCTCACAATTCATTATTATGCTCAAAATCACTATTATCTCAAAAGGATTTCTCTATAGTGTAGATGCAATTGTTCATGAATGTCTAGGATTAGTAATGCTCTTAAAATGCTTTGCATTTATAGGATTTCCCAAGGGTAGGGGATTGTTGGAAAGTGACATTGCAAGCAATTTTTATTTTGTCATTGATGTCAAACCTTAATTAGTGAGACTACTGTTATCTATTTGAGTACCATATCTATTGTTAATGAAGAAGATTTAAAAAGAAGACCAAGTGAATGGTTGAGTTAAGGCAAATAAAAGGGTACTTGATCAGTTGGCACTTTGGCAAAGTAATTAGTTGTTTATCTTTCAAAGATGGTTTTTCTGGTTGTTTTGTGCCAAGCAAGTTTGGCTTGTGCCAAGCAAAGTTGCTTGTGCCAAGAAAAGTTGTTTGTGATGAGTTAGTTTTTTCAGTGCCAAGCACCAGTGAAATTGCCAAGTGAAAACAGTGATGTTGGCCGACTTACAATAATTGGATTAATGATGAGATTTGAGATCTCTGGATGACTTAGTTAATTTTATTGGGATATGTAAAGTTAATTAAAGATTGATCCATGTCATTTAATGTACGGGTAACTATAATTAATGCATGGTTTCAAGATTTAATTAGAGACTACTTTGGAGAAGTAAATGTAATGTAAATGATGGAATGATCCATTGGTTCTGACCTAACCTAAGATCTACAATCTTGATTAAGCGGCAAAGATTTATCTGACCTAGAAAGAGAGGTATATAATAACCTCAGGGGTTATTCATTGTGTGTTTTTGAGTATGCAAGTGTGTGGAAGTGGATGTGTGTATGCAAGAGGTTTTCATAGTTGATTTAGTGATTGGCATGACCTAGCAGAGAAGGTTGAATACAAAAGCAAAGAGTTGCATGTGTGATTGCCTGACGGATTTCCAAGCAGATCAAAAGATTGAAATGACAATGCACGCCATCCAGTAAGTTAACATCAGAGCTATAATTGGATCTGAATTTGCAAAGTAAGTTGTATGTATCAAATCACAACTACTGAATACTTTCTAACCATTGTATCAGTTAAAGTCCTTTAACAAGGTTGACCTAACAGTCATTTGTATAAATCCTCTAACAAGGTGACATTTAGGTGGAATGTTCTAAGTCCTCTAACAAGGCCACTCCTGACAGGGTGATTAAATCCTTTAACCAGGTCACACCTAACAGTGTGTTATTGTAACCTTTAATAGGGTTGCCTCCTCACAGAGCTCACTTCAGAAGAGTGAAAACTTGGTAGCATGTTACTGGTGGTTTTTCCCATATTGGGTTTCCATGTTAAATACTTGTGTCAACTTGTGTGAATGCTTATGGTTTTTTTTACTCTTATGTTTCTACAAGCTAATTACATTAGATAGTAAACTGCATGATTAAGTTGTTGACATATGCTACTGCTGCCAAGTAGATCTGAAATACAGAAAGTTTTATTTTCTACATCTAGACCTGAGGATAACTGATTCACCCCTCCCCTCTCAGTTATTCTAAATTTATTCTAACAATTGGTATCTGAGATTTGGTCTCTTGAAAATAGTTTGAAGGTACTTGGAGCGAAAAGATCAAGATGTATAAGAAGGAGGTTCCGAAGCTGAACAAGGATAACTTCCTTGCATGGCAGAGTTTGATGAAAGTGTATCTGGTTGGTATTGGAGATGATGCTAAGAGAATTATTGAAAATTACTATGTATCACCTACTACTCCTCTCATAGCTACACAACTAAGAGAAAAGTAAGAGCACAATCAAGCAATGTTGGACATTGCCTCCTCATTGAGCTATTCAGAGTTTGATGATATAAAGAGCTGCACAAATGCAAAGTAGATGTGGGATAAACTTACAACTATCTATGGTGGAGACACAAATGTGCTAAGAGCTAAATCAGATAGTCTAAGAGGTACGTTTGATGAGATGAAAATGTAAGAAGGTGAAAATGTTAAATAGTAATATGGTAGAGTAAAAGAAGTTGTAAATGCCATTAGAGGAGCTAATGGAACAATAGATGAGAACACTATTATGAGCAAGGTACTGAGAAATTTACTTCCTATATATGCTATTAGAGTTTCTACAATTCAAGA
>MU224508.1:4257834-4278468 GCA_018584345.1 Thuja plicata
TGGTTTTTCCCATATTGGGTTTCCACGTTAAATACTTGTGTCAACTTGTGTGAATGCTTATGGTTTGTTTTACTGTTATGTTTCTACAAGCTAATTACATTAGACAGTAAACTGCATGATTAAGTTGCTGACATATTCTACTGCTACCGAGTAGATCTGAAATATAGAAAGTTTTATTTTCTACATCTAGACCTGAGGATAACTAATTCACCCCTCCCCTCTCAATTGTTCTAAATTCATTCTAATAGGGGATATAGTTAAGTTGATAATGATTCAAGCTTGGTTGAGTTGAAGGCTTCCAAATGGTTTCAAATGGAGAGACCATTTAAATGTTGGTCTCAAAGGTTGGGAAAAAGAGACAAATTGAGTGGTGAGGATGTTAAAGGGTTAAATGAGTGATCAAGATTGCAAAGTTTGGAGTGATCCGTGTGCTTTCAATTCTTAATTCTCATTAGCTCTTCAATTTCTTGTCGCTTTTGTTGAAAGAAAATATAATTTAACTAATTCAATTAATTAATTAAATTAGCCATGTAAGGGAATGGGTTGAATTTGATTTTTTGATTTAAACTATATAACTAATTGATTATATCAATTACAAAGTTTTGATTAATCCCTTTTAGGCTTAGATTTAATTAATTAATGTCTTTATTAACTGATCCTTTGATTTTCATTTGATTTAGTCCCATTTGATTTGATTAATTGATATTTGATTTGATTAATACACCTGACCAAATTTAGGTGTCTACAAATGCCCCTCTTTGAATTGATATGTGAAGCACATTGATTTAAATAAAATCAATGTCTTGATCTGATTGATTGATGTTTGATTAATTGATTGATCTAATTTGATAATAGATCTAATTTGATGACCAGATGCAAAATGAGGCACCAGATGCAAAATTAACCATCTAATGTGAAAGCATGATTATAAGAACTGATGATAAACAATGCAGAAATGCCCCACTAATAGAAAATCAAAAATTTAGTACCACAGATTTTAAATTCTTATTGCGAAATTGTGATGATAAATCATGTTTTTGACCATATGACTTCCCCCTTGGAAATTATAATAGAATTGATATCAAAACAAAAAATAGGTCAAAAAATGAAAGTACTAGGTCAATTTTGATTTCATTTCAAAAAATAATGATGTTAGTTTAATCGTAAAATGCCCCAGTGATGAAAAATTGTAGTTTGAAGGCAAGAAAGGGTGAAAATGCCTTGGAATTAGGTCAAAAAGTATAAATATGGATTAAAATGTCATTTTTACCATTCATTTTCACTTTCTACCCCTCATTTTTACTTTGAGCCCTTTGGAGAATTTGATGATGGTGGTCCCAATCCGTGAGCATCGATTTCAGCAAGAACGCAGATATTAGAGACTTGCTGACTATAGACCGTTAGTGAGTGTTTCCAACCTCTTGGTGCATTTATTAATGCATTTAATTCTTTTAAATGGTCATTATACACCTAGTTAGTTTTTCCAAGTAGTGCGTAGGTTAGATTAAAATGACGCTTAGTAACACCAAGTAGCACGTCTGCGTAGTCAAGTAGCACGTAGGAGAAGTGAAGTTGCACTTAGAAAACCTTTATTTTAACACATAGGATAAATCAAATGAAGCATATGAAACCCTAGGTAAAAATCACAAATCAAGCAATGCATACAAAAAATTAAGTTACGTGTGTGATGTGAAATGTCGTGTAGTATGCAAAATGACGCATCCGAGGTATAAAGTATCATGTATGATGTGTAAATTAACGTGTAAGCTGTCGATAACAATTCATGTTCTTGAGTCAGCCTTGTAAAATTTTAAGGTTCTCTGTCATGCTTATGCTCAAAGGGTTAAAATCATGGTTAAAATTGTCCCTGTACCTCTGCAAATATTGTGTTAGCCCTCAACCTAGTTAAAAGTTCCCAAAAAACCCTTATATCCTCTCTCAAAGTGAAAAATTTGGTCCTAAAACCCTAAGCATTGAATCATCTTCTAATTTTGTGTTACTTTTTGTCACTTAAGTTCATGTCTCGAATGGGTTCATTTTAAAATGTCTTTATTCATTAAGTTGTCGGTCCTAACATCGTGGTCCTATACTATTCCCTAAGTTCTAAGTCTGCTAATGTTTTAATAAATTTTATTAAGTGTCATGTAAGTCTTGGTTAATCTAACGGTCTTCACTTTCCCTCATAATAAAGATGATTGACCTTTACCTATCAAGGGAATGCACCATGCTGCCACATGTCCCTAGGAGATGAAGTTGCAGATTGAAAAGAAAATTGCTACTCACCATAGATCAAAGTTGATCTGAGGGCTTGCACTTTATCGGTAGGTGAAAGATGAATGAAGGATAACATCGAGGGATCATGTCCTGTTGACGCATGTCTTCAGTGGGCCAGAGTGTTTTTGTAAAGGTAAAACTAAATAAGAGACAAGTTAGATTTGATCTAATGGATGGCGCAATGCCTCATGATGAAGATGTTGTTGAATTACTCATCAAGGGATCACATCATTTTGACACGTGTCCTCAATGGGCCCAGATGTGAACGAGCAGATGAAGTTAAATTCCAAGCATGTCAAACAAGATCCAATGATTGGCGCAAAGGCTTATGGTCAAGATGCACACACAATATTCATTAAGGGATCATGCCATGCTTCCACATGGAATCCAGTGGGTCTGGTGAATGATTAAGGTAAACACCTAGCATCTTCAAGAAGATCTGACGGTTGGTGTGAAGCCTCCAATGAAAGAAGTGATGATTTTAATCATAAAGGCAAAGTGCCAAAGTGGCACGTGTATAGGTTGGTGGGGCCCCATAGCAACATGAGACTAAATAAAGACCAGTTAAGTTAGATTTGATCTAACAGATGGCACAAAGCCTTATATAAAAGGTGATGTTATTTTAATCAATGAGCCATTGTGACACCTTTCCATGTGTCCCTACAAGATCGAGGCTGAGGGTTGTAAAGAGGATTAAAGTCACTATAGATTGAGAACAATAAATGGTTGATGCTAATCCTTGAGTATAAAGTGTCTGATCTTTACTCATCAAGGGAACGTGACAAGCTGCCACATGTCCAAGTTGATGGGGCCCACATAGTAACACAGAGTTAAGTAAAGGTCAGATGGGTTAAGAAAGATAAGACGATTGGCCCAAAGCCTGAGGTAAAAAGTGATCAAAAGTTAACTATCAAGGGAATGTGACATGCTGCCACATGTCTGAGGAGATGAACATTGCAGAGGATTTGCTATAGACCGCCCGATATGGAGAAAAGCTAGTAGAATCGATGGTTCTATTTTAAAATATAGAAGTAGTTGATTTCAACAATTGGACGCCAAGCATTAAACTCGGAGGAGTAATGGTGAATGTATGTTTTCTTCTCAGTAAAAATTTAATGCTTAAAGTGATGGGAATTCCATCGTATCGATCACTCAAGTCATTGTGCATAAGTGATAGCAATTGCAGAGCGAAGTGAAGTTGCAATGATCACGGCCGAATTTTCAAGCTTCCTGTAGAACGGGTAATTTTCTGGTACTAGTACTTCTAGGTCATCAAAAATTTAAAAGAATTAGTAAGGTGCATAAAGAGAAAGACTTTATTATTCATATTAGGTTGTTAAATCTTAAATTCATGATGCCACTCAGAAGAGAATTCACTGGGAAGGTCAATTATAAGGATAGAAATGTTTGTGATGATTTGTTGCAACAATTAACAATGTCCACTAATGATTCCTCGAAGATGAAGGAATTAGTCCCCAAGGATCCATGCCTAAAATTTATTGAAGGTTATGTAATTTGGGTCAATCTGTTAGGGATGCCAAGATAGGTATGGCTGGCTTGGCCTTATTTAAGGTGCTCTTTGGCCAAAGAAATGCTAATCCCCCACACAATAATGTACGACAATTTTATGTAGGCAAATTGGTAGTGCCTAGAATTTTTATGGATATGGATATGCTCACACGTATAGCTAGGAATTATGACAGAAAACCTAGATTAGTCAGGGACAAAAATGGGCAAGCCTTGATTAAGGTAATTGCACAAGAGATTAGGGAGGTATTCAGTCTAAATGATCCAAACACTTCCGTGGATAAGATTGATTTTCTTCAGTTAAAGGAAGTTTACCAAGCCTAGAGGAAATACTTTAGAGAAGGACCCCTTAATAAATAATTTGGCACAGTTGGGGACTTAATTCTAGTAGGGCCTAACACAAAAGAACCTTTCAAACTTGACTATTTTACTTTGAAGGCCAAATCAGTTTATAGGGCTCTTTGTCAAATATGTGGAGATGATGAGCAAGTTGAGATGCGTATCCACTATATGCTAATGATGGTTGAGATTTTGCATCCCTATTTAGCAATAATTTTTTATTTCACCCCATATATTGCAGACTTGATTCACGAAGGGTTGATAGGTGTCCAGAACACAAAGGTGTCTAGACCTTTTGCATGGTATTCATTGTTGATGCATGTGTTTCTATATAAGGGGGCATATTATTTTGAGAAGGAAATGGAAATGACAAGATTTAAGGACAATGAAATCATGCCTGTACAATTGTGGAATGTAGACATGACCTGGGACAATAAAGATGCCAGCTACATCAATTTTGACAGGTATTTTGCTGCTAGACTCAGGACATTATTGTTGAAAGAGGACCCTAGAATTCCTGAAGTATTATCAAAATTATTAAGGCCAAATGAATTTAAGCCGGAGCTCAATAGAGTACATAACTGGGGTGATGTTATCCCTTATCCAGTGTCAACTATATTCAGGGTCTATGGTTTTAGGGGAGTGCCAAACATTTTACCCTACAAAGTGCCCCTTAAGATAGGATTGGTAGAGGTCTTGAGACAGATTGGAAGTTTGCAAGAAGATGCCCTAACTGGAAGAGGAAAAGGAACAATATTTCTTGTAATCAGGATTGCCCATCAGTTTATCATCACCAAGGGAGGGCGGAAACACTTGCAAGATTTTTTGAAAACATACAATCTCACCACATCAATATCCAGGTGTGCTAACCCTGAGGGTTTAATTAAAGACATGTTTAGGGAAAAGACCAAGTGTGTAGTGTTGAACCATCAATTCAACTTCCCAGAAGACATAGTTAGAAATGAATTTGACCTGATTAACTAGGAAATAAAGAAATAAAAAAGGTTGTCTTACAATAAAATCCTTGCTTTTATTCATCGTTTTGATGACACATATGATCCTTTAAAGTATTTCTAGCCTTGGGCCAAGAAGATTGAATCACTGATGGATATGTTTGAAGAGATTATGCAAACTTTGAACTAGAAAAGAGATAATATATTGTAAACAAAGCCAGAGAAGGCTAAAGAAATTTTGGGTAAAGCCTTCCATGTTAGAAACATCCCATGAGGAGAGTATGTAGCATACAAATGGAGGGGATATAGCACAATTTTACCAACAAGTGGAAAAACTAGTGATCCTAAAGGAAAGAGGCCACTAGAGCCTAGTGCACAAAGTTTTCCATCTCCCAAGAGGTAAAAGGTAGAAGAGGGATAGAAATAGAAACATGAATAGGTCTATCCTCCCTCCCAATCCCCAATACACATGGATGAACAAGTTGTAGCTCAACAATTAGTGCAAATGGGAAACACTACACAAATTTATGTCACAGCTGAGGAATTACAGGAAGGGGTACCTAAGGAGCCCAAACTTGCTCAATTGGATCTAACAGTAGAAGAATTTGCTAGCAAAGAGCTAGATCCATTGACACAGTGAGAAAGTGACAAATTTCTATCTGATGACAATTTTTTCAAAGAAAGAGCATTTTTACAGTTCTTATGGAGAATTCATATTGATGAATTCAAGAGAAAATTCTAGAAAAAACAAGAAGAACAACCTGCTACAGGCAATGAGGAAATTGAGAATGAAATCAAGCACGAGATGATTTCCAAGTTTGATAAAATAACTCCTGAGGAAGGAAGAGCACTAGTAAGTAAAGAAGGAGTATTGATACTTCCTGAATGGGACATAGTTGATGCTATTGTCTTTGATGTTGTTAGGAAGGAGACAAATACAGTTCATACCACTGAAGTAGAAGTACTACAAGCTTTGAATGATGTGAAGTTCAGTGAGGATCATGCAGCCTTGGTTATGTGGCAATTGAGGAAGAGAGACCCCAGAATAGCAAGTGAGGATAATTAGGCTGAGCATTCAGGTAGCCTTCTAGTGCGAAGGGTTGCATAAATAGGGGTTGTTGAGGTAGCAGGTATAACTTTGGAATCTTCTAAGTTTGGTCTAAGTGTAGCCTAGAGATTAGAGAATGAACTCAAGATCTTGAGTAAAATTTTTGAAAGAGTTCTAGGTGCATACAATGAGGAGAAAGTAAAATCTATTGAGAAAGATAGGAACATTGCTGAACTGAAGGGTAAAAAATTAGAAAATTCTATCCCCAGATGATGATTTCTCAAGATCCCTATCAACCTTCATCATCTAGTCCATATATCACTTATCCCCCTTCTCCTATACCATCAAGCCCTGCTACTCTATAAGTTGTGGAGAGGGAAAGAGATAGATTGGTTGCTAAAAAGACAAGATTAGAAGAAATTAGTAAGAAAGATATTGAAGAGTTTGCAACATATAAAGAAGAAGAAGAACAAGAATGGGTTAAAAAGAGATACTCTAATAAGATATAATCTAACCTCTCAAGGTGTGCTAAGGAGGAAAAATTGGCTGATCTTTATTTGCTAGGCAAAAGAATTATTAGCATAATAAGTGAACACGATGCAAACAAGGATCAATGGGATTTGATTATGGATAGATGGAAAGTGAAAAAGAGTGAAGTAAAGTCATTTCATTTCATATCCAAACAAGAAGGTATTATTGATATTATTTTAACTAGTACTCATATATGACTAAAGATGATGACAGAGCTTGATATCAAAAGAAACACCCTCATCAAAAGGGTAGAGACATTGAAGAGAGAGTTTTCAAAGGAAAAGTTTGAGGTATATCCCAAACTTTTCAAATAGTGTGGTGATATGAAGAATGAAGCATTATGGTTAAGACAAGTGAAAGAATTAATAACTAATAGGACACACAGTATTATTACTTTGGAAAGCACGACTTTGTTTGTTCAAACCATAAACATCATTGGCAGAGCCAGAGAATTTTTTGAGTTTTGAAAAGAAGAGGTTAAGAAGGAAAGTGCTAGTTGGGGTGAGATCAACAACAAGAAAAATGAAGTACTTGGCTTTAATTGGCCAAGTGATGAAGTGTACACTTCTTGGAAGAACAGGTAGATGGTAGTTGATCCTGGGGAAGGTGATAAAATATAGGTGGATGATAAAGCCCAACTGAGCAGCTGATACAATTGAAAGTGGAGATCCTACATCACCAGCATCAAAGACAACAGATTCTAGATGGCTATCCCCAAGCAAATATAAGGCAAATACAATCACCATGTAGTTGAAGGACAAAGAATTTGTTGGAATATCTTGTAACAAAAGTGGTTATTCTATCAACTTGTTATTTTTTCCTATTGTACTCTGAGTTTTGTCTTTTAGCCTAGTCATTCGAAGCTTGTTGCATCCTTGATCTTTAAGGATTCCAAGATGACTAGTGTTGGCTATAAGTAGAAAATTGTAACATATTGTAAAGGATGGTAAAATCAAAGCTGTGGGGCATACTTTTGAATTGTGTCTAATTTTTAAGCTTTTAGTCATTCTGTACGTATTGAGATCAAGATTACTAATAAAATACAATGGAATTTCTAGTCTCAAATCATTGATGTCTTTTTGCATTTACTTTCAGCTCTTGTATGTTTAATTTGTAAGGCATTTTAAATATACTAGTTATAAGGTAGCTATGTTGTTATTTGTGAGTTGCTTTCAAGGAGAGTTTAGATCTTGCAAATAGTTTCAGAGGGTTAGGGTTTTATGCAAGAATTTGATACAGGGATTTGAGAGTGAGAGGATAGTCTGTAAGGAAGTCTATCTGAAATTTTACTTGTGTTTCAATTAATTATCTCTAGTTGATGTATGTTTTATTGTGACTCTATGGCCTAATGATAGGCACTAGTCAAGCTCTGATAAGTAGTTGTTATCATCAAATCAATCAAATATTAATCAATCTTTACTTTTTGATATCTAAAGAATACATGTTTAGATAATTATTTTGAATACAATTCATCATAGTGATTCCTTGAAGAGAGAATCAATAGGTTAGCCTTCCTAAGCCAAGTGGCCAAAAAAGAAGAAGGATCATGAATCCTTGATCCACTATCAGCTTTGCTAAAAGCCAGTAGTCTATTCAAGGTGCACCCACCTGGGTTTGTGGAGCCCAAAGTGAAGAAGGAATATTTTCCTTTTTAATTAGCATTTTCCTTGTATGAATCTAAATTGGGAAACAATGAGTCAAGCATTTACTGTTATAGATTGATTCTACAAGAAAAAGTGCTAACAAATTGGTGACTCTAGTAGGGATATTTTAATGTTCTAGAGTCATGTTCATGAAAGAGTTAGTCCTTGCAATATTGAGAATAAGTCTATTGTTCCTCATAATCATTAAAGAAATTTTATTCTACTTATCTATCATTGCACATTGTTTGAGAAGGATAGAAACAAGGAGTTCAAAGCCTTCTAAGCTTTTTTTGTTGCCTCCAACAAGAAGAAAGGGGAGATCATCTCAAAGGACATCCCCTACAAGGAGAGTACAGTCTACACCCCCTTTTACAGAGGAGAGATCCTTTCTTTTCCATTCAAGAAGGAGAGGAAGGTCTCTATGAAAATAGTTACTAGAGGATTCAACTTCACTCCCTGGCTCAAATACAATCCACATAGTTGTGATTCAGCAAATCACAGTCCCTATAATGGTAAGACAATTTGCATTTGTACCCTTCAATCAAGGGAGTCTATTAAATTTATCTCAACATCATGATGTACCTCTATCAGCATTAAAAAATTTTCCTAATACAGGTGAAAACCATACAACAGCTTGTGAACACGTCAGAGATGTGGCTACCATCTGTAATATACACCATGTCACTGAGGAAGATGTGGCTACTAAGTTGTTGGCAACCTCCTTCAAAGGTAAATCCCTTGAATGGTTTAGAACATTAGCATTTGGTTCCATTGATTCAAGGGATAGACTTGGAAACTCCCTCAACAAATATTTTGAAGACAAGGAAGATCATTTATCCCTAGTTGAGCGACTCACAACTATAAAAAGAGCTCCCCAAGAACAGATGACATATTTCAACAACATATTTCTTAAGACATACAATAGGATTCCTATTTCCATAAGATCTTTTGTAGATTATACTTTTCTATATTTTTTTAAAATTTTAAATAGTGATATATCATGATCCAGTCTTTGGGAGGTACCTCATTGCCCTAGGCTTTTGATATTGCTATTAAAGAAGAAAATTGTCTAATTCAAGCTGGTAAGATAGGCCAAGGCCACCCATGCTTCTCTTCCTTGATATTCAGCCCAATATGCATATGCATATTCCGCCATTCACCCCTATACCTACTTTCATAGCACCCCAAGACAATTCAAGGAATGACGAGTCGAGAGAAGGCTCTTCCCAAGAATTGCAAGAAATTAAGAGATTTTTGCAAACTTTTGGTAATGAGTTGATCAATATCAAAAATAAAAATCAAGGGTTTAGGAAACCCTTCCAACAAAAAAATCAAGGTCCTAACCACCAATATCAAGGAGAGTCAATCTCCTAAAGATGTAGAGCCCACAATGGTGAAAGTACATCAAAAGGTCCATGCAGCAGTACCATTTAATATTCTGGACAATATGAAGAAAATGAATTTAACTATGTCAATGTGGGACTCCTTAGGCATTCCAGGGAAACCTAAAATCTTAAAGAAGGCTATGGGTAAAGAGGCAATCCCTCAACAACCCACAAATGATGCAGCTAAACAGGTGTTAGTCAACATTAATCAAGAGAAGAAAATTCCAAGCATAAACACCAAAGTAGATGCCATTCAAGGTAGGACCTTAAAACCACCTCCCTTTTATGTATCATTAATTATTGGAGATTTTCTTATACATAATTACATATGGTAGATCATGGGGCTACTAGTTCAATCATGCCCAAGAATGTAGCTGACCAATTAGGACTCAAGTATGAACCATTCCAAAAGAGAGTAACACAACTTGATGGTTCATCAGTGAAAACAGTAAGTCTTGCCAAGGATATAAGTTTGATCCTTCATGCAAGCCCTAATTTCTCTATCCTCCTCGACATTTACATCATAGATCTCCCTACTCTTTTTGACTTATGTTTGTCAGGAGAGTTCATAGCTAAGATAGGAGGATAACTTTCTTCTGACTGGTCTCATATGCTTTTCCATACTAGATATGGGACCAAGGTCACTATCAAATCTAAATTATTAGAAGCACATCATTTAGAGCCTTATGTGTCTAATGCATTCAATGCAAGTTGTCTTGCACTTTATAGTAATGATTTTCCAATAATTAAGGATACAAATACTCATATAAAGAACATTTCAGATATCTATCTATATGAGTGGGGATCATAAAGGACTTCAGAGGCTCAGGATAATGTTATTTGGGATGCTGGTTTGGGGAATTACATACTCTAAGAGCATGGTCTCACAATGTCAAGTCTCTTTAAGGAAACCACTGAAACATCAGAAGAACAAAGCAATGTATTTTGGGAATTATTCTTTGATGGTGCTAGAAGTAGACATGGATCTGGTGGTGGTGCAATGATAGTCTCTCCAAAAAGTGAGAAATATTATACATCTTTTAGATTCATTTTTTCTTGCACAAGCAATACTGCTAAATATGAGAGTTTGGTGAATGGACTAGATTGGGCTAGAAAGAGAGGTATTAAAGCCTTAAAGGTACATGGTGACAGTGAATTGGTTGTCATCCAAGTGAAAAGGATGAGTGCTACCAAAAATGATACTATGAAGGCCTACAAGCATAGGGTTTGGGAGTTAATAGAAGATTTACATGCTTTCAATACCATTTCCATCCCTAGGAAGTTAAATTAGAATGCAGATAGGTTAGCTATTTTCAGATCCCAATTTGATATTCCTAGAAACATTGTAGTATGAAAGGATCAAAAACATGTCAAGATTATTGTCAGGTCCTCCATCCCTGATAATGATGTTATTGGTAGGTGTTTGAAAATGATGAACAAATTATGCAATTTCTATTTGAAGAGGATATTTTCTCAGAGCACAATCAGGATAGGTTGATGCAAATTATTACGACCAAGTGGTGCAACTCAAATCTAATAATCTTCCTAGGGGCCTCGTAACCTTAGAGTCAATATTCAAAAAATATGACCAAGCCAAAAGGAATAAGACTAGCTTGGTAGTACAACATGAGCATTACACTAATTTTGAGCTTGAGCCGAGAAAGAGCTTAAAGTTTGGAAAGGTAAGCACTAATTCAGCGAATAGGATTACATCCAATTGTTTCAAGAATTTAGTGATGTCTTTTCTTGGTAGTATGTAGATCTCAAAGGGTTTGATCTAGGACTTTCTCAATACACTATATATCTATAACCTATTGCTAAACTAGTTAGGAAAAAGCAAAGGCTCGTCAATCCTAGACTAGAGGTATTCATGCATAAGGAAGTTCTTAAGATAATAGAGAGTGGTATCATATATCCCATTAAACCTACTAGTTGGGTATCCAATCTTGTTCCTATTAGAAAAAATAATGGGGAATTAAGGTTATGTGTTGACTTTAGGGACCTTAATAGGGCATCCCTGAAAGATTGCCACCCCTTACCATCCATGGAGCATATTTTGCAACGTGCCTCTAGATCTGAACACTTTTCATTGCTAGATGGCTACTCAGGGTATAATCAGATCCTATTCATTAAGGAGGACCAATTCAAGGCTGAATTTACAACCAAATGGGGAACCATGCCTATCAAAATATGCCTTTTGGTTTGTCAAGTTCAGGTGCCACTTTTCAAAAGGCTATGGATATCTCTTTCAAGAGGCTCATGTACAAGTTTGTGCTAGTATACCTTGATGACATCACTATCTACTCTAAGAATGCAATAGATCATATCAAACACCTATGGAAAATATTTTAAATATGTAGGGAGTTTGGGATCTCCCTCAATCCCAAGAAGTGTGTATTTGCAGTACATTAAGGGAAGCTATTGGGATATATTGTGTCCAATAAAGGTATCACAGTAGACCCTGGGAGGATTGCAACCATTCTAGAGCTTCCCCTACCACATCAAAAGAAGATTCTATAATCCTTCATAGGAAGTATTAACTTTATTAGGCGTTTCTTGCCTAATATTGTAGATCTTTTGAAGCCTTTAAAAACTATGTTGAAGAAGAATGTATTTTTTAATAGGAGCAAAGAAGGAAAGGCTAGTTTTAAAGCCATTAAAGAGACTCTAACAGAGGCTCCTGCCTTGCTAAATCCTTATTTCAGCAAAAACTTCATTCTTTATGCTTATGGAGGCTCTTATGCTATCTCTACAATATTGACTCAACAAAACTCAAAGAGATTGGAGTAGCTGATTTCTTTCTTTAGAAAAGGCTTGGAAGAGTATGAACAAAGGTACTCTTTTTTAGAAAAGCATGTACTTGTTGTTGTGAAGAGCCTTAAAATTTTAGATCATTTATTAACCCACAGTAAGGTACATTTGAGAGTCACTCATCCAAGTGTTAAATAACTCTTAGTTTCTAAAGACCTAGGTGAAAAAAGAGTTTGTTGGATAACCAGAGTTATGGAATATGATATAGACATTTAGGTTACCAAGATGGTTAGAGGTAGAGGTATTTGTGAGAAGATGACTGATGTGGAATCT
Source organism: Thuja plicata (assembly GCA_018584345.1). NCBI lineage: Eukaryota > Viridiplantae > Streptophyta > Pinopsida > Cupressales > Cupressaceae > Thuja > Thuja plicata. Next base: position 4,270,619 of record MU224508.1, read on the forward strand.
ATGAAGGATCAAGAACAAGTGGAGTCACCCCTAATTATATATTCAACAGAGGATCATGACAAGGAAGTAGGTTGGTTGTCAGATATGATCCATTTTTTGAAGATAGGTGAATGCCCTGCAGGTTTGGATTCAGAAAAAAGAAGGTACTATAGATTGCAATCTATTCCTTTTGTGTTGATTAATGAGGTCCTTTTTAGAAAGGATCACAATGGTGTTCTCCATAGATGCATTGATTCAGAGCAAGTAGAAGATGTCTTACATGAATTCCATGATGGACCTTCTAGAGGTCCTTTTTCTCCTAGGACTACTGCTTTCAAGATCACGAGGGTTGGATATTATTGGCCATCCATCTTTAAGGACAGTCATGATCATGTGAGAAAATGTATCAAATGTGCTATGTTTGTAGGAAAGGAGAGGCTTTCAGCTCTACCCCTCCAACCAATCAAGACAAACCAACCCTTTGTGAAATGGAGAATTGACTTCATAGGCCTTATTAATCCCCCATCTAGTGTAGGCCACAAATGGACAATCACTGCAACTGATTATTTCACCTGGTGGACTCAGGCCATTACATTAAAGGAAGCTAATGAGACTGGTTTCCTAAAATTTTATGATGATATCATACATAGGTTTGGAATTCTTGATTCAATGATATCTAACAATGCACTTTCCTTCACAGGTTTGAGATTCATTAGATACGCAACTAGACATGGTATTTACCTCAGTTACACTAGTTCCAATTATTATCCCCAGGGTAATGGTTTAGCAGAGTCCACTAAAAAGAATCTGATTAGGATAATTAAAAATAATTTGCAAGAGAATCAAAGATATTGGCATCCCAAACTAAAGTCCTCCCTTTGGTTAGATAGGATCAATCCAAAAAGGATCATTGGGAACTATCCCTATATGCTATTCTATGGCAAAGAGGCTAAGTTTTCCATCTCAATTGAGTTAACAGCTCTAGACCTTGCTACCCATATTGTCTTCCTTGAAGAAGTAGATCCTTTGTAAGTGTGTTATGCTCAGCTCATGGAGTTGGAAGACAACAGGGACAAGGCTATGCAGACTATGGAGTTTCAGAAAATAAAAACTAAGAAAATCTTTGTCAAGAGAGCTAGATCAAGAAGCTTTAATATTGGAGACATAGCCCTCAAGTGGGATGAATTCAAGAGTAGACCTGGTAGGCATACCAAGTTTGATTCATTTTGGAGAGGCCCATTTGTGATCACAGAATGCAAAGAGCATAATGCTTTCTAGCTCTCAACTCTTGAAGGAGAAATATTTCCCATTTCAATCAATGGCTTTCACCTCAAACCTTTTTTTGAGGTTTTTCCTACCCTATAATCAAGGTTTTTTGCATTCTATTTTGGCCTTTAGGTTAGTTTTCCTTCTTTCCTTAAAAGTGCTTGTGCACAACTAGTTGTTTCTTCTTATATATAGCTCTTTTCTTGTTTTCATTTGTTGTTCCCTCCTCCTGGTTTCAATCCTCCTGCTTCCCAGACATCTCTTTTTTCTACTATGCAAACTCCTTCCCCAATGGAATGTCATAAGGCCACTAATTTTATATGTCTATCAAGCTGACATCCAGTAGAAATTGCCAAAAATGTTACCCAAATTTCCCATCCTATCCAATTTTGGCTACAAGTGGAGTAAATGAGGCTCCCACAAGTGTAGAGCCTAGCTTGTAAGGTTTCTATCATGATTCCTGGTCTTTGTCTTTCTCTCTGCATGTTTCTAGGTCTGGTTTTAACCCTTGTTCATGTCTTGTTAAGCCCTAAATGCAAAGAACCCTTAAAGCCCTAGGTCCTTAGTGGTTGTTCTATTTCAATGTTACTTTTCCATGCCACTTAAGTTCCTTTTCTTCACGTGCGTTAAGTCATCCATCGACAGGGCCAAGTTATTTTTCCTAAGTGGGTTTACCTTTTCCTAAAGTTTATCTCCTAAGTCTTGTGACACTTTAGTTACCCCTGCGGTGGAAAATTCTCCTTTCAATCCAATATTCATCACGATGCCTTAATCACCGAGATCAATCATGAATATTCATTGAGGCAATGTGTTGTGTTGACGCATGTCCCCGGCGGGCTAGGCTCTTAGTGGACTGTGATGTCATCTTGCAGGGAGCAATCAATCAGACAGTCATCGCAAAGCCTTTATCACTAGATTAGACCTAAAGATTCTTCAATGCATTGCATCATCGTGCCACGTAGATAGTGGGGTAACCTTTCTTCAAGGTCTATGGCTAGTTAAAATGTGATCAAGTTTTAATGTATCGTTCGGTTAGCGCTTTCCTCGATGACCAAGATGAAGATTTTTATTCATTAAGCCATTGCAACATCATGTCACATGTCCATGGAAGGTTCAGGCTGAGGTCAGAAAGGTAAAGGTAAAGATTAATCAAGTCATATTTGATCGTGTGGATGGTGCTTTTCCTTAGGGTTAAAATGATAGAGAGATAACGTTTGAGGCATTACGCCAAGGTGACATCTAGCACTGCTGACATCATGGGTCCCAGGTTTAAAAGTGGTAAAGATGTTGTAAGTTTGTGATGATCTGATGATAGCTGTTAATCCTCAAAGGCCAAGATGGAGATTATTAATGTTTATGACATCGCACCTACATGCCACATCGCAGATCGAATCTTGAGCTCCAAAGTGACCTAATAGAGATTGACGGTTTTGTTTAAAAGTTGATAAAGATTCAAACTTGGGCCATTGATTGGGTATTTCTACACCACCTCTAACCATTTGCATTTAAATTCAAATATTAAAATTGTATCTCAAGGTTTCATGGTGGTAGCAGCGTGTTCCAAATTGCAGAGAGGGTAGATGGATCAGGTTGATCTGTCTACTCAAATTTATGGTTATGAGAGATATCTTCGAGTCTATCTGATCATCAAAGATATTTCCCGAGTGAATTAATGGACATACTTGACTATTTTAGGCTTTCTATATTATTTAATGGATATCTATTGTAACCCTCATTCTTCCCTAATCTGATTGGATGGATTGACTTCTAAGCCTGTGTGCTAGGGGAGGTTGTATATAAGTGTTTTTAGGAGCTTTTTTAGGAAGTTTTTTTGAGCTTATGCAAGAATTTCTATGGCATTCTCTCTGCCCCCAGTTTTTTATGTGTTTTTAATTTCTCATTCAGATTCAGATTATTCAAAGCCTCTTTATGACATTTTCTCTGTCCCTGGGTTTTCTTGTCTGTATTTATTTTATTGAAGCATTATATAGTGGCTAATTTTAGACAAATATTGGAGTTCTTGAGCCCTCTTTCTTTCTACATCTCTGTGCACTATTGTGGATGATTGATTTAGATGATCTTGTGGATTTTGTTCATCCCTTGTCATTTTGTCTCATTTTTGTGCCTATTCTCTAGAGTGAATGTTTGTTTGCAGCTCATAGTCTGTGTCTATTCCTTGAAAAGTTTATTTTTGTGAAATCTTTTCTTTCCCTAAATAGCCTCTTTTCATCCCATACCTCTCTATGAAATACTTTTACAAGCCTATTTAGGGAGTTGTGCTTGTTTTGATTCAGAGATTTTATGCTAATACTTTTTCATTGTGTTCTAATTCATGCCTTTTTTGGTGTATCACCTTGTAGGTTAAGTTTTTCATTTAGTCTTTCAGTTCTCCTTCTATACCTTTTCCTCCCAAGTTTACTTTTCAAGTTTAAAGAGAAAAATAGGTGATTATCCAAGAGGAACCGACCTAGAATTCGGAGGTTTCATTTCAATTAGCAAAGGTCCCACAACCTGGAAGTGATTCACATGTTATACCAGATTATTAGACTTATGAGTTTAATAGGGTAAAAATTTGGTGTAGAACAGTAACCTTAGTATTCACTTCTAGATTCTTGTCAAGATTAGCGAGACAAAATTCTTCTTTAATTGCCAAGAATAAACATTGATAATCTTCTTCATAGATACATTCATCATAAAAAATAATAACATATTCTCTAACATAATAGTTTTTCCTATTAAACTTTCCTTTACTTTCCTCATTTGTTTTATTTGTAATTTTGTTAGGACATCTATAAGTATAATGACCTATCTTTCCAAAATTGAAACATTTAAAGGGTAACTTACCTCAGTATTTTTTGGTTACTTTGTTTATTCTTCTCACAAATTTCACCTCAAAATCATCAAATTCTTATTCATTAGAGTCTTCTTCCTTTGAGGACTTAGTAGCCTTAAATGTAGTTTTTCCCTTGTGTCAATAGTGCCAAATTCTCTCATTTCAAAATCAAGAAAATATCCGGGTATGTGCAAGATCATGAGGGGCTAAACTATGCCCTTAAGTGGCAATGAAAAATCAGAAAATCAGGGTTAGTCAACTTGACGTGAAAATTTGAACTAGGTATCAACCTAATATAAAAAAGTTGTAAGAATAGAATCTGTAGGAAATTGAATGTAGTTTCTAAAATAATAGGCCTTTTCAAAAAAAAAATTAATATGATTCATGAAAAGTATAGATTTCAATGTAGCAGTACAAAAATTTCAGGAAAAAAATAAGAAGTAGGTGTATGTCTGACCACCTTAATCATAATCAAATGATAATATTTTTTTATACTATTTTATATATAAGTAGTAGACTCATGCTCGGATGTGACGCATATTTTTTTGTAACTTTATTCCAAAAAAATAATCAATTATGAATTATCTACTACAACATTTTCAGAATAATAAAAACTTTCATGTCTGACCACCTTAACTCATTGAAAACATTACCAAATTCAAAAAAAAAAATTCTCTTATAGTAGGTGAAGCATAGAATGTGATGCATTTTTCAGATTTCAAAAATGTTATACCGTCTAAAAGTTATAGTTGTCTTTCAATTAGTATATAAATCAGCACTTTAGAGGTAACTCAACTGGAAAATAACTAAAAATTACTTACCAAATTCAAAATTTGACAGCAATTATATCGATAGAAAACTGATAATCTCCTTAAGATACCCTTTTCATTTCATCAAATTTGGGTGAAAAAAAAGTCGTCAGCTACATGGTCGAAGTTTGGGACTCAGAGAAACTAGGGAAAAACACGTTTTTGAGACATTTGAAGAGTTGACCAGGTAGGTTTGGTGCACAAAACAATATCGAGCCTAATCAGATACCCGAAAAGCCCGACAGAATTTTGAATTTTAAAATTTCCCTCCCCTTTCTCCCTCTTAATTTATTTTCAACCCCTTTCTCCCTCCCATTTCTCCATACTTCATATGATATATTATATATCAAAAATTATATATTAGATTATATATTATATATATTAAATATTATATAATATATATTAATATTAAATATTACATTATATATCATATATTATATATTATTTTATATCTATTATATATTAATATGTATTTTACAATATATCACATAATATCTTCATATTTAAATTTTATATATATATATATATAGGAAAATCTATATATTCAATATGATGTATTATATATTAAATATAAATATTATTGTATATATAATAAAATCAATTATAGTATATATATATAATATATATTATATAGGACATATTAATATATAGGTTAATTACACCAGTATAAGGCATCGAAAAGGTTTCCAAAGGGGTCAGAGGGTTCCTAGGGGTCCTAACACTTGAGAAAGTGTACTAGGACCCCTTAGGTCCCTCTGTAACCCCAGACAACACATTAGAACACTCAAGTGTGTCCCAAGGGGTCGTACGACCCCTTGGGACACACTTTAGTGTTCTAATGTGTCGAAGGGGGTCATGGGGATTTCCTAGGGGTCCTAACTTATAAGAAGGTGTACTAGGACCCCTTAGGTCCCTCTGTGACCCTCGAGGACACAATTGAGTGTTCCAACCTATTCTTAGCTGTCACAGAGGGACCTAAGGGGCCCTAGTACACATTATCATGTGTGAGGATCCCTAGGAAGTCCCCATGACCCCTTTCAACATATTGGATCACTCTAGGGGTCCTAGTACACTTTATCATGCATTAGGACCCCTAGGAAGTCCCCATGACCCCTTTCAACACATTTGCATAGAATTTGCATTTAGTCCTGGATGGTAATGAGTAATGTTAGTTGTCATGTGAATACCAGCAAATTTGAAACTTGTTTTTGGCATAGAATTTTTATTTATGTTTGTAAATGTAGAGATAATGAATTGGGGCCAACAATTTTAGTTTGTATGCAGGGGAAATGTTTCAGAGAAACCCATATATTACCTCTTTCCATGGAACTCTTGCACAATGATGACACAAATGGAGAGTCTTGTATTCCTATAAATAGAGATATGCGGAGCCATATGAGAATGTATATGTAATTATTTACACACCCAGTTCAGGGTTATAAGAGTTCAGATTTACTTGAATCTTATAGGGAGTGTGTGAACCAAATTAAACAGATTTACAAGAAAAAATTGGAGTTTGTTGAGCAGAAAGGGTCATCCAATTTCTAGGTTTATAACTCTGTTGAATATGTGGGGATGAGAGGAGGTAAAGATGGTTTAGGATTTGGTCTTTCATTCAATATTTTGTTTATAGATCAATTAGTTTATCTAGAAGGCAAAACATCTTAGCTTGAATGTAATTTTGATTGGAAATAAGTTTGCAAATGTGACTATGTTGATGATAGTTAGGAGGCGGCCATTAATCATGAGCTCAGCAAAAAATTGGTCATTATTCAGGGCCCTCCTTGCACTGGAAAAACATTTACCGGGTTGCAAATTATAAAGGATTTTCTTCATAAGAATTCAAATTCCTCTGGTCCCATTCTCATCTAGTGTGTTTTACTAACAGAGCTCTGGATCAATTTTTGGAGGGAATATATGAATAAAAGAAAATTCTAGCAAGGTTAGGATCAAGAACTCAGAGCTCAATTCTTAGCAAATGTACTCTTGACCAGGGACAAGAGAGTTGATATCATATTGTTTTCTTTGGTACAATAAACATTGAATTCCTAATTTGAATGTAAAAACATTAGAAAATATAGGATTTCTTAACATTCCAAATAGAACTTGTGTTGCCCTTTTCAAGGCTATAATTGGTCTGTATGTCTTTGGAAATGCCAAGCTAGTCTCAGACAATTCTCCAGTGTGGAGTGATATCATAAAGCATTTTACAGATAATGGGTATGTTGGTAATGGAATACCATGCTATACTATCCTAAACATCTAGATGATGTTGGACATGTTGTTACCAAATCTCATGATTTAAGGAGGTATGGCAATGGAAGTATGAGCTTTTGTACCAGGAAATTTCCAAAGAAAATTAATTTGTGTTCATCTTTGTCACATGAAATGTCATCACAGAGGACATGTGAGAATTGGATTTGCAAGGCCCAATGTATGGAGAAGTTTGAATTTTGTGGACATGTCTGCAGGAAGGTCTATCATGCAACTGCACATGACCCCTTTTGACACATTTCAATACTCAAGTGTGTCCCAAGGGGTTGTATGACCCCTTAGGACACACTTGAGTGTTCTAATGTGTCAAAAGGGGTCATGGGGACTTCCTAGGGGTCCTAGTACGTCATATCATGTGTTAGGACCCCTAGGAAGTCCCCATGACCCCTTTTGACACATTTAAACACTAAAGTGTATCCCAAGGGGTCGTATGACCCTTGAGGACATAGTTTACTATTCTAATGTCTCAAAAGGGGTCATGGGAACTTCTTAAGGGTCCTAGTATGCCTTATCATCTGTTAGGACCCCTAGGAAGTCCCCATGACCCCTTTTGACACATTTAAACACTAAAGTGTGTCTCAAGGGGTCATAGGACCCCTAAGGACACACTTTAGTGTTCTAATATGTCAAAAGGGGTCATGGGGACTTCCTAGGGGTCCTAGTACACCTTATCATGTGTTATGACTTGT
>MU224508.1:4300402-4331272 GCA_018584345.1 Thuja plicata
CTCATACACCAATATAATGCAAATGAACTAACACAAAATTTTGATCTATTGAATTTAAATGTAATTGAAAGAACATGCAAGATCTAGCATAAACAATGTAAATCTAACACCAAAAAGAAAGATTTGTTTATCGCGGGTTCACCAAAATGTAACATATGAAATGGATGATTGATGGGGGTTTTTGTTTATGTGATGTTACGAAAATGTAAAGTAAGGAGGTATGCTTATTAATTTGTTTGATTTGCTTAAAGTGTGTTAAATCCATTAACCCTATTTTACATTTAATTTGATTGTATTGATTATGTATTGCAATTGTGATTAGGGAGAAGATAAGATGCTCCTTTTCTATCCTCAAATGCACAAATGGAAGATCCAAGTTGATCAACCCAAAAGAAGGGTTAATGCACAAATGAATCAACTATTCGGAAAAAGAACAAAGAAGGGGATCTTAAATTCTATTAATTGATTAAATGAATATGTTTAATTACAGTAATTGAAAAGGATAGGAAGAAGAACCAACCTTACAAAATTGAAGATCAAAGAATGCTATTTTTTGAGGTTTGTACACTGTTTCTGAAAAAACTGAAGTATGATCTGGAATCAGAATGCAAAGACGAAAAAAACCCAGAAATATTTTTTTGTTCCAATGTAATCTTATGAAAAAGGTTGACCTTGACCCACAAATGTCAACCCTGACCCAATAATGTCGACCCTGACCTGCAGAGGTCTGACAGAGAATATTTTTGCGCCGTCCAAAAGAAAGCTGAAAAGGGTATCTAGATCTGGTCTCAAATCTATAGTCCTGAATCTGTACCTACAAGAAAAAGTGGTTTTTTTGTTGGGGGGGAGGGGTTTGCCTTAGTCAAACCCCATTTTTGGAATTAACCTCAAATATATGTAATTGAAATTGCATAAAGATAAACAAAGTAAATACACGAACTCTCCTTGCTTGTAAAAGTCCTTGTGGTGGATTTGAATCCGTGGATCCACAAGTATGCTTCAAAATGTGGAATGTAGAAAGGTAGGATGTCTTCAATCTCTTTCTTTTAGATCTCCAACATCAAGTCTTGAATGGGTTCTTGAATTTGGAATAGGCTTAGAAGAAGATGGATGGAGAAATCACCAAAAGGGCACTATGTGGCTTGAATCCTTCAAGGGCCTCTCATGGATCTCTTTGAATTCTTGAAGTCTTGATGGTGGATGAATCCTTGCTTCAAATATTTCTTGATTGCTTGCTTGAATCTTCACTTGATGATGTTTGAGAATGCTTGATCACCATTAGAAGACTTAGAGGAAAAGAGAGGAGAAAGCTCCCTTTTATATGAAACTAGGACACAATCTTCTAAGGAGGCTGACATAGGATAATTAAATTCCAATTAGACCCATGCCCCTAGAAGAGGACCTATATTAAACATAATTTAGGAATCAACTCTTTGGAACCCGAAACAGCCAACCCGAAAGCGGGAAAACACTTTTTGCAAAGACCAACATCCAGAAACTGTGAGACCCCAGGATCTGAACCCTGGGTCAAGGTTGAGGTTGACCTTGACCTAGGTCAGGTTTGAGGTTGACCCTGACCTAGGTCAGGGTCAAGGTCGACATAGACCCAAAAGGTCGACCCTGACGTTGAAGCCCAGAATCACTAGTCTACAATTTAGAATGCAGAAATCATTCTAAAAAGGAGTGGAGAGAGGGACATAATAGGGGGGAAGCCATGTCAAGATTAGGAACCTATTCTAGGTGCTTGATATGACCCCAAACCACTTACTCAGAAGGCTAAACAAGTCTACAATGGAAGTGCTTCCATTTTTTGACTATACAAGTACACACTTGCACAACATTCACATAAGTACATAAAAATGTAACACTTATTCCATAATGATTTAACCTTTATTTATACCATTCCTTAATTTGTGAAATCTCTCACTATAAGTCAGGCAATAGCCAAACACAATTTTGAACTAGATAAACACTAAACATTCCTACGGTGGAAAGGAATGAGAAGTGGACCACACAACACCTTAATTGTGACCAAAAATATCATCTTATATGTTACATTCCATCTTTCATTCATCGAGAAAATTAATTAAAGCATAAACACCCAAGGTCAACCAAAATTAGAATAGAAACACCATCGAACTTTGAAACCATTTAACTGAAGCCAAAAATATCATGCCAACTTAAATGAATGAAGGTAAGGATATTATCAAGTCATTTCCAAAAGTGCAGCATCAAAAACCATCACACAAAGAAATGTGATGCATGTATTTCACACATAAAATTTTGTTAACCTTAAACATACTCAAACAAATATCAATTCCATTGTGTTGCATTCCAAAACACAAAATTTTGAGTCCAACATCTCTAAAATATACTAAACATTATACCAAATCTCAGAAAAAAAATTTCTACATGAATAATATGTGGAGTACAATAAATTCAATAATACTACACAGAAGGGATATTGCCATCAATGCAATAGTGTGTTGATATCAATGACAACCATACCAAACATCCATACTAATCTATCACGTATCAAAACCAAATCATTCTTCTCAATACTGCAACATGGTAGACTCAATAGTATTGGTGGAATGAGAAGGTAATGAATTAGTATAGAATTTATTTTTTTGGTTATGGGGTGCTATGGTTTTATTTCTTTTATCATTGACACCCTCAACAATAATGGTATAGGAATAAATGATAAGATGTTTCAACCTATAATAGTTTTTCAGTATCATGGCCAGTTTTATGGTGATATTGTAAAAAGGCTTTGGGATCAGAATAAGTTGACAATGATTTAGAAGGGTCAACATGTTTGAATGGAGAAATTTTCAAAATATTAGCATTAGTAAAATTAAGCATGATAACATGTAAAGAATTAGAAAGTAGATAAAAACTATGCATAGGCTTAAATATTGATGACAGAGGAGCCACACTTGATGTTTTAGTTGCCCCTTGTGTATCAACATGATTTGAATAATCATTATTAATCTTGGCCAATCCTTTATTTGGGTTTTGAAAATTTTGGAATGATTGTTGAGAAACATCATTCTTATCAACCAGATGCATTGATGTGGATGATACAAATTGGCTAACTTGAAGTTGATAATTTTTAAGAATTACATTAAATTTGGTGAAGGAATCAAACTCAAAATATCATAACTTATCTCTAATGTATTTTTGCAAATTAGAAATGAAAATTAATTGAACACCCATATTAGGCATATGATAAGAAATTTAAGCATGTAAATGTTTATATCTACCAATAAAATTAGTCTCTTTCTCTCTAACTCCTCGTTTACAATGAATCAAATCAGTCAATGAAATTTGAGGACCATTATTATTTTCTAAATTGTTGTATAAATGAATAAGCTAATTTTTGAAATAGTCAATGGAATAAGGAGGAAAAGAACAATACCATTGTAAGACCTTATCTCTAAATCTTCTACAAAATGATTTAGCCATGATCCTATGATCATTTGAGAAGTCACTACACAAGGTTTGAATTGTTTTCACATGATTCAAGGGATCAACTTTTCCATTGTTTGCCTCCAATTGAGGAATAACAATGTATTGAGGGATAATTGCATGGATATTGCTTTGCAAAAATGGGCTAGCAATGTCACAAGTTGAAATTTTGAATGATTGGGTTATGTAAACCAATTACTATTGCAAGGAAGAGACACTTTGAGTTAGGTTATTGATGGTTGTATCAATGGATAGATTAGTATTAAGCGTGTTTGATTGTGAAGGATGTGCAAAATTGTGAGAAATGAATGGAACATTGGAATATGAAAGTGGGACATTGTGGTAGGTGGGTATAGGAGATGGTTGAGATATAAATGGAACACTCATGGAAGGAGGCATAAAGGAGTGTTGATTGATCTACATTCCTCTAAGATTAACATGTGTAGGATTTATATTTTGTGTAGATTTAGTCATGATAGTTTGAGTATATGTAGGAACATTAGACAATGATGATGGTATATGAATGGGATTTTCAACATGATTGGATGGATTAGAGAAGTTAAGAGATTCAAAATAACTTTTAACAGGCATGATAATATTTTCCACAATATGATATATGACATGCACCATGTCTACACCATGGTAGTCCTTTCCCAACTTAATGTAATAACCCCACCCTACCATGATATAGGGAAACATAGCTAACCCTTTGAATCATTCTCCTCAACCCTCCAATGAAGGGGATTTCCTCACTATTTGAGTATTCTTGTCTCATACATTGTTCAAGCTTTCCCAAGTCATTGATAAGATTTCCCAATTTGTTAATAAATACTCATGTTAGGGAGTCATCCTCATCATGCAAAATGTAAGAGGAATGATTCTCTACAATGTTAGGTATTTCATGTGTAGGACTATAGGTTTCACCTAAGTTTACATGGAAAAAACTAGTTGACTCAGGATCTACACCGTTAGTATTTAAACTTTGGTAAGCCATAAGTCTATAACATCTTTTCAAAATGATATTATATGTGGGAATCAAGCTCATAAAACTCAGGCAAAAAGATAGAGATGAAAGAGATGTGTAAACAATGTAAATCCTTAATAATTGACCATTTAAATATTGCATAAAATAAAATTTATAAATATAGATCTATATCTCTAAATGCATAAGATGAAACAATTGAGCATATAAATCAAATGTAATTTAGAAATAAGCATATAATTTCATATCTAAAATGAAAAGCAAAATATTTTATGCAAGCACATGTCAAGTAATGTTGATAAACAAAACCATAAGATGCATGCATGAGAAGTAACTGATGACATGTAACTACTTGAATGTTTGAAGATGTTAAGTTGATCACCAAAATGCAGAAGTATAATGCAAGATATTAAATTAGTTAATGGATTGTATTGTCATTGATGTCAACTTGATATAATATAATTGGTTATAATCAAAGTATCAAAGACTTCTGAGAATCAAAGAGATAAAGATTATGCTTTTAGTAATGCATAAAAGACAAAAATTCACAATGTGCCTTCAAACACTAACGGTCAGTGGAACCCGATGGACAAAGATCACCAAAAGTCAAGTCACAGTGATGCCCGAGCAAGAACACCGATGAGAATTACCGACGAGAAGAATCACAAACATAACCGACGGCCAGAAACATAGTGTAAACCGACGGAGAAGCCCAAGGAGAACATGAGTGTTGACCGAAGCTATCAAAGAGTTAAAACACTAAAATTAACTTTAGTTCAGAAATGACAAAATATCTAGCTGGCAGAGCTAAATATGAACTTAACTGGTAGTTATCTTTGTTTTCATCAACAAGATAAATCTATAGATAAGAAAAGGATTTAAAGTTATTTTGTCCAGTTGGCAAAAAGATCTCTATGAGATAAAATAGGAGTTTTTCTTTAAATCTAATTGGTGAGAATTGTGGATCACGCCAAGATCAAGAAAATAAAGAACATAACAATGGTGATATCATGTCTATAAAGAGACAACTTAAATAATTATGAATTGAGTGGGTGAATTAATGAAAAGTGGAGGATGAAGATAAAATTCATACAGTCTTGATCAATCAAGCTGAGGAAAGAGATAAATTTTTCTGCAGATATCGAGAAACAAAGAGCATCATCACCGAGCAGAAGAAAAGTGGAGCAAAGGTATTAAGAGAGATATATCGATTAGATTAGTTTTATGAGATTACAATAGATCTAAAAATCTATAAGTATAAGTTGTATATGTGAACAGATCGTACTATTTTAGTTTAACCATTGATTCAGAAAGTCTCTTAATCAAGCGGGAATTAAAGATCCTTTCTATATTGAGATACATCCCAAGGAGTATCAAAAATTTTGATCATGAAGATAGCATGAGATACCAGATACCTGTTGACAGGCCAAGTGAGTTTTTGTTCAAGGAAAGTAGCGTAGAGATGCCTGATATCAAGTGACAGACTAAACTTTTAAATCCTCTAACAAGGTCACACCTAACAATGTGTTTGTAACCTTTAATAGGGTTGGCTCTTCACCGAGCTCACTTCAAAAGAGTGAAAATTTTGGATTACTGGTCCCAAGTGGTTTTTCCCCTAACAAGGTTTCCACATTAAAAATCCATGTGTCAATGTGTATATGAGTCATTACTTTAGTGTTTTGCATTACACATAGCTAATTTGGATTGATCGGTATACTCTAGATAATTTACTATCTTTCGGTAAATTAACTGACTTCTATTCGGTAAACATATAGTAGAAGGTTTAACAAAGCATTTTGAGTAGTAGTAATTTGATAATAGTATTTGGAGGCATTCATCTTATAGGACTGAAGATAACTAGAGGCTTAATATTGTGGTACTAAATTATTGGGTTGATTATTGGAATATTTTTGAGGCCACTGATTCACCCTCCCCTCTCATTTATTACTAACAATTGGTATCAAAGCTTGTGTGCTTAGAAAGGTATTTTAATAGCTCAAGAAAAAGATCACAAGATGAATAGATGAGATGTGCCCAAGTTGAATAAAGACAACTTTGCATCATGGCAAAGCATAATAAGACTCCACCTATCAGGTATTGGAAATGATATTATTCAATACATAGATACTGAATATGTGTTGCCTATAGGACCTCAAACTCTTGAGAAATTAAGAGTAAAGAATGAGCATAACTGCATGATGACAGAACTTGCATCATCACTCTCCGATGCTGAGTTTGAAGATGTCAAAACCTGCACCTCTAAAAATAAAATGTGGGATAAGTTGAATCTAGTACATGGAGGAGATGCCAATGTACTGAGAGAAAAGGTAGAAAGCCTAAGAGGGAGGTTTGATTACCTAAGGATGAAAGAAGGAGAAAACATCACTCAATATAGATGCAAAATCAAAGAGGTAGTAAATGCTATCTGAGGAGTTGGAGGTGTACTTGAAGAGGAGACAATGGTAAGTAAAATCTTAAGAACCTTACTGCCTGTATATGCTATTAGAGTTTCTTCTATTCAAGAAATGAGAGCAGTTGCAAACGATAGAGTTACTCTAGATAGTCTGATTGGTAGACTAATTTCATTCGAGATGAATAACTTTGACAATAGTGTCTTACCATCTATAGAATCTGCATTCAAATATTCTTTAAAGATAAGTAACTCAAGTCATAGACATGTTGTTAGAAATGATAGTGACAGTGATAATGAGGATCAAGCACTTGATGAGATTGAAACAATAATGGAAAGAAGATTACAGAGAGGCAAAGGTAGATACAAAGGTAAATTGCCACTTGTATGTTTCAATTGTAAATAGGTTGGACACTTTGCTGCAAGATGTCCAAACAGAAGAAAATATGACAGAGGAAATGATAGATCATATGAGAAGAAGTTTGATAGAGGTGATAATAGAGATTACTGTTAGGAATAAGGTGTCTCAACCTTGTATATTTCCTTACATTTGATATTATTTATTTTATAATTAATTTTTTGCAAATAATGTATTTAAGTTTGATATTCATTCTGTCATTTAGTTGAGTGGACATGTTGTATTTTCACTCCACTTGGAAGATGACAAGGATAATCAAACTTGGTCTAGGTGGATCTAGGCATCCCTTTTCTGTGGTAGAGGTTATTTGCCAAATGTCAAAACTTTGGACAATGTGTAAGGTAATCATGACTGAAATGGTTATGACAGATTCCTATGACGGTCATTAATATTTGTAAGAGCTAATTGTGAAAGATTTGATGACGGGTGAAGAAACGCAAGACATGTGGAAACTGATCATGTTGATTACTGTACACTCTTATGCAACCGTGGGGTTCGGGGTTCGGGTTCCTATTTTCTCATATAATGGTAAAACCCTAATATGGCTGCCTTTTGGAAGTTGCCCTAAAAAGGGAAGTGCATGATATAAGCATTTTTAGGGTTGCAAATTAGAATAGAAGTTAGTGTATTGTTGGAACATTTTTATGCTACTCAATTTGTCTTCAAGTGTTGATTATCTCCTAGAAGAACTTGCATTGCAAGTGTATTGTAAACAATAATAGTTTTGATTAATACATTGTGCAGGTTTTGGAGTGCTGGGGTTTTTTTACCGAAAGGTTTTCCCCAGGGTAAATCATTGTGTCATTCTCATTTTTCTATGTATGCATGTTATTGTATTATCATTCTATAATTTATAAGGGTTAAATTTTAATTTTAATGATCCTCTTCTTGGGAGTTTAGCATAGGGAATTGTTTTTCACACACTTAGTTTCCTTTAAATTACCAAAGCAACTGCCAATCTAAAAAAAGAGATACCTGAGACTACAAGGACAAAGGGAAGAAATCTTGTTACCTAGCTAAGAACAGATCTGATGACACTGACACCAAATCAGAAGAAGACATTGAGATGGTATTTGTAGCCATGAAGGATAATTCAGATGAAGATGAAGAAAGGTATGTAGAAACTGCACTCATATCGAAAGTTAGTAAAAATGATGTCTGGATCATAGATAGTAGCTGCACTCACCATATGACCGATGATAAACAAAATTTTGAGACTTTTTAATACTATAATGGTGGTTCAGTGAGAATAGGAAATGATACACCTTGTCTAGTTGAAGGTAAAGGAAACATAATTTTGAATAACCTGATAAAATATGAAAATGCTTATTGGGTTAAAGGACTGAATTATAATTTGTTAAGTGTTTCACAGTTGAACAATTCAGGTCACAGAGTAGCATTTGAAAATAAGAAGGCAAAGATCTTCAATGAATCAGGAAGATTGATTGGTACCGGTGAGCAAACAAAAGGTAACCTTTTCTATCTTGATGACACTACCACCACTTGTTTAATGGCTACAAACGAAGACATATGGTTGTGGCAAAAAATATTGTGTCATGTGAACTTTGACAACATGATAAAGATAAGAAACAAAAGGAATGTCAAAGGCTTACCGAGCATGACTAAGCCCAAGCATATCATGTGCAAGAATTGTCAAAAAGGTAAGATGAAAAAGTCTAGTTTCAAGAGTAAAACCCATACATCTAATGCAATTCTATAATTAGTCCATACAAATCTATGTGGACCCATGAGGAAAAAGAGCTACTATGGAGATAAGTATTTTATTTTCTTTGTTGATGAGTATTCTAGAATGATGATAGTCATGTTCTTAAAAGATAAATCAGAAGCATTTAAGATATTTAAATGGTACAAGGATATGGTAGAAAAACAAAGTGAAAAGAAATTGAAATGCTTAAGGTCATATAGAGGAGGGAAATTTACTTCAGAAGAATTCACTAACTATTGCAATGAGCATTGAACTAAAAGACAAGTTTCTGCACCAGAACACCATAACAAAATGGAATTGTTGAAAGGAGAAATAGATTAATTGTTGATTGTGCAAGAACATTGATGATTGAGAAAAACATCAGTCAAAATTTCTGGATGGAAGCTGTCAGTACTACTGTATACACATTAAACAGAGTACAATTGAAGAAGGACACAAAGAAGACACCCTATGAGCTTTGGTATGGTCATACACCCAATGTAAGTTACTTTAGAATCTTTGGTAGTCAATGTTATATTTTGAAGGATGATAGAAATGGAAAACTTGACTCCAAAAGTGATGAAGATATCTTTCGAGGGTACTCAACCAAAAGAAAGGCTTATAAATGTCTTAACAAGTCATCTAAAAAAATCATTGAAAGTGCAAATGTAAAAATAGATGAATTTACAGAAAAGAATGATAAGGAAAGAAAAAAGGAACTAGAGGACTACAACAAGTTTGTTTATATAGAACCTAACACTGTACCCAAGCAACAATGTATCACTCTCAAGCAATAGAACATTGCACCCGAGCATCAGGCTACAATTACCAAAAATCAGGAAAATCCTTAAGATGATGTTATGAACAATGGAGATGAGAATGAAGGTCAAGAAGATGATCAGAATGATGAACACAAAGATGAACCAAAACTTTCCAAGTATGTCAGAAGACATCATCCATAAAATCAAATCATAGGAGACAAGAAGGCTGGAACAAGAACAAGAAGTAAGTCACTAAACACTAGATGTTTACTTTGTGATTTTGAGCCTAAATCTCTCAACAATGCACTTGAGAATGAAGAGTGGGTCAGTGCTATGAATGAATAAATAGAATAGATTGAGAAGAATAGTACATGGACACTAGTACAGAGACCATATGACAAGAATGTCATCGGTACCAAATGGATATTCATAAACAAGCTAAATGAGAATAGATAAGTCACTAGAAACAAAGCAAGGTTAGTATGCAAGGGATATGCACAAGAAGAAGGTATTGATTATGGAGAAACCTTTGCACCTATTGCTAGAATAGAAGGAGTTAGAATCTTACTTGCTTATGCTTCATTTAAAGGATTCAAGGTATACCAGATGGATGTCAAATCTGCATTCCTAAATGGAATACTAGAAGAAGAGGTATACATTGAACAAACAGAAGGGTTTGTTGATCTAGACAAGAGAAACATGGTATGTAGACTACATAAAGCCTTGTATGGAATGAAACAAGCACCTCAAGCCTAGTATGAAATACTTCACTCATATCTCATTAGCGTAGAATTTGTTAGAACAAGTGAAAATAATAGTTTGTACTTAAAAGAAGATACTGATGGTAATATTCTGATTGCTGAAATTTTTGTTGATGATATCATTTTTGCGGGAAATGAATTGTTGTACAAATTCTTTGCTAATGAAATGAGCAAGGAATTTGAAATGTCTATGTTTGGGGAGATCAAATTATTTCTTGGTCTATAGGTTCTTCAACAAGATGCAGAAATATATATCACTCAGTCCAAATACATCAAGGAAGTGTTGAAGATATTAAAGATGGAAGATTCTAAACCAATTGGAACACCTATGGCTACCAGATGTAAGTGGACAAAAGAGGACAAATCTAATTAGGTAAATCAGACCTTATATAGATCAATGATTGGAAAACCAATGTATGTTGTTCACACCAGACCAAATATAGCACATGTAGTTGGAATGGTTGCAAGATTCTTTGCTAATCCCAAAGAATCACATATGACTGTTGTCAAGAGAATTCTGAGATATCTAAAAAACACCGAGGAGTATGGCTTATGGTACAAAAGAAAAGAAAAATTTGAGCTACAAGTCTACACAGATGTTGATTGGGCTGGAAACATTGATGACCAAAAGAGCACATATAGAGGAGAATTCTTCATGGGTGACAGACTTGTCACATGGATCAATAAGAAGCAAGGATGCATCTCTCAGTCTACTACAGAAGCAAAGTATGTGGTTGTTGCTGCAAATTGCTCAAATATTGCATGGATCAAATAATTACTGGAAGGTATAAATATGAATATTATTTAACCAGTAATTAACTATTATGATAACACCAGTGAAATTAACATTTCTAAGAATCCAGTCATGTATGCTAAGACTAAGCATATTGCCATCAAGTATCACTATCTAAGAGAACAAGTGCAAGCAAAGGAAGTGACATTGAAATATGTTCAATGAAACAAACAATTAGCTTATATATTCACCAAGCCATTACCGAAGGATACATTTGAGTACCTGAGATAGAGACTAGGGGTCCAACCCTTGTCTATCGGTTAGTAAGCTAACTAGGAGGTTGTATCAGCCTATACCAAATCTGAAGATTAGTCATGTTGATGCAAACATTGAGATGGACAGAAACAGATACATCTGTACATAGTAAGGTACAAATCTGTACTAAGAACCAGAGACATTGTATTGCTGATAGGTAAATTCAAGGAATATATTATGTAAAGGGATGGAACATGATATAGATGATGGTTTTTTGTTTGACATTGTTGTTAAAGGAGATTGTCTCATTATCATCAGGGAGAGATTATTCTCATTATCAAAAGGATCATAAGGGAGAGATTATCTCATTGAGAGATATAATAAAGGGCGAGATTATATCATTATCCATGAAGTGAAGTTCCTGAAAATCAGAAAGAAAGAGCTAATCAATATTCAAAGGGAGAGAAATTGATCACATATATGAAATATCCATCTAAGGGAGAGAAGTAAAAAAGGGAGAGAGTTCAGACAAAGAGAAAGATTGATGTCAAAGGAAAAAGAGATTATCAAGAAGAGGAACAGTCAAGGTAGAGCACATATCAGAATAGAGACATTAAATGTTACATCTATCCAGTGAAGGGATTGAAGATTCAAGAAAACCATTCTGCATGAAAAAAATCTAAGCTATTTGTGAGCTTACCGAAAGCCAAACATTTGTAATAGTTACATTAGGAAAGCTTGATGAAACTGTTATATTTCATATTGTATTAGTAATGGTATAGTATGATAATGTAGTATGTTGTCATCAATGCCAAAGGGAGAGATTGATGACATGTAACTGATTGAATGTTTGAAGATGTTAAGTTGATCACCGAAATGCAGAAGGATAATGAAAGACATTAAATCACTTAATGGATTGTATTGTCATTGATGTCAACTTGATATTATCTAATCATTTATAATCAAAGTGTCAAAGACTTAAGATAATCAAAGAGATAAATATTATGCTTTTAGTAATGCATAAAAGACAAGAATTCACAATGTGACTTCAAACACCGACGGTCAGTGGAACCCGACGGACATAGATCACCAAAATTCAAGTCACAGTGATGCCCAAGAAAGAACACTGATGAGAATTATTGATGAGAAGAATCACAAGCATAACTGACAGCCAAAAAAATAGTGTAAATCGACGGAGAAGCCCGAGGAGAATCAGAGTATTGACCAAAGCTATAAAACAGTTAAAACACCAAAATTAACTTTAGTTCAAAAATGAAAAAATATCTAGCTGGCAGAGCTAAATATGGACTTAATTGGTAGTTATCTTTGTTTTCATCGACAAGATAAAGCTAGAGATAAGTAAAGCATTTAAAGTTGAAGATCTCTGTGAGATAAAATAAGATTTTTGCTTTAAATCTAATTGGCGAGAATTGTGGATCATGCCAAGATCAAGACAATCAAGAACCTAACAATGGTGATATCATGTCTATTAAGACACAACTTAATTCATTACGAATTGAGTGGGTGAATGAATGAAAAGAGGATCCTAAAGATAAACTGATGAAGAGAAACTTCATACACTCCTAATCAATCAAGTTGAGGAAAGAGCTAAAGTTTTCTACAGACACCAAGCAACAAAGCACAACATCACCGAGCAGAAGGAAAGTGGAGCAAAGGTATTTATAGGGATATATAGATCAGATTGGCTTTATGAGATTACAATAGATGTAAAAATCTACAAGTATAAGTTGTCTATGTGAACAGATCATATTTTTTTAGTTTAACCATTGATTCAGAAAGTCTCTTAACTAAGCAGGAATTAAAGATCCTTTCTATATTGAGATACATCCCAAGGAGTATCAAAAAGTTTGATCATGAAGATAGCATGAGATGCCAGATACCTATTAACAAGCCAAGTGAGTGTTTGATCAAGGAAGGTAGCTTAGAGATTCCTGATGTCAAGTGACAGACTAAACTTTCAAATCCTCTAACAAGGTCACACCTAACAGTGTGTTTGTAACCTTTAACAGGGTTGGCTCTTAACCGAGCTCACTTTAGAAGAGTGAAAATTTTGGGTTACCAGTCCCAAGTGGTTTTTCCCCTAATAGGGTTTCCACATTAAAAATCCATGTGTCAATGTATATATGAGCCATTAATTTAGTGTTTTGCATTACACATAGCTAAGTTGGATTGATCGGTATACTCTAGATAATTTATTTTCTTTCGGTAAATTAACATATTGTTATTCGGTAAACATAGAGTAGAAGGTTTAACAAATAAGTCTGAGCAGTAGTAATTTGATAATAGTATTTGGAGGCATTCATCTTATAGGACTGAAGATAACTAGAGGCTTAATATTGTGGTACTATGTTTTTGGGTTGATTATTGGAATATTTTTGAGGCCACTGATTCACCCCCCCTCTCAGTTATTACTAACAGTAACCACATAAAAGATATGAAAATATAATCTAAATATGTGAATATAACTCAAATCCAGACATCCAAATTGAAAGGAAGATATATGGAGTTGGGTTCACCAAAGTATAAGGCAAAGGAAAAAGTGCTCACTATTCTATGCATGCAAACTAGGAATCTTAGCTCTATTTCCCTACTCATATTGGAAGGAGATTAATCCACTTGGCTCAAGATTATTAGTGAACAAAAGGGATTTAGTGGTCCTTCATTGGGAGTTAAAATTCACTATGTAACAATGGAAGATGAATGCTAGATATAAGGAAAAATATGAGAAAATGATGACTTTCAACATATACAACAAAATAAAAAATAGTTACATGAATTCTAGTACAAGATCTAGAAAGTGTAGACAAAGACAAACCTATGGTCAGAATTTGGAGAAATATCCAAGAGACTTAGATAACTAGGGTTATTGGATCCCACCCTTTTTGGATTTGTGGACAAGCATTACATAGATCTTCTGGCAATCAATCTATATATTATCTGCACACAAAAAAGAGAGAAAATGTTGGGTTGAAGGGGGTTTGGCTAGGTCAAAAACTCTGGTTCAAGAATTAATCTTCAAATTGAAATCAATTCAAATGGAATTTGAAAGTGTGTTGTTATGTTGTAGAGGCTAAATCTGAAAAATAAACATTTATACCTTCACATGTCTTCTTTGTATCAAAATGTTCATGAAGATCTTGATGTTGATTTTGTAGAGTTAACTTTAGAAATGGTTGATCATGGAGGCCATCATAAATGCATAGATCTAAAAAATTAGTTCTTTTCTTCAACGCCTTGGATGCTTGATCACATGCTCTTGAGGATTTGAGTGCTTTCACTTGAAATTGATATGATTCCTTGATGTGTGATTGAGATAGATTAAGATAGATGTCAAAATAGGGGGTGGGGGTAAATTTCTTCTATACCTCTCCCAACTAATATTTGGGCTGTTAATTTCACAGAAGGCTAACACAAGATTTATTTTCTTTCTCCTACAAGTTAATCATTGCATGGTTTTAATTTGGGCCTTGATTGGTGGGACACAGACAAACAAGGTAATTGGGTTTAGGGACCCAGACACCCAAGGCATCTTGGTCCCACAATGCAGACCCAGATTAGGACTTGGTGTCCAAAATGCAAAGAGGAAACCAATATTTTTTTAATCAAAATTGAGTTGGAACAAATATGTTGGGCATAAAGGCCAGAAATGCTAAAATGAGGCCTACATGAGTAAGAAATTGTATGTGGATACAATTTACAATTCTACAATACCCATGTCATTTTCTCTGATATTTTCAATTAATGACCTTAATACAATGGCTAGTCTACATGTGGCATATTCTTTCATGAATTTGTTTCATGATATCACCTTAGCTTGATCTCATTATCACTCATTTATAGAGTTTGATCTCAGTCCCTTGATCCATTTTTCATCACCCTAGATTAGATCCATGGATGAGTACTTGGCTTAAGTCATTTCCATAATCGCAAATATAAACCTCAAAGTTATACAATTCAAAATTCAAATCTATACCTTCTTAACTCTCATAATATTATACTAATTTATGTTCATATTATAATATTTAAAGATGTTCACTCATTTTAGATAATAAAATCATCATGAACAACTTAAACATCATAAAAAAAAACATTTATAAAAATGTCATAGCAACACTATCTATTGGTGTCCACCAAACTAGACCCATTCCACACTTATCCATTACACATTTTTTCTCAATCATTATTGCAAGTCCTTTAGGAGACGAACACCAATTATCACTCATGTTCTAATTATTGTCCACTCCATGCACACCTAACCCCCAATTTATAACTTTAAAAAATCACAAAAAATAATCATTAAAAGTTGATTAAGATGCTTCACATGCACCAAGAGCCGCTCACTTATACCCCTAATGGATAAAATTTTAATATTTAATTAGAGTTGTGTAACTTTATTGGTATTCATAGCACATGATTATTGGGGCATTTGTGCATAAGTATTGGTAAAAATAATTATTGGAGGAAAATATATTGGTTCTTAAAGAATATGTATAAGATTAGTTGTGCAAATTTTTGAGGTGGTTATAGTGCACATTTTTTAGGGCATCTCTAAGTAAGTATTAGGTGACAATTTGAAATGACCACTTTTTGACCTTGTGTGCATAACACAACATTCATCTTTACTACCTAGAAACCAAAAAAATAGCTATAAGCAGTAAAGTCGTATACAAAGGAAACAAAATAATACTCTACATCTAATATATCCTTTAGGATCTATGGGTGCACGAAGTTAGATATAATGACTTCTAGTGCTTTTCCCTCTAAATAAAAGCTCATGAGAACATGACATAGGGAAAGAACACTCATATCACCCATGTTCTAATCATTATTCACTCCATGCACACCTAACCCCTCAATTCTTAACTTTAAAGAAGCCAAAAAATGATAATTAAAAGCCCAATAAGATGTTTCACATGTACCAATAGCTGCACACTTATAACCCCCATAGTTAAAATTTTAATATTTAATTGGAGTTGTGTAACTTTATTGGTATCCACAATAGACAATTATTAGGGCATTTGTGCATGAGTATTGGTAAAGATAGTTATTAAAGGATAACATATTAGTTCCTAGAGGAATATGTATTGGATTAGCTATGCAAGTTTTCTAAGGTGGTTGTAGTGCACCACTACTGAATCACTTTAAGTAGGTATTGAGAGATACATTGAAATGATCACTTTTGACTTCGGCATGTATAACGAATCTAACATTGTTCATCTTTGCTATCGAAAAGCCAAAACAATAGCTTTAAACTGTTAAGTAGACAACAAAAAGAAATGTTAAATAGATCTATCTAGAATATGTGAATACATTAAGCTAGCTATAACGGCTGCAAGTGATCTTCCCTTAATTCAACAAAGGGATTTGTAAATATCAGTAAAATCTTTACGGATTTCTAATCCCAGTAGTGAGATTTATGTCAATTCAAATCCTGCCTGTATTTTTTAATCTATCTACCATCTTAGCTGCAGAAAGCTGGACTTATGGAAGATTCAAACCTCTTTTCTGTTGTGGGAAAACACTCAGCACCATCCATATGCATCCCCTGAAGAACTGTATTGATGGGAATGCACTTTTAGATGGTAATACGAACGTTTTTACATAACAAACTAGTTAACATGTATGAAAAGTATGGAAATTTAATGGATGCTCGCAGGGTATTCGACTGCATAATAGAACGAGATGTTATCTCATAGAATATGATTATTGTAGCTCACAGAAGGCATGGTTTTGTTCAAGAGATATTTACACTTTAGTCAAATGCAACGAACAGGTGTCCTACTTGATCAGTTTACATTTGCACACATACTCCCAGCATGCGCCGAAATGAGATCTTTGGAACAGGGTGTGGAGATTCACAAGAGAGTAATCAAAAAAGGGTTTTTGTTAGACGTTGTAGTTATCAATTCCCTTATAGATATGTATGTTAAAAGTGGAAGCATACAGAAAGCACGTGAACTGTTTGACAAAATGCCTAAACAAGATCCAGTTTCCTGGACTGTGATAATTGTAGGATGTGTGCAATAGTAATCACCTCAAAGAAACGTGGTCTTATGGACTGCAATGCTTGTAGGATATGCGCAAAATAGGCTTTTTGGAAAAACCCTGGAGATTTTGAAGGAAATTTTGTTCGATGGAGAAAACCAGACTCTGCAACTGTTGCTAGTGTCATTCTAGCTTGTACCCGAATTGGAGCCTTGGAGGAGGGTATGGAGATCCAGTGCAGAATAATTGAAAGCAGATTCTGGTCGTTAGACATGCATATGAATTATGGAAGCATACAAAAGGCGAGCAATTTGTTTGACAAAATGCCTAAACAAGATGCCATCTCCTGGAATGGAATTGTCACGGGATATGCACATAACGGTGTTCTTGATGAGGCTTTGAAACATTTTCAAAAAATGCCTCAACGAGACATTGTCTCATGGATTGTGATGATTGCAGGATGGTGTTCTATCTGCATTTAGCCATGCAGGTCTAGTGGATGAGGGTTGTAGACACTTCAATTGTATGAGTGACTCTTATTCCATTATACCCACTATTGATCATTATACACATGTGGTTCAACTTCTTCAATGTGATGGCTATCTAGAGGAAGCTCTAAACTTCATCATCAAGATGCCAATAAAACTAGACATTGTTGTGTGGATGTGTTTGCTTGGTGTATGTAGATCACATGAAAATATAGGGTTAGGAGAATTTGTAGAAACTCTCCTTTCTGAGTTGGATCCTAGAATGCCCACCCCATACATACCTCTTTTACACATGTATGCAGATGTGGGTAGATTGGGATGATGTTTGAAGTTTTTGGAAACTGATGAAAGATAGAGGAACTAAAAACATACCCAAATGTAGTTGGTTTTAAGTCCATAAAATGATACATGCTTTTCATGTGGAAAAATACATCCACAAACAAAGAAAAACTAGTCAAATTTGTAGACACTGTCTTGACTCTTGGAAGATGCAGGGAAAAAATCTATTCAAAGTTGAAGACATCATCTTAATTCTTGAACTCTTGAAAGATAAAGGAAGCAAGGCATATTAGTGACTCAAAATTAGTATTTTAAGACTAAAAAGGCAGGGGAAATGAATGGATTCAGATTTTCACAATTTATGATAAAGATTTGTGGATTCAATTGTATTCATGATTTTTACATAATATCCATGAGCCATCATCAAAATAGAATGCCAAAAGATGTTGGTGAGATTTAACATATCAGATTGCCAAAATCCTTAGAATATGTTATGCCTGCCACGCTACAACCAAGTTTTTCTCTAAGATCATTTAGAGAAACCTATGTGAGGTTCAAACTAGGAACAACATTTTAGATACTATTTTATGGACAACATTGAATATGCTAAGTGAAACAAGCCATCAAGAAAGGAACAAAATAAATGGTAAAGAGACTCGCATTGGCAAGATGGAACTTCTAGTACTAAAAAAAAATTGTTATTTCTTGTGTTTCAAGAGCTAGAGCATGCAGATAACTTGATGAAATCATATTGTATAATATAAATTATTATTTTGACACATGATGGAGGCATTTTGTTAAGGGTCTTTTTTATATTATTATGGACAAGACAAGCTATGAACTATTTTTTAGAAAGTATATACAGTTGTGTCTATATTTTTAAATTAATAGAAACTTGTATACGTGTTCAAAAAAATAAATAGAATTATGAAGCAGGAAGTTGGAGAATGGGGGAACAAGATGGAGTTTGTGAAGGACATGGAAAGATGCTTGACACAATAGAAGAGCTTATAAATAGCTTTTAATTATTTGATTAAAAGTGCATATTCCTCGGTTTCTTTATTCCTATGTATAGCATTTTTTATGTCATTTTGTGTGGAATAATTAGTATATATAATTGTGTAAAGGTGAAATTTTGTATATCTATGTTAATTTTCATTTGGTTTTGTGTATATTTTGAGGGGGTGTTTTCGTACATAGATATAATGGTAATGGTGTAATTTTATGTAATGTTGGGTTCCTTATCTTATGTTATCTACTTATCCATTAACACATGTTTCTATCCATCTATTTGACATCCCCATTCACATGTTGATACATCCTTTTACATTTTCCATATTTACATTATTATCACACCTATGTTCACATTGATTTCCATGCATACCTTAACAATTGAGGTTTATCTATTTTCTATCCAGAGACTAGTTTGTAGCCATGGGCTCATCCTATACTAATTTAAAACTATGAATTCAGATTTGATCAATTTACCATCTTTACCCTTCCACTATGAGATTCACTAAACATAAATTCACATGATATGTTGGTTCTCAATTATCCTATAGTCCCAAATTCTCCCAAATGTATATAACCACAATTTCAAACATATAAATCAACTCGGTGAAATGTATACTGTAATCTCAAACTTTAGTTATATAGTTATTTACCGAGTACCAGTAAATCAATGTTGTGATTACCAATCAAAATAGATAAAGTAATGTGTAAAGCAAGAATAACAATCCACAACAATCATACACATTGACACAATTTTTTAACGTGGAAACCCTGCTAAGGGAAAAACCACCTGGGACTGGTAACCCAAAATATTTCACTCTTTTGAAGTGAGCCCAGTTAAGAGCCAACCCTGTAAAAGATTACAATGCACAGAGTTAAATGTGACCTGGTTAGAGGATTTAAAACTAGTAGTTCTCTCTTGACCAACGATTCAGTATGGGGTCAACAAGAAAACACTCAACATTCATTAGAATGCCATAATAAAGAATTTCATGTCCTACTCGGTTAAGAGATTTCTCTGTAACAATGGTTAAACTGATACCGTAATGATCTAATTCAAATACAACTCTATTTGCAGATTTTTAGATCTATGCTAAGTACATAATACCTCTGATCAATTTGTTCACTTCAATTCATCTGATTCTTCATACTATGTTCTTCTCAGTTACCGCTCTATCCTCTGTCGCTCGGTGATGTGTGCAAAAAATGCTCGGTTCTATATTTAACCAGTTTGATCAGTCATGCATAAAATTTGCATGTGTGTGCATCATAGCATCATTTTTTCATAATGAATCTCTTGTCTCTTATATAGAAATCATAGCTCATTTAATTTCCATCCTTTAGATTTTTCCACTTAATCTCCATCGTTGGCTTTGCCTCTTAAACCTTCCTCGGTAGTTGTGTTAATAACACATTTCAATCTTCGTCGTCTGATCTTCCTTGAATTTTCATAATCGTTTGATCATCAAAACAAACCTTATCATTTACCTTGGATCAATTGTCATCACATCATTCTAGTTAGCCTCAGTTTGATTAAATTGCTCGGTCAATACTGTGATGTGTTGGTGATCCCTAGCTCGGTTACCACTGTGCTCGGTATACACTGTATTTACTTGATGTTCACTGTTACTTGGTGTATACAAAACTCTTCAATTACCAACCACATAGACTTTGTTTGTTCCAGATCTTCAATCCATAATAGATGTTTGTTACCATAATAAACTCAAATAAGTTGACATCAATGAAAATACATTAACTAATTAATGTCTATCATCATATATGCAACTCGGTTGACTATCAACAAAATGACTTCAAACATAAAATAACTTGTATTTCATCAATCTCTCCCTTTGGCATTGATGGCAACACAATATGAAATATACAATATCAAAAAGCCATAGAGTACCAAACTTTCATTCTACAACTACAAAATGCAAAACTCCTACTACAACATTAAAAAAAACTCACCGTGTGTAGACTCTCCCTGCAGAGTTGACTCTTTTGTTCTTGAATCTCTCTGTAGATAGATATGTCATTTCTCTCTTTATCATTCTCTCCCTTTTATGGATAGATATTTCATTCAATCCCTCTCCCTTTGACAACAATGCCAAAAAGCAAATATGCAGCTCTCCATTAGCCAAAAAAAATCTCTAGTTTTCGGTGTAGTAGAATATGTACCTTGCAGTGTACTGATAGGTCTATTTCAGTCCAGTTTAGCTTTGCATCAACATGATTGATATTATTATTACATGCAGGTTGATGCAACCTCCTATTCAACTTAGTGATTGATAGACAAGGGACGAACCCCTAGTCTACCCCTCAAGTACTCAAATGTATCATTTGGTAAGTGTTTAGTGAATATGTCTACAAGTTATTCTTTTGATTGTACATATTCCAGTATAACTTGTTTCTCTTATACTTGTTCCCTCAAGTAGTGATATTTGATGGATATATGCTTTGTTTTTGCATGCATCAGAGGGTTCTTTGAAATATTTATTGTATTACTATTATCACAATAAATGATCACTGGGTTAGTGATTTCTTCATTCATACCTTTCAAAAGTTGTTTTATCCATGCAATGTTCGAACAGTTTGCAGCAACAGCAACATATTCTACTTCTACAGTTGACTGAGATATGCATCCTTGTTTTTTACTTATCGAAGTAACTAATATTTCTCCTATAAATAATGTTCCACCAGTAGTTCTCTTTCTATCATCAATATTCCCATCCCAATCAGCATCTATGTAAACTTTCAGTTCAAACTTGCCTTCCCTTTGTACCATAGTCCATAATCTTCATTATTCTTCAGATATCTAAAAATTCTCTTTACAACAGTCATATGTGATTCTCTGGGATTAGAAAAAAATCTTGCAACAATTCCAACTATGTGTGTTATGTCTGGTTTTGTGTGTACAACATACATCAACTTTCCAATCATAGATCTGTACAAAGTTTGATTTACCTGAGGTGTTTTATCTTCTTTTGTCAATTTGCATCCTGTCACCATAGGTATTCCGACTAGTTTTGATTCTTTCATTTTGAATGTCTTCAATACTTCTTTGATCTATTTTGATTGAGTAATGTAGATGCCTTTAGCCTATTGTAAAATTTGAAAGCCAAGAAAAAATTTGATCTCTCCAAACATTGACATTTCAAATTCTTTCCTCATTTCATCAACAATTGATGTGCATAGGTTATCATTTCCTCCAAATATAATATCATCAACAAAAAATTAGGCAATAAGAGCCTTATCATCATTTCCTCCTTTCAAATATAAATTGTTGTTATCACTTGTTCTAATAAATCCAATGTTAATAAGATAGGAATCCAGTCTTTCATACCATGCTCTCAGTGCTTGTTTCAAACCATACAACACTTTGTGTAACTTACATACCATGTTTGTCTAATCAGGATTAACAAATCCTTCAGGTTTTTCAATGTATACCTCTTCTTCTAGTATTCCATTAAAAAATGCAGACTTAACATCCATCTGATATATTTTGAATCCTTTATATACAACATATGCGAGTAATACTCTAACGCCTTCAAGTCTAGCAATGGGCGCAAAAGTTTCTCCAGAGTCAATACCTTCCTCTTGTGCATACCCTTTGCATACTAATCTTGCTTTATTTATGATTACATCTCCATTCTCATTCAATTTGTTTCAAAATATCCATTTGGTGCCAATGACATTCTTATCACTCGGTCTTGGTACTAATGTCCATGCTTTGTTTTTCTATATCTGCTCAATTTCCTCATTCAATGCAATAATCCATTCTTCATTTTCAAGTGCATCTCTAACATTTTTTGGTTCAAATTCACAAATCAGACATGTGTTGTCTTTCAACTTACTTCGTATCATCATGCTAGCTCTTTTATCTCCAATAATATGATTATGTGGATGATGTCTTCTTACATATTTTGCAAGTACATGTTCAATTCTTTGTTCTTCAATAGGTTCATTATGTTCTTGATCATGATCTTCAGTTGCAACATTTTCCTGATTCTCGATTGGTGCCTCTTGTTGCTCGGTAATATTACTTTGTTGCATGGTAACATTAGGTATCTGCATAGGCAAAGTGTCTGGTTCTTAAATGTAGACAAATCTACTATAATCTTCTAGTTCTTTTGTGCTTTCCTCATCATTCTTCTCAACAAATTTATTAACTCTTAAATTTTCACTTTCAATGATCTTGTTAGAAGTCTTGTTTAAACATTTATAATCTTTTCTCTTAGTAGAATATCCAAGAAATATTCCTTCATTAATTTTTGAATCAAATTTACCATTTCTTTCATCTTTTAGAATATAACAATGACTTCCAAATATTCTAAAATAGCTCACATTAGGTGTATAACCATACCATAATTCATAAGGTGTCTTGTTTGTATCTTTCTTCAGTTGTAATTGGTTTAGTGTGTATACAACAGTACTGAAAGCTTCTCTCTAGTATGTTTGTGCAACATTCTTTTCAGTCACCAGTGTTCTAGCACAATCCACAATTGATCTATTTCTCCTTTTAGCAATCCCATTCTTCTGTGGTGTCCATGGTGCAGAAACATGTCTCTTAATTACATACTCAGTACAAAAGTTAGTGAACTCATCAAAAATAAATTCACCTCCTGTATCAGATCTCAAACA
This sequence comes from Thuja plicata, assembly GCA_018584345.1. Classification (NCBI taxonomy): domain Eukaryota; kingdom Viridiplantae; phylum Streptophyta; class Pinopsida; order Cupressales; family Cupressaceae; genus Thuja; species Thuja plicata. The sequence goes on from MU224508.1 coordinate 4,324,324, forward strand.
CTTCATATCTCTACCAGTTTCTTTTTCCACTTTAGCTTTGTACCATTTAAACATCTTAAATGCTTTAGATTTTTTTTTTGGAACATGACAGTTATCATTCTAGAGTAGTCATCAAAAAATAAAATAACTATTCTATCCCCATAATAACTCTATGTTCTCATTGGTCCACATAGGTTTGTATGAACTATCTCCAAAATATCATTAGATGAAAAATTCTTTCTCTTAAAACTATATTTTGAAATTTTTCCCATTTTAAAATTCTTGCACATTACATGGTCAGGTTTAGATAAGCCCGACAAGCCTCTTACTTTTCTTTTCTTACTAATCTTAACCATGTTAAAATTTACATGACAAATCCTTTTATGCCACAACCATACATCTTCATTCTTAGCCATCAAACAAGTAGTTTCAACAATGTCAAGATAGAATAGGTTACCTTTTGATTGTTCACCAGTGCCGATCAACTTTCCAGTTCCATCATAGATTCTAGCTTTTATTTTTTTAAATGCAACTCGGTGACCTGTGTTATTCAACTGTGAAACACTCACTAGATTATAATTAATTCCTTTCACCCAATATGGCATTCTCACATTTGATTTGATTTTTTAGCATTATAGTACATTTTCCTTTCACTTGACAAGGTGTACAGTTCTCATTCTATCAGATCCACCATTATAATGCTCAAGATTCAAATTTTTATTTATCTCTAGTCATGTGATGTGTGCATCCACTATCAATAACCCAAATGTCATGCTTACTAACTTTATAAATAAGTATTGTTTCAACATACCTTTCATCTTCTTCTGAATCTTCTTTCAAAGCTACAAACACTATTTCAATATCTTCATTAGTGTCAGAACCAGTATCATTACCTTTATCTTTAACAATGTAACAAGCCTTCTTGCCTTTGTCTTTGTAATCTCAGTTATTCCTTCTATCATACCGTCAGTTGCTTCTATATTCTCGGTCATCTTTTCTGTCATTAGATCTTTCATTTCTTTCATCATTCTTTATGTTAGGGCATCGGGCAACAAAGTGTCCAATTTCTTTATAATTAAAACATATCAAAGGTAGTTTACCTGTATATCTTCCTTTGCCTTTGTGTAATCTTCTAACCATTAATGATTCAAGCTCATCAAGTTCCTTATCATCACTATCACTATTATTTCTAATCATGTATTTTCTACCAGATTTACTAATTTTCAAAGTATACATAAATGCAGATTCCATAGTAGGCACAAAAATATTGTCAAAATTGTTCAGCTCAAAAGAAATCAGTCTACCAACAAGACTATCAACAGTAATATTGCTTCCAGGTCCTATTATCATTTCATGTATTGTTGAGACTCTTATAGAATAAATAGGCAATAAATTTCTAAGAATATTACTCAAAATAGTTTTTGTAGGAAATGAGTTGAGTAACTAAGAGGGGAGAGGTGAATCAGTTACCACAAAAAAATCCTAGTCCCTTAGATGTCTTAAAATTTTTTATCACTGTTGCTCGGTTAACACAGATATTCTACTGTCACTCAGTTAACATAAAAAATCTTAAGATATTAACTGTGATTATCCTTTAGTGATTAATTGCAAAAACATAAACTATAAAGCAAATAACAAGTACACAAATAACACCAAGATACAACGTGGAAACCCAATATGGGAAAAACCACCAATTGCAACTAGTCACTACTTTTCACTCTTCTAAAGTGAGCCTTATTAGGAGCCAACCCTATTAAAGGTTACAATAACACACTATTAGGTGTGACCCTATTATAAGATTTAATCACCCTATAAGGAGTGGCCTTGTTAGAGGTCTTTAAACACTTCAATGTAGAAATGTCACCTTGTGAGAGGATTTACAAAAGACTATTAAGTCTACTTTGTTAAGAGATTTAGATCACTACTATAATTGTTAGAGAGTAACAATGGATTGACCTATTCTGAGAAGCAACTGTCTTTGCTGATTCAGATATCTACTCTGGCTTTAATCACTTGATCCTCATTGATCGAATATTCTATTGCAGCTCTATATGTTCTATCCTTAATCATAATCCCATCTAATTTCGCCTCCACACTTCATATCATAAACATAGATATCTCCACATTTCACACTTATTCACACTTTTCCAATCCAAACTTGACCTTATATAAATATGATAAGCCTTGTCAAGTCGGCCTTAATAACCTTCCAAATAATTAATAAAACTTAAGTTTGTTAGTAATAAATGACAAGGGGGGGGTGGTGAATCAGTGGCTTCAAAAACTTATCTTTAAACTTAACCACCAATAAATAAATATTAGATTATTAAGTCCCTACAAAATGCATGCCATGAAATACTAATAATGATTTAACTGTCTGTCGGTTTCCCTTTTCTGACCTTGTTCTCATTGATTACCGATAAGCAGTAAAAACTATTTACCGACACTCAGTAAATATGCATAGTATACTGATCAATCTAGAAATGCATATGTGAAATGTAAAATAGTAAAGTAATAAACCATACACACATAACACATGGATTTTAACGTGGAAACCTTGTTAAGGTAAAAAACCACTGGGACCGGTACCCCAAATTTTTACTCTTCAGAAGTGAGCCCTGTTAGGAGCCAACCCTGTTAAAGGTTACAAACACACTGTTAGGTGTGACCTTGTTAGAGGATTTTATACATAGAGGTTGTCACTTAGTATCAGGCATCTATTTGCTACCATCTTTGAATCAGCCTTCTTTTTAGACTATCAATAGACTTTAGGTAAATCTTGCTACCATCCTTGAATCAGCCTTCTTCTTAGACTGTCAATAGGTATCTGGAAAGTCCAATGCTAATTTCATGAATCAACCTTTTTGGCACTCCTTGGGATGTACCTCAATATATAGAAGACTGTTAATTCCTGCTCTATTAAGAGACTTGATGCTTCAATGGTTAAACTAAGATAGAATGACCTATTTCGAATGCAACTTGATTTGCAGATTTTCAGATCTATTTAAGTACATTACCTCTCTGATCAATACATCAATTCAATTCTTTGTGCTCCACATTTTTTGCTCTATGATGTTGTGCTTCACTATTCATCGATGTCTGCAGAATTATTTATCTCTCCTTTAGCTTGATTGATCAGGACTGTATGAAGTTATCCTTCATCAGTTTCTCTTCAACATCCTCTTTCTATTTATCCCCTTCATCCCCTTTTTGTGATTACAGAAAGGAATAAATCTTGTCTCTTATATAGACATGATATTCACCATTTTTTGATTCTTGACTTTTTATCTCGGCGTGAAAAACAATCTAGCCAATCTGATTTAAAGCATAACTCTTGATTTATCTCGTAGTCATCATTTTGCCAACTATACAAATCTTCTTTAAATCAATCACTTAACTCTGGTCGAATAAAACAATGAAAAAAACCAGTTAAGTCTATCTTTAGCTCTTGCCCGCTATATATTTTGTCATTTTTTGAGCTCTTTGTTCTGTTGGTCAACTCTATAGTTAGTCATTGGTGACAACTGCCAGTTCCATTAGTGTGACTCCAGTCAGCTTCGAGATCTCTGTCCGTCGGGCATCATTGGATTTTACTCACCGGGCAACTCTATTCTCAGCTCGTCAGGCATCCTGTGATATTGCTTCGTCAAGTAACATTGTCTTCTACTCATCGGGTATCACTATGAATTTGCTTCTTTGCCTTTACCAATGGTGTGCACTCTGTCAGTGTTATTTATCACTTAGTGAATACTTGGCTTTTATGCATTGCTGAAAGTATAATCTTTGTTCTATTGATTCTCTAAAGTTTTTGGCATTATATACATGACCGTATAGATGTCATCAAGTTGACATCAATGACAATATAAACCATTAACTGAATTAATGTCTTGCATTATCTTCAACTTAACATTATCAAACATTCAATTAGTTACATGTCATCAATCTCTCCCTTTGGTATTGATGGAAACAAACTTATATTATCACACTATACTATTTCTAATACAATATGAAATACAATTGTTGAGATTCATAAAAATATCAAACAATGTTTGATAATCGATAAAAATGTCTAACCACCAGTAAGCTCAGTGTTAGCTTAGATTTGATTCTTGCAGCTCTCTGTGTTTCTTATTCTGATGTTTTGTGTCCTTTCCTTGTGTCAATATTTCTCTTTTGACTATTCTTCTTCTTTGATTTTTCTGTCTTTTGTCAGCAACTCTCCCTATGGATATGATCTCTCCCTGTTGGAGTAATATGATAATGGATAATCTTTCTTCTTTTTCTGAAGACTGTGATAATATGGAAACTTTCTCTCCCTTTGACAAAAATGCCAAACAAATATCTCACAGATATCTGACATTAATGTCAAGTGATCTTTTCTCTCCATCCATAATATATTCCTTAAATTTCCCTTATCCATCAGCAATACAAAAATATGTCTGGTGCTCGGTTCTAATATATGCCTTTCTATATATATATGTAGCTTTGAAGTTCATCTTTTTTCTTGCATCAACATGAATGATATTCTGATAATATATAGGCTAATGCAACCTTCAATATTTTACTGACTGGTAGACAAGGGTTTGACCCCTTGTCTCTTTCTCAAGTACTCAAACGTATCCTTGGGTAGTGGCTTGGTGAAGATATCAACTAATTATTCTTTTTCTTGCACATACTCAAGTATCACCTCTTTTTCTTGAACTTGTTCTCTTAAATAATGATACTTGATTGCAATGTATTTAGTCTTGAAATGCATGACTGGATTCTTGGAAATATTTATTGTACTGGTGTTATCATAATAGATAATCACTGGTTTTGAGATCTTCATAACCTTCCAGCAACTGTTTGATCTATGCAATATTTGAGCAGTTTGCAGCAACAACAACATATTTTTCTTCTGCAGTAGACTAAGAGATGCATCCTTGCTTCTTACTAATCCATGTGACAAGTCTGTCACCCATAAAGAATTCTGCTCCAGTTGTGCTCTTTTGGTCATCAAGATTTCTAGCCCAATCAGCGTCGGTAAACACCTTAAGTTCAAATTTGTCTTCTCTTCTATACCATAAGCCAAATTCCTCAGTATTCTTCAGATATCTTAAAATTGTTTTTACAGCAGTCATATGTGATTCCCTAGGGTTAGCAGAAAATTTAGCAACAATTCCTACTGCATGTGCAATATCTGGTCTAGTGTGTACAACATACATGAGTTTTCCAATCATTGATCTGTACAAAGTCTGATTTACCTCTGTTGTCTTGTCTTCCTTTTTTAACTTACATCCAGTAGCCATCGATGTTCCAACTGGTTTGGAATCTTCCATCTTGAATATTTTCAGGACCTGTTTGATGTATTTGGACTATGTAATGAAAATTCCTTCACTTTGTTGAATGATCTGTAGACCAAGAAATAACTTGATCTCTCCAAATATAGACATCTCAAATTCTTTTCTCATCTCATTAGCAAATGATTTGCATAGCATATCATTTCCTCCAAATATGATGTCATCAACAAATATTTCAACAATCAAAGTGTTAGCATCAATATCTTCTTTCAAATAAAGATTACTATTTTCACTAGTCCTTATGAATCCAATACTTATTAGATAGGAATGAAGTCATTCATACCAGGCTCTAGGAGCTTTTTTTAATCCATACAAGGCTTTGTGAAGTCTACATACCATGTTCCTCTTGTCTAGATCTACAAACCCTTCTAGTTGTTCAATGTATACCTCTTCTTCAAGTATTCCATTTAGGAATGCTTACTTGACATCCATTTGATATACTTTGAATCCTTTGTATTCATCATAAGCAAGTAGTATTCTTACTCCTTCTAGCCTAGCAATGGGTGAAAAAGTTTCTCCATAGTCTATACCTTCTTCTTGTGCATACCCCTTGCATACTAGTCTTGCTTTGTTCCTTGTGACTTCTCCATTCTCATTCAGCTTATTTATGAATATCTATTTTGTACCGATGACATTCTTGTCATCTGGTCTTGGCACAAGTGACCATGTTTTTTTCTTCTCATTCTTCTCAATCTCATCATTCATAGCACTTATCCATTCTTCATTATCTAGTGTAGCATTGATAGGTTTCTTATCTCCTATGATCTGGATCTCTGGATGGTTCCTTCTTACATATCTTGCAAGTATAGGTACAACTCTTTGTGTATCAGCTTGATCATTATTTTGATCTTAATTTTGTTTTTCATTACCTTGCACATTATATTGATTATTATCCTGACCGTCGGTAACAATAGTCTGACCGTCGGTTGTAATATTCTGTTGTTCTGGGATTAAACATTGTTGCTCGGGTAGAGTGTTGTGTTCTTCACAATATACAAACTTGTTGTAGTCCTCTGGTTCTTTTGTGCTTTCCAACTCATTCTTTTCTGCAAATTCATCAATCTTTACATTTTCACTTTCAACTATTTTGTTAGATGCCTTGATAAGACATTTCAAAGCTTTTCTTTTGGTAGAATACCCTAGAAAAACACCTTCATCACTTTTGGCATCAAGATTTCCATTTCTATCATCCTTTAAGACTTAACATTGACTACCAAAGATCTTGAAGTAACTTACATTGGATTTTTTACCATACCATAACTCATAAGGTGTCTTCTTTGTGTCCTTCTTCAATTGTACTCTGTTAAGTGTGTAGACAGTAGTGTTGACAACTTCTCTCTAGAATATTTGGGTGATGTATTTATCTATCATCAGTGTTCTTGCATAATCAACTATTGATCTGTTACTTCTCTCAGCAATCTGATTTTGTTGTGGTGTTCTTGGTGCAAAATCCTGTCTTTTTATACCATGCTCATTACATAAATTAGTGAATTCATCTGATATGAATTCTCCTCCTCTATCTGATCTCAAACATTTCAAATCCTTACCACTTTGTTTTTCTACCATAGCCTTATACCATTTAAACATCTTGAATGCTTCAGATTTATCTTTTAGAAACATAACTATCATCA
>MU224508.1:4331322-4342442 GCA_018584345.1 Thuja plicata
CATAGGTCCACATAAATCAGTATGGACTAATTCTAGAATATCATCAGATGTATGGGTTTTACTTTTAAAACTAGACTTTGTCATTTTACCTTTTTGACAATTTTTGCACATGATGTTGTCTGGCTTTTTGATCGTCGGTAAGCCTCTTACATTTCTTCTCCTGCTTATCTTTATCATGTTGTCAAAATTCACATGACACAATATTTTTTGCCACAACCATATGTCTTCATTTCTAGTCATTAAGCAAGTGGTATTAGTATCATTTAGATAGAATAAGTTACCTTTAGTCTGTTCACTGGTACCAATCAGTTTTCTTGATTCATTGAAGAACTTTGCCTTCTTGTTCTCAAATTCTACTCTGTGACCTGAATTATTTAGCTGAGAAACACTCAACATATTATAATTCAATCCTTTTACCCAATAAGCATTTTCATATTTAGTCAAGTTATTCAACATTATAGTTCCTTTACCTTCATCCAGACAAGGTGTATCATTACCCATTCTTATTGTACCACCATTGTGATACTCAAAAGTGTTAAACTTTTCTTTGTCATCGGTCATGTGGTGAGTGCAGCCACTATCTATAATCCAGATGTCATTCTTGCTAACCTTAGATATGAGTGTAGTTTGTACATACCTTTCTTCTTCATCTGAATCATCCTTCACAGCTACAAATACCATCTTGATGTCTTCATTAGATTCGGTGTCAGTATCATCATCTTTGCAAGTAGCTAGGTAGCTAGCCTTCTTACCTTTTATCCGTGTAGTCTTAGGTATCTCTTCTTTCTGATTTTTGATAACCTCTGTAATCTCTGTTATCACCTCTGTTAGATTTGTTATCAAAAGGTCTGTCATTACTTCTGTCCTCTTTTCTTCTGTTAGGACATCTTGCAGCAAAGTGTCCAATCTCTTTACAATTAAATCATACAAGCGGTAACTTTCCTTTGTATTTACCTTTGCCTCTCTGCACTCTTCTAGCCATAAGTGCTTCTATTTCATCTAGATCTTCTTCTTCACTTTCACTTTCACTGTCTTTTCTAGATGAGTATCTATGACTGAATTTTCTTATTTTTATAGAAGACTTAAATGCAGACTCTAAGTTTGGTAAGAGACTATTGTCAAAGTTATTCATTTCAAATGAAATTAGTCTACCAATTAAACTATCAAGAGTAACTGTGTTGTTTGCTACTGCTCTCATTTCTTGAATGGCAGAAACTCTAATAGCATATATAAGCAATAAGGTTCTTAATATTTTACTTATCACTATCTCCTCTTCAAGTGTACCTCCAACACCTCATATAGCATTAACTACTTCTTTTATTCTTGTGCTATACTGTGTGATGTTTTCTCCTTCTTTCATTCTGAGATCATCAAATTTTCATCTAAGGCTTTCTGCCTTGGCTCTCAGAACATTTGTATCACCTTCATGTACAAGCTTCAGTTTGTCCCACATTTTCTTTCCAGTTTTGCAATCTTTGACATCTTCAAATTCAACATTGGAGAGTGAGGAAGAAAGCTCTATAACCATGCAGTTATGCTCATGCTTCTCTCTCAATTGATCTACTGTCAAAGCTCCTATAGGAAACACGTATTCAGTATCTAGGAATTAAGTAACATCATTACCAATACCTGATAAGTGGAGTCTTATCCTACTTTTCCATGAAGCAAAGTTGTCTTTGTTCAACTTGGGCACATCTCATCTATTCATCTTGTGATCTTGACTTAGGTCTTGAAACCTTCCTTCTAAGCACACAAGATCTAATACCAATTGTTAGTAATAACTGAGAGGGGAGGGGGTGAATCAGTGGCTTCAAAAACTTATCTTTAAACTTAACCACCAATCAATAAATCCCAGTTTATTAAGTCCCTACAAGATGCATGCCATGAAATACTAATAATTATTTAACTGTCTATCGGTTTCCCTTTTCTGACCTTGTTCTCCTTGATTACCAATAAGCAGTAAAAACTATTTACTGACACTCAGTAAATATGCAAAGTATACCGATCAATCCAGAAACACATATGTGAAATGTAAAATAATAAAGTGATAAACCATACACACATAACACATGGATTTTAACATGGAAACCCTGTTAAGGGAAAAAGCCACTGGGACCAGTACCCCAAGTTTTCACTCTTCAGAAGTGAGCCCTATTAGGAGCCAACTCTGTTAAAGGTTACAAACACACTGTTAGGTGTGACCTTGTTAGAGGATTTTATACATAGAGGTTGTCACTTAGTATCGGGCATCTATTTTCTACCATCCTTGAATCAACCTCCTTTTCAGACTGTCAATAGGCTTTAGGAAAATCTTGCTACCATCCTTGAATCAACCTTCTTCTTAGACTGTCAATAGGTATCTGGAAAGTCCAATGATATTTTCATGAATCAACCTTTTTGGCACTCCTTGGGATGTACCTCAATATATAGAAAACTGTTAAGTCCTGCTCTATTAACAGACTTGATGCTTCAATGGTTAAACTGAAACATAATGACCTATTTCTAATGCAACTTGAATTGTTTATTTTTAGATCTATTTAAGTACATTATCTCTCAAATCAATGTATCAATTCAATTCTTTGCGCTTCACACTTTTTTCTCTGTGATGTTGTGCTTCACTGTTCGTCGGTGTCTGTAGAATTCTTTAGCTCTCCTTCATCTTGATTGATTAGGACAGTATGAAGTTATCCTTCATTAGTTTCTCTTTAGCATCCTCTTTCTATTCATCCCCTTCATTCCCTTTTTGTGATTATAGAAAGGAATAAAGCTTGTCTCTTATATAGACATGATATTCACCATTTATTTATTCTTGATTTTTGATTCTTGACATGAAAAAAATCCAGCCAATCTAATTTAAAGCATAACTCCTGATTTATCTTGTAGTTATCTTTTTGTCAACTGTAAAAATATTCTTTAAATCAATCACTTAACTCTGGTTGAATAAAAAAATGAAAACAACCAGTTAAGTCTATCTTTAGCTCTTTCTAGCTAGATATTTTTTCATTTTCTGAGCTCTCTGTTATGTCAGTCAACTCTATAGTTAGTCATCAGTGACAACTGCCAGTTCCATCAGTGTGACTCCAGTTAGCTTTGGGATCTCCGTCCGTCGGGCATCATTGGATTTTACTTATTGAGCAACTTTGTTCTCAGCTTGCTGGGCATCCTATGATTTTGCTTCATTGGGAAACATTGTCTTCTGCTCGTCGGGTATCACTGTGACTTTGCTTCTTTGCCTTTACCGATGGTGTGCATTCCATCGATGTTATTTGTCATTTAGTGAATACTTGACTTTTATGCATTGTTGAAAGCATAATCTTTGTTCCATTGATTCTCTAAAGTTTTTGGCATTATATACATGACCATACAGATGATATCAAGTTGACATCAATGACAATACAAACCATTAACTGATTTAATGTCTTGCATTATCTTCAACTTAACATTATCAAACATTCAATTATTTACATGTCATCAAAGTTTGTCGACTGCATATAACCAACTAACCATAAAATACAAACTTTTGTTATTCGGCTGGCACTGAATATCCTACTCGATTAATACTAAAATCCTTCAATGCTTGACCAACACTGTAATGCCCAAGTGAACTCGGTTAGAACTAAAAATCACTTTGGTCTTCTTTAATGCTCGAGAGTGCTTGGCATAAACTGACTATGTTCAGTTTGGGTATAGACATTTGTGTCACATCACTATATTTGTGTAAATATCAATGACAATATACAATTGAATAATTGTCATCAACAATCTCCCTCTTTGGCATTGATGGCAACACAACATGTCATAATACAAATAATTGTAGAGAAATAAATAGAAGAATCAATTTTTATTAATGTCCTTAGCTTCAGTCTGATTCTCATCCAAAAACTCTCCCTCTATCTTCAAACTCTCCCTCTTACATGAAAAATTTTGAATCTATGTTTCTAATAAAATTTTCTCCCTTTGTCATCAATCTCTCCCTCAATAATCTTTATGACATCAATAATCTCTCCCTCTTTGAAAACCAATGCCAAAGACACTATCCAATACATATCCAATGAAGTTGTAATGTACCTATTTGTACTGAGTCATATGCAATAAGCCCTAACAATCCTGCATCAACATGTTAAATATGTTATGTAGCTCGGTTGATGCATCACTAAATTGTGTTTTAGTGAGCTTTAGTTAGGGGAATCACCCCTATCTTTCCTCTAAGATACAAAAATTCATCCTTAGGTAACGGTTTGGTGAATATGTATGCAATTTTTTTTTTAGTATTCACATATTCCAATCTTACTTCCTTGTCCTTAATCATTTCTCTCAAGAAATGATACTTTATTGCAATATGTTTAATCTTAGTATGCATCACAGGGTTCTTTGAAATGTTAATAGCACCACTATTGTCATAATAGATAATAACTAGTTCTTTGATTTCCTCCTTCATACCTGACAACAGTTGTTTGAACCATATGATATTTAAACAATTCACTACTGCAACAATATACTCTACCTCTGTTGTAGACTGAGAAATGCAGTTCTAGTTCTTTCTTGTCTGGGAGACAAACCTCTTTCCAAGAAATAATGCTCCACCACTTGTACTCTTCCTATCATCAACACTTCCTACCTAATCAACATTAGTAAAAGTCTTCAAATAAAAGTTTCCTCTCTTATACCATAATCCATAATCTTTAGTACCCTTAAGATATCTCAGAATCTTTTTGATAGCCATTAAGTGATTCCCTCTAGGATTAGCTGAAAACCTTGCAACAATATTGACTGGTAATGCAATATCATGTCTAGTTTGAACAACATATTAAAGTTTACCAATCATGGATCTGTGGATAGTCTAATTTACCTCATTTGAATCATCATCCTTAGATAACTTATGTCCAATCAGCATAGGTGTTCCAACTTCTTTGGAATCTTCCATCCCAAATTTCTTCAATATCTCTTTTATGTATTTATACTGAGTAATATAGATACCATCTTTCATCTGATAAACTTGTAAACTAACAAAGAATTTGATTTCACCAAACATAGACATTTCAAATTCCTTACTCATAGCTTCAGAGAATGCTTTTCATAAATCATCATGTCCAGTAAATACCATGTCATCCACAAATATATCTACTAACAGTATCTTTTTCTAAGGTCCTTCTTTGATGTACAAGCTACTATTGTCATTAGTTCTCTAAAATCCAATACTTATCAGGTAACCATGAAATCTTTCATACCATGCTCTAGGAGCTTGTTTCAATCCATACAATGCTTTGTGTATTTTGCAAACCATATTCCTTTTGTTAGGATCTACAAAACCTTCAGGTTGCTCAATATAGACTTCCTCTTCAAGAATTTCATTCAAGAATGCAGATTTCACATCCATTTGATATACCTTGAATCCCTTATGTGCAACATATTCCAAAAGAGTTATGACTCCTTCAAGTCTTACAATAGGAGAAAAAGTTTCTCCATAATCAATACCCTCTTCTTGAGCATATCCTTTACATACTAATCTTGCTTTGTTTCTGGAAACTTCTCCGTTTTCATTCATCTTGTTTCTAAAAAACCACTTAGTACCAATCACATTTTTATCTTTTGGTCTAGGTACAAGAGTCCAAGTTTTTTTCTTTTCTATCTTCTCAATCTCTTGATTCATTGCTTTGATCCATCTTTCATCATTCAATGCATCTTTAACAATTCTAGGTTCAATTTTACTAAGCAAACATGTACCTTTGATTTTGTTCCTTGTCATTATACCTTCTGTCTGATCTCCAATTATTCTCTCAGGTGCATGATTCCTTCTGACATACTTTGCAAGTATAGCTTCCATCCTCTTTGATTTTGGGCTTGCTCCACTATGTTCACCAAGCTCAAATATTTTGGTATGTTCTCCTGTCTGATACTTGGGTTCCACTGTCTAAGACTCGGGTGCCTCTGTTTGTGACTCAGGTGCCTCTGTCTATGACTCAGTGCCCTCTGTCTATGACTTAATTTCTTTAGTCTGAGACTCGGTTCCCTTTGTCTATGACTCACTTTCAATAGTTAGAATCTCAGGTTTCACAGGTTGAAACAAGGTTTGTGCTAATGAATTCAGTGTTTGACATGGTTGCTATACAATCACCATTTCCTGTGTCTTAGGTATAGTATCAGGTTCATAATACACAAAGTTCATGTAGTCCTCAGGCTCTTTACTTTTTTATTCTTTTTTTCTCTCTACAAACTCATCAATCTTTACATGTACACTTTTTATGACTTTATGAGTAGTAAGATTCAAACATTTATATGCTTTTCTTTTACAGGAGTGGCCTAGGAATATACCTTCATCACCTTTTACATCAAATTTTACATTTCTTGCTTCCTTCAAGATGCAACATTTATTTCCAAATACTTTGAAATAATGAACATTAGGTTTATAGCCATACCATAATTCAAAAGGTGTCTTCTCAATACCTTTCTTTAGTTGAACTCAATTCAAGGTGTGAATTGTAGTGCTAATGGATTTCTTCCAGTATTTGGTAGCAACATTCTTTTCAGTCATCAAAGTTCTTGCACAATCCATAATGGATCTGTTCCTTCTTTTTGCTATACCATTTTTCTGTGGTGTACCTGGGGCAGATACTTGTCTCTTGATTCCTCTTTCATTGCAGAATTCATTGAACTCATTAAAAATAAATTCTCCTCCTCTATTATATCTTAGGCACTTAAGTTTATTTCTTGTTTCCTTCTCAACTCTGGCAAGGTACCATTTGAACTTCTGAAAAGCTTCTGATTTTTCTTTGAGAAACATAATTGTCATCATTCTGGAATGGTCATCAATAAATAGAATGAAATACTTCTCACCTTTGTAACTTTTTTTTTTAATTGGTCCACACAAATCAATATGCACTAATTCCAAGACTTCTTCTATATTGTAAATCTTTATCTTGAAACTAGTTTTGCCCATCTTCCCAACTTGACATTGTTTGCATATTGCTAATTCAAGTTTCTTCAAAATAGGAACACCTCTTACTCTTTTGTTCTTGCTTATGTTGATCAGGTTATCAAAATTCACATGACACAACCTTTTATGCCATAACCAACTTTCTTCTACTTGTGTAATAAAACATGAAATTTAATTGAGATCAAGATAAAATAGATTACCTTTTGTTTTCCTGCTAGTTCCAACTAGGTTTCCCTTACCAGCCAAGAGCTTGGCCTTACCATTCATGAATTCTACCTTGAAGCCAATTTTTTTAGCTGTGCCACACTTAGTAGATTACGCCTTAGTCCTTCAACCCAATAAGGATTATCACATTTGATTCCTTTAGTTAGAGAAATACAACCTTTACCTTTCATATAGCAGGGTTCATCATTCCCAAAACTAACACTCCCACCATCATAGTGCTCAAGATGTTCAAATTTGGTTTCATCACCAGTCTTGTGGTGAGAAAAACCACTATTAATTATCCAAGTGTCAATCTTGCTAATATGAGAGTAAAGTGTAGTATTTTCATTATCTTTATTGTTTGACTCATCCTTAATATAAATGTAAACCATTTCATCTTCATCTTCATCACTATCAAAATCTTTAGCAATATAAAAACCTTTGTCCTTGTATATTTTGTAATCTTTCTTGCCTTTGTACTTGTTGAACTTTATCTCACTTTTGTCTTCTTTGTTTGGACACTTAGCAACAATGTGACCAACCTCATCAAATGAAAATAAAAGCAATGGTATTCTTCCTTTGTACTGTCCTTTTCCTTTTGCAGCTCTCTTTGCAAGCAATGCCTCAATAATTTCTAGATCTTCATCATCGGAATCATCATCACTGTCACTGTCAATCTGTTTTCCTTTCATCTTTCCAAGGTTTAATTTAGCTTTGAATGCAGACTCAAGATTGCTAGGATTAGGATAATAATTGTCAAATTTATCTAACTCAAAAGCTATAAGTCTTCTAACCAATCCATCTAGAGTTATATCATTACTACATCTCATCTCTTGAATAGTTGAAACTCTAATTGCATAGATAGGAAGTAAATTTCTTAATACCTTACTGACCATTTTTTTGTCTTCAATTGTTCCACTGGTAGCTCTGATTGCACTGACACTTTTCTTGATTCTTTCACTGTACTTTGTAATGTCTTCTCTTTCTTTCATTTTCATCAGATCAAACTGAACTCTGAGACTTTCTGCTTTATCTCTCTTTACATTGTCATCTCCTCCATAGATTTTATGTAGTTTTTTCCACATATCATAGGTAGTAGGGCAGTCCTTGGCTTCGTCAAATTTAGAATAGCTAAGTGAAGAAGAAATATCAATAATCATTATGTTATGATGCTTCATGTCCACCATTTGTTTCACAGACATAGGTCATGGTGGTTCCACATACTTGTGATCCAGGAATTGCAAACCTATATCTCCAATAGTAGATATATGTAGCCTCATCAAATCTTTCCATGCAGCAAAGTTGTCCTTGTTAAGCTTAGGGATCTCCCTTTTGTTAAACATCTCTGATATTTAGCTTAAGCCTTGAAACCTCCCATATAAGCACTTGAAATCTTCTCTATAAGCACCAAAAGCTTTGATACCAATTGTTCAAAATGAGTTGAGTAACTGAGAGGGGAGGGGTGAATTAGTTACCACAAAAACAAATCCAAGTCCCTTAGATGTCTTAAAAAAATTTATCACTGTTGCTCGGTTAACACATATATTCTACTGTCACTTGGTTAACATAGAAAATCTTAAGATATTAACTGTGATTATCCTTTAGTTCTTAATTGCAGAAACATAAACCATAAAGCAAATAACAAGTACACACATAACACCAAGATTTAACATGAAAACCCAATATAGAGAAAACCACCAATTGCAATTGTATGCACCCTAAAATGGTCGCCTAGACTATGGGCCCCCATTCTTCAATTTATCAAATGACATAATCAATTTATCAAATTTTCTGAATCAATGCTTTGCAACATCTTAATTCAAATCAATTTCCTTGATCAAATCGTAATTAATTCAATTATTTCAATGTTTCCTAAGGTTTGATCATTTTATCAATTATCTTATTTAATTAAAAGAAAACAATCACTTTTTATTAAATAAAATAATCTTATTTAATTAAAATCTCTTTTAATTAAATAATATTATCTTATTTAATTAAAATCTCTCTTTTTAATTAAATAAAATAATCTTATTTGATTAAAAGAAAATCCCTCTTTTAATTAAATAAATAAATCCCCACTTAAATCCCTCTTTGTGTTGAAAAAGGAAATAAATTAAATAAAAATAAATAAAGCTCCTTCTTCTTCACACACTTTCCAAGTGGTGGGCTTTTTGCCTCTTAATCATAGTCTTTGAGTTTGCCTTTTGAAGATATGAGCACATGGATTAACCAAGATTTAATCTCCACCATTGCTCATTTCTCTTTACCTCTTAATCTCTACCGTCCATTGCTCTTTAAAAGGAAACCTCTCCTTCTCATTTGGATATACACTTTTATGCTATTGTTATGATGCAGGTTTGGAGAGCGATTTTGGAGGAGAGTTTGAGAATTTGAGCTTGAACCATGCAACTTATTCTTCTTGTCTTCTTCTCTCATGCATTCATGGCAATCCATTTAGAGTAGATTCATGTTAATTTAGATTCATATTTCTTTCATAGATTAGCTTACATATTTTCTTCCATGCATTGTTATCATATAGATTAGTTTCCTTCCATGCATTGTTATCATATAAAATAGCTTTCATTTTCATTTGCATGCATATTTGGTGATCATGGAGACTAGCATTCTTGATTTTCCTCTTTGAATCTCTCATTTCATGGTGTACTTGCATGTGCTTAACTAGGTCTAAACTGAGGGCCTTCATTACAAACCCTTACACTCCATGAATAGGGAGCTATGAATCACCATTTGAGACCTCATTCTTGAGCAATCTTGAATATAATGACTCATAGAAGTGTGTAACATTTTCAGCACACATTTTTGGCACCCACCATGAGGCAATCCACCTTTACATGCTATTTTTGATTATTTTTGGAGTTAACCCCCTTGTGCAGATTTGCTTGGAGACGAAAACCCTAGATTTTCAAAGATTTGATCATATCTCCCAAAAAGGTTAGAGTTTCAGTCTGAATTTTCTTTTGCAGGTTGGCAACATATCAGAAAAGCTTCAGTAAAAAATTTAGAATTTTCCAAGCTATCATGAAGTTTCTACAATTTTTTTCTTTATTTTTCATTAAAAATTAATTTTCAACGCAATTCAGTATTTTTTTAAGAAATGTTTACATTTTAGGAAAGGTATTTAAATTCTACAGGGGGTCCATTCTTTGTGTTTTAAATTTGGATGCAATATCATAGCTCATTTGGTCGATTTATGAAAACTAGTCTATTTTGGGAAAATGGCTTCCTAGGGAACAAATGAAAAGATCTTTTTAAAATTCTAACATTGTTGAAAATCTCTCTATTTTTTAAAAGGGTTCTCTTTTCTGCATTTAGGGTTTGGGATCCGAATTCATGTTATATAGGTCCAATCTTGTTGACTAGGTCAAAAAATCAAAATTAAAAAAAAGGCATTTAATGATTAGCTTGCACTTATTTTTCACATGGTTCAATGCATGATATGAGTTTTCATTTAGATTATTTGTAGGTTATATTTCTCCTAACAATTGATTTTCAGATCTAACCCTAGGGTTTGCATAAGTTGAGTATACATTGCATATCTTGTTTGATGTTTGTTGTTTGTTGTGTTTTTATGATTTTTATTTCTGAAACAACTTAACATGTGGTTTGCAGGAAGTTGAAAAGAATACTCAAATAAAGACTACTAACGAATCATCTTGCAGGTTGCCTTGATCGATAGCATGCTAAACTTTGTTCTTGCATTTCATTTTGTTTTATTAGAATAGGAACCCACATGCAAGACTTCTAAAATGAACTTCTATTTTGGTATTTTATGAATGACAATAATATTAGGAAACTATGCTCTCGCCCTTTTGGGATGATAAAAAATCTAAAAGAATTGTTGTCATTTTCTTATGTGTTTGAAGTGTCTTTTAGATTGTAATCCTAAGAATTATATGAATGTATCCTCTCCCCTTTCCTTTGTGGATCTTGGGTGCAAGAGAAACTCATATAATTCTTCTAG
>MU224508.1:4342492-4367769 GCA_018584345.1 Thuja plicata
AATTATATGAATGTATCCTCTCCCCTTTCCTTTGTGGATCTTGGGTGCAAGAGAAACTCATATAATTCTTCTAGTGTGGCTACCTCCCAAGTGCTTTAATAGAGCCAGTGAGAGTGGATTGCCCAACTGCTAACAGGCTAAAGCCAAGCCCTTCCAAACCGGTATATAAAAAATGTCATTGTGATTAGTCTCACAATGGATAGGTGTGAATTTGTTGTGGTAACCAAAATCTTCTCTAGTACCCTAGTGGTGCATTAGTCTCACAACGGATAGGTGTGAATTTGTTGTGTTAACCAAAATCTTGTCTAGTACCCTAGCGGTGCGTTAAAGTCCCTACATTGTTAAGGTGAAAACCTTGCTTTGAAAGGATCGGGAGAGCCCCCTTAATTTGGAAAATGACTTGAATACAAACTTTGTTATAGTGACCAAAAAACCTCTATCTATTAGCGTGGAAGGTCAGAGACTGACTAAGATGTCCCACATTTTCACGGCTCTTAGTAGAGACAACGGTCCTTTGGGAATAATTCCCTTGGGATTCGAAGCTTGGTGTGCCTGAGAAGTGAGTGCTCTGTAAGGAGGATCATGTGCCTCCAAGCTTCTAAGTTTTCCGCTATGAGTAGATGTGGCTAAACTTTGGTTCAAGTGGGAATTCAATAGATATTGCCATGGCTTACCTAGGTTGTGGAGTGACTGTTCTATTTACAACAAACAATTTTATTGATGTGTCTTGTGTGAGTGAAATGTCAAAACATACTCCAGACATCAAGACAAACATCAAAACGAACATCAAATCTGCATTCTTAAGTGTCAAACTGTCAACTTGCACAATTTTCTATCCTGTCATTTTCAGTCTTCCTTGGTTGATCCATATCAGATTAGGTCACTTACCCCACTGTTAGAAGCTTGTTTACACTTTGGATTCTTGCATTTTGACCTCTTGAACTAGAAATATTTGATTTCACAAGTGACCTTGCTTGGAGTTGGTAAGCTAGAAACTGTCCTTTTTGAGAAGATAAACCTTTAAGATCCTTTGATAACACACTTAGAGAGTTTTGGTAATCTCTTGTCCATTCACTTTCATACAAATTCAAATTCAATTAATATAACTTGGGTAAATAATCCTCCTGATCCATATGTGTTAGGGTATTCACCTGTTCATTGGGCACCTCTGTGGCAGTGTTGGTTTACACCCCTTGCAAAATTCTATCTTATCATCTCTCTTTTGGACAAGTGAATGCCTTTACTATCCAAGTTTGGTACCAACATTTCTTAGGGTCATTCTATCAGCTAGTACCTTTTCTTTCATGCCAGTTACAACAAGATATTAAGTAGATCAAGGAAAACAACCTCAAGTAGTCTTTAACCAATTACCCTTAGTTCAAACTCGCCAAAAATGTAAGGGAAAAGAACCCATATTTGATCAATCACCTAGGAACAACTCAAAAGTTTGGTTTGATTCCAAGAGTCACCTTAGTGAGTTGGGTACACCCTTAGCATCTTCTCGATCATATATGGATATGAGTTACACAATGACTCAACAAGAGAGGGAAGACATGGATAAACGCCTTGATGACATATTTACAAAACATAGAGATACCATTTTTTTTGGTAGTTCCTCTTGTGACAGTCAACCAGCTTCACCCCTTATCTCAATAAGATATCTAGATGTACACCAAAGAGCTGAGAGAGGTAAGAAGAAAGCCTATCAAGATGAGAAATCACAACATGAAAACCAAGATGGTGAACTTTATGACACTCGTGTAAATGCAGCATACACCAATAATTTGTTTCAACATTCAAGACCAAGTTCACCACTCAAAACATCTTCAAGATACACAAGTGAAAGACTTAAGAGAATTGAGCATGAAAAGAAATCCTTCCTAGATGAACAAGTTGAAATGGAAGAGAAATTTAGACTCCTAGAGTTGGAGAGACAAACCTTGTTTGAAATAGAAAAGAAATCCCTCTAGGAGGAGCAAGATAGACTCTTGGCTTAGCAACTTAATGACCAATTTAATAACATGCATGTTAGTGGTGGAAATAACTCTCCTCCATCCACTCGTCCTGAGACTCCACAAAGTGGAAGATGTTCAAAGATGCCATCACGATCTCCTAGCCCTAGAGGAAGAAGGGCTTCAAGACATGATCGTTATAGGAGAAAAACACCTCCTAGGAACTCAAAACAACCTTCACAACGTGCTCATCATGGCTCACAATATGGGGGTAGTAGCTTGAGTTTTGACCTCACCTCCCAAGACTTCATGAAAATGCAACAAGAACCACTCTTCCAGCAGTATGTGGAGAAATATTTAGAACAAAACAAAGACAAGTTCCTAGAGAGTTTAATCAACAAGGGTGCTAGAGTCCCCTACAACTTTGATGTGGACAAGAAGATTAAAAAGAAAGGCCCATCTCAAGAAGATGAGATCAAACAACTTAAGAGCATGATGGAAAAGATGTTAGCACCCAAGAATTCATTCTCACTTGATTCAATTTGTCCTAATCCTTTTGACAAAAGTGTTAACATGAAAGAGTTCCCTAGAAAGGTTGAGATCCCTCAATATGACAAGTATGATGGGAATGGAGATCTACATGATCACGTGTGCCAATTTTATACCACAAGTTTTGATTTCCATCAAGATGAATCATACCTCACGATATTTTTCCCAAGGAGTCTTAAGGGTCAAGCGATGGAATGGTTCACAAACATAACTCCTCCCATCAAGACTTTCAAAAATCTTGTTCACAGATTTGTTCAACACTTTTCATACAACCTTTGAAGATCTATCACCATGTTGGACTTATGTAACTTAAAGAAAAATCAAAGGGAATCCTTTGTCACTTTCTTGCAAAGGTGGAGACGATAATGCTCTCGCTACTCTAGAACCATTCCTGAAAAATGAGAAGATTGACATCCTTGTTATCAACTTGGTTCCCAAAATGTAGTATGAAGTTAGGAAGATGGTTTTTGATTCCTTTGACACCATGGTCAAAACCACATGTAGGATTGAGGACATTTTGAAAGAACAAGGAATTTTGACCAAACATGGAAACAACAACAACAACAATGGTCAAAACAACAACAACTCTAACAAGGATAAAGGAAATAACCCACATTGGAATAGGAATAAACAAGTGGTCAATGATGAAGTTTTGGACTCCTCTCAACCCAAAGATCAAACTATGCTCCACTTGTCTAGTGTTGTTCAAGCCATGAAGCTCAATACATCTAATCAACAAGAGAGAAAGTTGAGATACCAAGATAGGCCTAAGAAAGAAAGATGTCAATTTTCAAAACTTGGTGACTCATATGAGGATGTCTTGAAAATGCTCATTACCAACAACCTTGCACATCCTCAAGATCCCATGAAACCTTATATACCTGATGTTAAGCCACATTGGTGGGATGAGAAGACCTTTTGCAAGTTTCACAATGGTATTGGACATGACTTTGAAAACTAGTGGAAACTCAAGCATCTTATTCAAGATCTCATTGAGATTGGAAAACTTAAGATAGATGGATTGAACACCAACGCTAATCATAAGGCATTCAAGGAACTATTTCCCAAGTATGAGAAGGGGGAAACCTCTAAAGCTAAGAATGGCAAGGCTAAGATCAATTACACTTACACATATGCAGAGAATACTATCAACATGCTTGAATTTCTAGAAGAAAATGTCAAATATGATGAGGGGTAAAGGTCCCTATGGTTATGATCTAGACGTGGACTCTCCTCCTATCTTTGATGAAGAACCTATCATGGTGAAAAGGGGTCCTAACTCTAGAGTGTCATCACAAACTCTCAATGTTGTCACACGAAGTCAAGGTCCCATTTTCATTAGAGGACCCAATTCAAGTCAATCAAGTAAACCTAAGCAAGTGACATCCAAGAATGTCACCTCAATATCAATAATTAATCCTCAGTCAAGAAATAGTCTTATTGATTAGTTTCAAAGAACCTTAGCTCAGATTTTGATCTTTGAGCTCTTAGAGTTATCCCTGAGACACAAGCAAGTCCTTGAGGATGCTTTGCACACAAAAAACATCCCCAACAAATTATATGTCGATCAATTCCAGAACATGGTAAACCACATTGCTAGCCCTCATTGCCTTACCTTTTCAGAGGATGATGATAAATATTTGAGCCACCCACACAATCTTTCTCTTCATATTGAGGTCATGATCCATAGAACCTGTGTTAGGTGCATGTTGATAGATGGGGGTGTTGGGCTTAATATTTTTTCCTTTAGTCTTTTAAAAGAGTTGGGTTATTCTAAAAAAGTCATAGATACCAAGAAAAGTATCACTATCAAAGCCTATGATGAGGTGGAAAGAAGTTCCAAGGGGTTGGTCATCCTTCTTGTTAGGATTGGCCCTATTGAAAAAGATATTTTATTTCAAATAGTTGATGCTTGCCCCCTTGCGTATAATATCTTACATGGTAGACCATGGATCCATGATATGAAAGTGGTGCCATCTACCTATCATAGGTGTGTTAAGTTCCCTTACAATGGAGTAGAGATTTGTATACCTGGAGATAACACTATATCTGTTAACTCAATTTCAGTGGGAACTCATGTTCCCCTCAATAGAGAAGCATAAGACTTTGATGTGACCTTAGATGAATGTTAATACAAGCTTAAATCTATAGATGTTGGCATGGGGGGTTATCAACTCAACTCCCTCACAACATTACTAGTTTCACCTTGGTCTTATGGAAAACCTTCACAAGAAAAGAGACCTTCCTCTTTAGCTATGACTTTATTTGGCACATTTCTAGAGTCCTCAGTGCCCATTCAAGATGAGAAAGAAGAGACATTTGTTAGAGACTGGATCTATAAAGAAGAGAAATATATGCACAATGAGAACTTCTCTCCCTCTCCTAAGGCTTATGGATGAGGGTATACTTTTGTCAGAAAAATGGGCTATCCCGAACATGGTCCTCTTAATCACAGACTGGATGCTAGAGCCAAACCTCTTGATCATGCTATTTTTGGATGCAAATCTAACAAACCGGTTGGCCTAGGCTTTGCAAATCACAACAAGCACACTACTCCTATCCTTGATAATTTAGATAGTGAAGATGAACCAGAATACGTACCTAGTTTGAAAAATCAGAAAGACATGTGTGAAGATTGGTTCCCTTCCACTAAACTCCTCCGGGGAGATTTAGATATTCCAGTCACTCATGTGTTGGTTGCAAATTTAGAACAAGATGAACCAAATGTAGAAGATCCTTTCAGAGAACGTCAAAAAAATAATCTTGTTCGTTTAATGGAAAGAGATGGTGCTACTCTTGATGACACTAGACCTTCCACATCAAGATGTCCCAAACCTTCATGGTGTAAGCATCCTAGTCATAGTTCAGAAACAATTTCATATGAGTATGAATGGGACTTCCTCTCAGAGCCCTCCACAGTGGACATAGATGTTGATGTCATCCATACTTATAATTATCAACTTGAGGTAGCTAACGAGTCATGTGTAAGATTAGAGCATTTGAACCCACATGTTTCCTTAGTGGATGATTCTTCACTTGTTAGGATGAATCTTGATCTAGGTAGCTTATAAGGATATTGGATGGAATCTAACTCTTCGTTCACCAATGATAATATCATTCACATTTATAACCTTGAACCAGTCATTGACCTGCCTCTTGTTCATCCTGACCTCATTGATTGGTCCCAATGCTATCAAGAACCTGATCTCTTGACATTTCAAAATGATTATGAGATATCCTATTACCTAAATGCCCTTGAACCTATAGTCTCTTCCACCAGTGAACCGACTACTAGCATGATAGAGCCAGACATCAAGTACCTTAGTCACAAAATAAAAAGAAAATAAATCAAAAGAATAGGAGTTCTGATGGCAAAAACCACTATGTGGCCGTGTCAGAACCAAAAAAAGTAAAAAGAAATGACATATCCAAGTGTAAAAACCTCTCTGAGGCACCTAAGGATGAGGTACTTGATTGTCTCTCTAGCTACTTTCAAGATAGATCTTCAGTGAAAATATTGAAAATGTTGTTTGTTTCTCCTCATGGGTACATGATTCCTAAGTCTTACAAGTTATTTTTCCCATGTACAAACAACATTGCTGAGTATGAAGCTTTAACAAATGGACTTAAGATGGCCATAGAATGGAGAATCATAGAGTTACACATCTATGGGGATTCACAGTTGATAATCAACCAAGTTAATGATGAATATCAAACAAAAAATGAGAAACTGGTACCTTATAAGAAAATGGTTGATTCCTTGAAGTGATACTTTACATTTGTCATGCTTCAACAAATCCCTAGAGTAGAGAACAAAGTAGCTGATGCTATGGCTACACTTTCTTTACTCCTTCAATTAGAGAAACATGAATCCAAATTTGAATTCCTGGTGGAAGAGCTACATCACCCTATCTATGACTCTCAAGAAAGCCATGTCATTTGTACCCTTGTTGGTCGCGAGTCATCTCATTATGGTGCCATTTACTCATACCTTCATGATGGCACTATACCCAAAACCTTTAACTGATTTGAACGTAGAAACCTTACCCAAAATGCCTCTCGTCATTCCCTTATCTTTGGTGATTTATATAGGAAGGGTCTAGATGGAACACTTCTTAGATGCTTAGAAAAGGAAGAATCTGAACAAGCATTAGTTGACATCCACAAGGGCATCTATAGGGGATATTCCAATGGTCTTTCCATGGCCCAAAAGTTGCTTGGGGTGGGGTACTATTGGCCTATGATGCAAATTGATGCAGTATCTTTTGCAAAGTCATGTGAAAAGTCTCAAAAACATGGTAACCTGATACATGCTCCAGGTAGGGAGCTCATTCCTTCTATATCTCATTGGCTATTTTAGTGCTGGTTATTTGATCTTGTTGGGAAGATTCATCCCAAATCATCAAGTTGACACAAGTTTATTATCACTGCTATTGATTACTTCTCTAAATGGGTAGAAGTTGTCTCACTTTCTATTGCCTCAAGAAAGAAAGTTTCTCTATTCATTTTGAACCATATCATCTGTTGATATGAAGTGCCTTCTAATATTGTCACTGACAACGGAGGCCAGTTTAAAAATAAGGACCTTAAACAACTCTGCAAGAAATTCAAGATTAAACAACATTGGTCCTCCATTTACTTCCCGCAAGGAAATGGTCAAGCAGAGGCATCAAACAAAACCATTCTTAAAATCGTACATAGAACAGTCTGTAAGAATGGTATATATTGGCACTTACAGATAAATCCCACTTTGTGGGCATATATAATGAGTATTTTTACTCCTATTGGGGCTACTCCTTTTGACCTTGCATATGGTGCTAAAGCAGTGTTACCTTTGGAGGTTGAGATTCCTTCACTTAGAGTTTCCCTCAAAGGTCTAGTTACAGATGAAGACTACTGCGCCATGAGACCTCAAGAGTTAGAACTATTAGAAACACTGAGAGGGGGGGGGTGGTGAATTGGTGTTTGTCAATTATCTTTATGTCAACAACTTGAAACTTAAATAAAATAGATAAAAAATGAAATATAACACCATAACACATAACACAAGATATGTTTACCGGGAAACCTTGATCAGAGGAAAACCCCGGTGGGAATTAGTACCCACAAATGATTATACTAGTCTTATAAACTTGTTAGAGTTCCTTTTCCCTATTAGGAGAAGTCTTTACAATGCAAGTACAATGACCCTATTAGGAGCCTTTACAAAACCTTGTTAAAGGTGACTGGCTCACTGCCAGAGCTCACTGCCCAATAGGATGAAGGCTATAACCTTCAGGTAATAGATATAGACTATATCAAAAGATGAACTGTTGTAATGAAACTATTGTCTGATTAGCTCCTTTTATGCGCTGATTCTTTAATCTCTTTAAGAAATCTACTTCTTACTAATTTTCTCATATTGATCTTTTGGATATCTTCTCTACTTATTTTCCATTCTTACACTTAATACAAAATTGCATGTCTAAGTATATATACATGCTTGAATAGACACGACCAAAAATAAGACCTTAGTCAGCCCAAAAACAACATACACAATACTTCCAAACAATTTGGCTTAATCGTGTTTACATGAGTGTTAAAGACACAATTACAAACATATTACAATAGGCACATGGCCATTACAAAATAAAATATTATACGCTAATCCAAAATCTGAGGTTGGCTTCATACTCTATTTTCTGAACTACTAGTGGCACTTAATCTTGCTGTAACTTCTCCATACTGTCATACCATACCATACATGTATATACTAAGTTTAATGACATATCATAAAGCTTAATTATGGAGGAGCATAGTCTGATTTGATCATATGCACGTGCATTGGAGCACTAATCAGTTGTATATCTTTGTTCTATTTTGTTTTCTATACTTAGCTAATTTTATCTTCCAAGTTTACTTGACAAAAATTCATATGACTTTGCCATAATGAAAGAAAAAAATTAGTCATATACACCTTGAGTGTCAACTTGCCAACAATCTCCCCCTTTTTCATTAATGGCAACAAAGGAATGTGGCCAAGTTACTTAATCTTTTACTTAACAACAAAAATTATAATTCTACTGTACATCATAACTTCAGCTATATATATTGAACTCCTTTATATACACTACTCCCCCTTTTACATTATTGAAAAAGGTGCCAAAAATGAAATACCTAATTACTTACTCTGAGTACATCTGGGTAAGCAATCTGAAGATTCTTGATCTCTTGCTGCCAGAATGCCTTCAGTGCATCAATAGTCTGAAGATGGGCGCATAATGCATATGTGAGCTTCTCCATTTTTGTTAGATCCATGCAGAGGCCTTGACCACATGTGACAATGGTTGTATCTTTCTATTTTATGGTCTCATTCAATATAGCTAAGGAGGGCACAAGTGCATTTCTCAGTTGGGTCTGCCTGGTCCTTATCTTGTTGATCTCTATCTTGGCTTTTTTGATCTTTTCTATCTGCCCTTGATAGATGTTGTTGCAGATGTTGATGTCTTGGGAGGATGTTTCAACTGATTTCCTGATGTTTTCAACCAAGATTTCTGCTTCTTCAATCTTCTTAATGTGCTTAGAAGTGAATTTGCCTCTGTCCATACAATTTTCTATCACCTTCCTGCCTTTTGCTGCTAACTCTTTCAAAACTGTTTGACCAATCTTCAATGAGTTTAGATCTAATTGGAAGTTCTTTATCATTTCATCTAACCATTCCTTTTTGTACTTCTCCTCTACAGTTTTAGTAGCTGAGTCTACTAAACTTTTGAAGTTTTCTTTGAAGCAAGTTAGGATGTTGCCAACATCATCTACTGACTGAATATTTTCCAATTTCTTCTTTGTTGGCACTAGCATATTTATAATTTTTACTGACTCTAGAAAGAGAGGGTTTCTCATAACTTGTTTCTCTTTGGCTTTCTCCATGGCTAATACACTGATTTTAATCAGGTCTTCTTCTCCCCATGCATCTAGGTTTGCTGAGTTAGGAGTCAAGCTTGACAACAATGATAATGATGGTTTGATAGATGGAGTGAATATAGAATTTTGACTATCCATATATTCACTTTTCACTAGGATCTCCATAGAGGGTGGTTTATTAACTTCATCCTTTCTCTCTTCATCTTGTCCTATTGTTTCTCCTGCATGAACTTGTTCTTGCTGCAAAGAAGTATTATTAGTGCATACCTTCTCAGCTTCTTCAGTACTTACAAATGCTTCCTCAAACTTATTTAAGTCATTTTCTAAGGTTGACATGGTGATCTCAACATCATTTATCACAATGGTTTCATCTAAATCCTTGAATATATTAGAGGGTGATGTAACTTTGGGCATTGAATCCTGTGAACTTGTCATAGGCACATTAAGAATCTTTGGTTCTTTATCTTGTTTGGGGGGGACTGGAGTCACTTTAGCTATAGGTGTCATTGATGGATACATGTGTCTATCCAAAAACACTTTCTCAAACGCTCTTTCAGTCTCATTTCCAACTAACTCATACTCTTTGTTCATAATGCGAGGAGTTCTTATTTTGGTTCTTATATCAGATTTTACCAAATCTAACATAATTTCCTTCTCATCATGTGAGAAAATAGGGAGAATACTATCTAATTTTTCTTCTCTAATCCTCATATCTTCCTCTATTTCTTGTCTTTTTAATAGGTCTAGTATGTTCCATAATTTGTATGGAATGACTGTCTTGAGTTCCAATACTGACCTTTTAAACTTGATCATATGAGAGATAATCATAGAATGCATTTATGATTTATCTATCTGTTGGTACTTGTCATAAACATTTGAAATTGAATCTAGTCTTCATTAATGATTTTGTTCCTTAAGACTATCAGACTAGGTCTGAATCCTACCTCAGGAGGGGCTTGAGTGTTCTTTACTTTGCTCCGTGTTGTCCTTGAAGATGGGTGACCTGTGGGAACTTGCTTCCTTCTTCTAGTCAGTTTGCTTGGTACTGAAGGTGGAGAGGATTCCAAGTCAATAGTAGTTGAGGGCGTAGATGTACCTTCATCAGAATCCTTCTTTTTCTTCTTGTGGATATCATCTGATTTCTCTAACTTGACTTCTGCAGGTGTTTGTTTAAGCTCTCTTGAAATCTTAGCTTCCCTAGCTTTATCTAGGTCTTCTTGTGTGACCCCATGAACTTTTAGGATGTTAGATGTAATCCTTGATGCCTTCCTCTTATTATTCGCACTGTATAAGAGAGAATCAACTTGATTTGTCTTCTCTCTGTATGTGCCCCATCTAGGCTCTTTTGGATCTTTAGGCATAGACAAAAGAACATGTGCATATCCTTCCAACACATGTTCTTCAACTTCATAACCAAGTGGGTGGATCCATTTGGTTCTTGGCTCAACTGCTTCCATGCAAGTACAGTCAGTTTCCACCATAAAGCATATGGTGTCCTTGCATTTTTCAACTATCTTCTCCAGTATTCTAAACATATTTTGCATCTTGATCCTAAATTTCTTGATCTCCATATCCATAGAGTCCTTTACACTACTTTCTGATGTAGCTTTTAATGAATTTTGTGACATAGTAGGTTTTCTCCTATCTAGGTACAGATTAGAGACTTTACCAACAATGTGGAAGTATAGGTAGATAATCAATGAGCTTAATCTAAATATTTTATTCCTATCATTCTTGATAGCTCTAATGTTATCAATTAGTTGTGTGTGCAATATCTCACAGAGATTATACTATGTGTTATCTCTTGCCATCCTTATTACTGCCAGAACTGTAGCTGTGGATACACTATTCAGTCTGCTTGCATGCTAAAAATTGTAACCAAGTATCATGGTGAGGACTTTGATGTCTTCTTCTACAATGGGATCAACATTCATCCCACGCCTATCACTCCTAGACAAGAAAGCTTTCTCAACCTATTTCTTTACATCCTTTCCAGTAGGAAGAACAGGTCCAACCTGGGAGAGTCCAGTAATCTCATGAATGAGGTCGGCAGTAATGCAGACAGGAACTTCACCAATCCAATATAGATCATCAAGAATCCTACTGAGTAGAATTTTAACCGATTATGGTTCATATAACTCATGCACATTTGTATACTCAAAAATAGGGTTATCTGTGAGATGCGAGTATTCATCCTTGAATAAGTAATCCAGTTTCATCATTGATGCCATGAGCATTGTTATGCTGTTGTCACCCACAAATTCCTTCTTACAGTAGATCTAAGTGCGTATTTCCTCTACATGCACAACTCCTAGTGGAGTCTTGGAGAATGCCCCTTCTACATCATCTAGCATAGACTTGAATGGATGCTTCTTAAACACATATCTCTTTTTCTTAGAGATGTCAAACACTGTAGGAGTAGCCATTACTTACTTGTAACTTGCTTAAGTAGGGTTTCACAGAGATTTTGAAATGATGCATCCACTAGGGTTCCATTTCAACTTTGATTTGATTTACTAACCAACTAGCGGTTATCTTTTAATGCTTTGATGCTAAATTCTCATGTGCCCTTCGAATGCTTCGATCTCAAATGCAAAAGTGAAGATAAAAGATCTTTCACTGACTTATAAAGAGTTACTGCATTTAATGCTTGCTGCCATAATGATGTTTACACTGAGAATTTAAATCTTTGTTCTTATCAAAGTACAAGCTATGCATCCATGCATACTTCCTCAATTTGTCACCAAATACATGAATCCATAGGCGCATACTCAAAGGTGAGTATACCAGCCACGCAGGGGTTTAGAGCTAGAATAGCTCCCCCTAAGACCATGAGGGTCATCTAACCAAAAGTAGAAGTTGTGTCCACTATGGATGCATCTGCTACCTTGTTAACATTATCATCTTTCTTTACTTCAACCCATATTTTACTTGAATCTTCTATAGCTTTTACAAACTTGACTTCTCCAGATTCTTCAAACAATGATCCTTTAGGCTTTTCTTGTTTTCGTGTTCTGGACCTACAAAACCTTGAGATATGTCCTTCTTTGTTACATGAGTGACAAATGATTGGAGGTATATTTATATTGTTTATCATGATGCATTGCTTGGCTATGTGTCCATCATAATTACATATTTGACATGTAATGTTTTGATAGTTTCTCCAAGGTTGATTTCTCTGATTGTATTGAGTCATATTTCTTTGGTTCTGCTATGACTGATTTCTTTGACTTGTTTTGCAATGTATAGCCCTATGACCAAATTTATTATAGGTTTAACAATAACCATTGAAAGGTCTTACCTCTTTAAAATCTCTTTCCAGGTGTCCATGCTTATTACAGGCATAAAAAGTTTGGTTAACTAGCTTGAGTTCATCTTTAGGAGGTTTAGCTTTACCCTCTGCAAGATTCTCAAATTTTGTTTGCTTCTGTAGATTCTTCTTGTGTTTTCTTTCCTTTTTACATTGCATTGATTTCAAT
Source organism: Thuja plicata (assembly GCA_018584345.1). Taxonomy (NCBI): domain Eukaryota; kingdom Viridiplantae; phylum Streptophyta; class Pinopsida; order Cupressales; family Cupressaceae; genus Thuja; species Thuja plicata. Next base: position 4,355,373 of record MU224508.1, read on the forward strand.
TTGAGCTACACTATATCCGACACCAGTAGTATCACCTCTTAGCTTTTGTGCATAAAGTTGTGATTGAATTAGATCAAAACTTATGTGTAATTTCTCAATTTTGTCATTTGCTTCTGTTAGTTCAGATTCTATCTTTTTCTTGATGTTTTCCAACTCCAAGATCTTCATATTTTCTTGCATAAGTTCTTCATCTAATTGTTTATTTTCTTGTGTCTTTTCTTCAATAGTTGTTAGGCTATCTGTAAGCTGTTCATTTAGATCTTCAATTTTTTCCTTCAGAGACATGTTTTCTTCATTAAGATTTTTGACCATTTTTCCCAAATCATTTGTAGAGAAATCTTTCAGATATTTTATTAATTCTTTGATAAGCATTTGGGAGCCATCAACTTTTAGTTTAAGTTCTTCATTTTCTTTTTCAGATCTATTAAGATCATCAAGGGCTGCTTCAAGATTCTTTTTTCAAATGTTTCTCTTCTACTGAATCCATGATCTCCTCAAGTGGTTAAACTTTCTTTCAGAGAACTAGAGCTCTGATACCAATTGTTAGAAATACTGAGAGCGGGGGGGGGGGTGAATCAGTGTTTTTCAATTATCTTTATTTCAGAAACTTGAAACTTAAATCAAATAGATAACAAATGAAATATAAAACCATACCACATAACACAAGATATGTTTACGGTGAAACCTTGATCAGAGGAAAACCCCGGTGGGAATTAGTACCCACAAATGATTGTACTAGTCTTATGAACTTGTTAGAGTTTCTTTGCCCTGTTAGGAGCAGTATTTACAATGCAAGTACAATGACCCTGTTAGGAGTCTTTACAAAACCCTGTTAAAGGTGAATGATTCACTGCAAGAGCTCACTGCCCAATAGGATGAAGGCTACAAACTTCAGGTAATAGATATATACTATATCAAAAGATGAACTGCTATCATGACACTGTTGTCTGATTAGTTCCTTTTATGCACTAATGATTTAATCTCTTGAAGACTTCTACTTCATACTGATTTGATCATATTGATCTTCTGGATATCTTCTCTGCTTATTTTCCATTCTTACACTTAATACAAAATTGCATGTCTAAGTATATGTACATGCTTGAATAGACACGACCAAAAATAAGACCTTAGTCGGCCCAAAAAAAACAAACACAACACTTCCAAACAATTTTTCTTAAGCATGTTTACATGAGTGTTAAAGACACAATTACAAACATATTATAATAGGCACATGGCCATTACAAAATAAAATATTATACGCTAATCTAAAATATGAGGTCGGCTTCATACTCTATTTTATGAACTTCTAGTGGCACTTAATCTTACTGTAACTTCTCCGTACTGTCATACCGTACCATGCATGTATAGACTAAGCTTAATGACATATCATAAAGCTTAAGTATGGAGGCGTATGGTCTGATTTGATCGTGCGCATGTGCTCTTGTGCACTGATCAGTTGTATATCTCTGTTCTGTTCTATTTTCTATACTTAGCCAATTTTATCTTCCAAGTTTACTTGATAAAACTTCATATGACTTTGTTGCCATAATGACAACACAAAATTAGTCATATACACCCTGAGTGTCAACTTTCCAACAAGAAATTTTAGCTGAGAAACATCAAGCATCATTTGACCATATGAGAGTTTATCAAAAGCACATGTCCAAAGCCTTCAACAAAAAGGGGTGATACCACAATAGTGGGTTACACTTTTTTGCCTAAACGGACATTGAAGTGTACATTTTGAGAAAAACATTCACATTCGGATGCATATTGTCGTTAAACTGTTTAAAATCAAAAGATGAAGTAAACTAGAGTCTTTTAGGATTTTCTGTCTAGATTTCAAATATATTTTTTTAATTTTTTTTTTATTTGATTTTAATGGGATTCTTTTTCTCCCACTAAAACTGCTATGTTGCTGAAAACGTCATTTTCAAAATGGTACAATGACTTCGTACAACATAACTTTTTTTCTAAAATAGATATCAATGCGCTTCTTTCAAATTTGGATTTGTAACATCCATACAGAGGGCATGCAATTGGTTTGACAACATTATCATGAGTATTACATATTTTATGAATGTTTGAAGTAGAGTAAACTGTAATTGTGACATACGTTGACTGCGTAACTGATAAATTGTTGTGTATTTATCAAAATTCAATTTATTTTTTTTGATAGAAAGAAGACTCAAAGATGGAGGGCACTGTTATTTTTCAAATTTTTTTTTCTCTTTTCTACTATTTTTCATTGAACGTCAAACCTGGAAGTGTATATTGGATAAAAAACCTACATCCGATGCACGTCAAAATACATAGACCTAATTAATTCAAAATTTATCAAATCTATATTCGTTAGAAAGCTCGTTCAGAGTACTTGTGTGATGCAAAAGGAGGTGTCCCTATTCTTCCATTTGAGCCCCGCGCTTGAGCCCCAAAGCCATGAAAACTGCAGATTTCTTTTAGGCTTTGCAGATAGCCTCAATTTTGGGGGTTTCGATAGAAAGTACTTTCGATCGAAACTAATTAGTTTTGATCGAAAGTAATTTGTTAGTTTAACATGCGTGTGGGTCAAAATCCCACTAAAATCTTTACTAACTTAGTTTCGATTGAAACTAACTTAGTTTTGATCGAAACTAGGTTAGTTTTGATCAAAACTAAGCAAAAAAGGTAGTTTCGATCGAAACTATGAATGTTTCGATCGAAACAATTAGGTACTTTCTATCGAAAGTACCTGAATAAATCCTCCCACCTCGTGGATTCGTGAGGAATTTCTTCCTCTGAAAAAGTGTAACCCACTATTGTGGGATCACCCTCAGGTTTTCCCTAGAGAATTTCAAGTGGGAGATCTTGTCCTACGTGAAAATCCTAAGAATCAACAACATAGAGATCAAAAGGGAAAATTTGAACCTAATTGGCTTGGACCTTACATCATTACATCATCTTTTGGGTTAGGTGCTTATTTACTTTCTACAATAGAGGGAGAGAAGCCCCCTGATCCTATCAATATCTTTCACCTGAATAAGTTCTATCCCTGATGCCCATTCTATCTGGGGGCATCCTTTGTACATACTTATTGATCCTGAAAAAATCCAAAAAATGATATATTGTCAAAAATTCTAAAAAAATAGAAAATGTCCTAAAAAAATGATCATCTTAGTGAAAACCTAGCAATAGGCGCTTTGATGTATCTCCAAAAAAAAATTATATATTCCAAAAATACAAAAAAATCAAAAAAATTCAAAAATTTAAAAAAATGGAAAAAGTGCCTTGGTGAAAACCTGGAAATAGGCACCTTGGTACCCAAAAATTGTAATAAAATCCAAGTGGTGAAAACCTAGAAACAGATGCTACTTGAGGCCTTTGCACCACTAATTCTTAACGCGTGTCCTCGACACTTAGCCTTTTTCCATCATGCATTTTCCTTGTTGCCTTTGTCTGGAATTGATCTTTGTCTTTGTCTAGGGGGCATAACTATGTTAGCTTTGGTCTCTTGGATGAGTTATTCTTTAGGAAACCTCACAAATGGTGTTTTTCAACACCACCCCAACTATATTTTTCAATACAACCCCAGACATCGAGTGTTTTCAACACTTATTGGTTTGGTCTTACCTAGTTTTGTCATGTGATCTTACCTGCTTGCAAGCATTCGATCCTTATCCTCGGAACTCAATATCACTTAACACACTTAAATTTTTAAACATAAAACTAAATTCTTGAGCTATGTCATGATCTTTTCTTTGTGTGCTGATTGTTATTTATTTTTGTTGAGTGTCCTTGTCTAATAAGTCTCTCCGGGATGCATAGCTAGAGGACTTGGGGCATGGGGAATGTTTTTATTTTATTTCTTCTTGTGGGTGTGGTCTTGAAACTCTCGAGTGTATCTTGTTGTTCCCTTGAAACACTTAGGAGATTTGAGGCTTTATCCTTGACTATTTTTGCACAACTGTTCTGCTGGTCATCCTGGCAGCTATGCCTTGATGGGAGCATGGTTTTTCTACATTAAATTGGGTAAGCTAACATTGAAGTCATCTTGACCTTTATGTCTTTGATGCTTATGTTAGAATATTTCCACATTAAAATCCAATATAAATCAAATTCATATCTTTATAGTTGTTCTTGTGACTAGTGATGATTGTGTGATTTTCCAATGTCTGTTAATAATGGCCGAATGATGAAAATAAGTGCATTAACATTCTCTAATGAATGATAAACACAAATTCCTATGTTACAGTTGCTCTATTGCAAGTACAACTTTGGATTTTCAAATAGCTTACATTGTTAGACTTCATGTTAATTTGCATTTTTAGGCTGCATTATGAGTTTGAGAGGGTTTTCCTTCATCTTTCTTGTGGACTTTTAATCAACTATGTGATGACATTAAATTTTCTATTAGTACACTTAGTCAAAAACATTGACAGAGATCACCGACAGAATACAAGCATTACCGACAGACTACAAGCATTACTGGTAGACTACAAGCATTACCAGCAAACATCGAGCATACCTGATAGAACATAGAGGTCATGAAGAATGCTAAGTCTGGAATTGATCGATGAACACTGACAAGTGTTGCACCGATGAAGTGAACATGACATCACCGATGGGTCAATAACTTAACATTGAGATCATCACTAATGACACATTTTTGGAGAACAAAACTGATAGAGAACAAAAAAGCCACACTCAATGACTAGTTTAAGAAAGGAACACCGACGACCAAGAAAACTGACCGTTAGAAATGACAGTCAGTTAGAGAACCCACAAAAAGTGGATCTGAGTTTTACATGTCAGATAAACCAATGTAATTCTATTTATAAAATTTTAATTTGTTTTAAATCATAACTTGAGGGTCAAGCAAGCTTTATGTAAATGTTTTAAAGCATCCTAACACATCTAAAAGATATCTAACTAAAGATCAAGGTCAAGTTGTAAACCTTGGATCTTGAGTTAACTTGCGAAGCGTGAATCAAGAATCGAGCCAAAAACTAGTATAAATAGATGTTCAAATCAATTGTGAGTTATGAATTCATTATTGTTGATAGCCACAAAGAGCATCTAATGAGTAGAAGGTAGAATTCATGCAAAGTTCAAAAATAGATCACATCAGTTGTCAAGAATGCACAGAGGCTACCGACGAGCAGATAAAGGTATTATTCAATCATGGAAGGATGATTACTTATACATAAGAAGCTTTATTGGATCTATTATCAGCAATTAAAGATTGCATACATCATCAGATCAAAGACTTATGTAGATGCATTCTAACAAGTGCATCACATCTAAAATCCTTTTGTAGAATGTGGACTTAACTGTTCTTTACAAATCTCTTAATAGAGTACACACTTAACAGTGTTTCTAAAGCTTCAAATAAAGTAGATCTTAATAGGTCTCCACTGTAATACTCCTAACAGGGTAGGTCATCAGAAGTGACCAATTGTAAGCCTTAACCAGCCCCTTCTTATCTGCAGATAGTGAAGTCTTGTGGGTAACAATCCCCACCATAGTTTTTACTTCCTAACACGATTTTTCAGAGATATCATATCTTGTGTTATGTGTTATCTATTTTCATAAATGTTTATGTTATGGTTACATACTAAAGAACTTATGATATGATTGCATATACACAAAGAAAGATGAAAAGTTAGATAAGATAATTTACAAACTGATGATCAAGGGTTAATGGGCTAACCAAGAAAAGTTTTAGAGGTACTGATTCACCCCTCCCTTCTCAGTACATCATTCCAATATAATTCCAACAATTGGTATCAGAGCTAAATCTCTCTCTTAAAAATCTTAAAGACTTGAGAGAAAATATTGGAGGAATGGACAAGTTCAGAGTGGACATGACTATTGAGAATGAGCAGTTACAGATGCAAATAAACTATGAGTAGTATAAGGAGGAAAAAATAAAACTGAGAAAATTTCTTGATGAAAGAAAGATTATGGCAACCAGATTGAATGAGAAAGACTACAAAGAATTGGAAATAGTAGATTACTTTAAAATAGCAGAATCATCAATGAGCAAAGCTTCAGACACATCAGTTGAAGAAATTACAAGTATATAAGAGATCAATCTACATCTGACAGATCAAATCAAGATGCTGCAAATTGGTTAAGAGACTCAAATGGTGAAAATGATTGATGTCATGAATGATGCAAGAAAAGCTGAAAATGAAAGAAATCTAGCCATTGATGATAGGAGGAAAATTACAGAGAAGTTACAAGAGAAAGAATCAGAGATTCTAAGACTCACTGAGCATCACCATGAGGCTACCAACCAGATAATTCTTATGAGTCAAGAAGCAATTAGATTAAATATAGAACTCATTGAAATAATATAGATCATAGGTGAGGTAAGAGAAGAGAATGAAAAATTGAAGCATGAAATCAAAGTCCAGAATCAACACAATGAATTAATTAAAAAGGTTGAGGATAGCAACAAAAGGATGGATGATTTTCTTGATGGACAGAGAAGAGTCAACAACTACACAAGATTAGGGTACAACAAGAATGGTGAATCTTCTAATCAACCAGATTAGAGGAATGCTTTCACAACCCCAAGATCCAAGAAGCTATGATGCAATCACTGTGGAAAACCAGGCCATACCTCAAACATTTGCAGAAGAAAAATGAAAGGTATTTCTCAAGCACAATCTACTTTTGTTGGTAATTGTTATAAATGTCAAAAGAAAGGACACAAGGCACATGAGTGTAGACCCAAAGTTACAAATCCAAAGAGAAAAACCTATATGGAAAAATATTGTCCTACATGCAAAATGAATGGGCATACACATAAGAAATGCTGGAAAAAGAACAACAAGGCATGGACACTAAAGGAAACTGATAAAAGCTATAAACCAACAAGAGTAGGTAACTCATATGTTTGGGACTATAACACATGGGTAAATTGCACAACATGGGGAAGGTATGGTCATATTGCTGACAATTGCATAAGAAAGTGGACCAGGAGGTCAAGAGGTTGGACCAATCTAGGTATGGCATCTTTACATTGTCATAAGGTTGGACATGTGATAAAAGATTGCAAAGATCGACTAACAGACACAAGTACACATCCTAATGGAAATACCATTGATGGCATCAAGAGAATGAGAAACAAGATGTGGGTAAAAGCCACTAACAGTGAAGGTGCTGGAACAAGCAATGCAAATGGTGAAACCTCATCCAATGGATCTAGTGACATCACTACATCCAACTAGATTGCACAAGTAAGCATGGAACTGCATTATGACAAGTTTTACTATGCATCAGTTCCATTACACATAGTTCATATTGTAATATTAGCATGAATAAAGATGCAATATATTGTTATTTGCTAAACTATTGAAAAGAAACCATTGGTTATTAGGCACAATTTGCATCGGTGAACACACACAGAAAAGTTAGCACTACTTACCAGAATTTATTGGTCATTACACAAGCTAAGTGTAAACCGACAGATATCTGTGAATGTTAAATCAACAAAAGCTATCTTCGCAACCTCACCGACAATCATCGGTGAAGTCTCCAAAATTGCTAGCTACCCTGATGCTTTGCATAGACACCAAAGATGTTATGAATGTCTCTAGCGACAAAATTAGTCTTCATAAACTGACGAGTTGGTAAGCATTAATGACAACTTCGGGTGCAAAAAGGTTATAAAAGCCCGATGAGTAAACTCATTTTTGCACCCACAATTTTTTAGCAGAGTAGAGCAGACCAGAGTGATTTAAGAGAAAATTGGAAAGTGACCCAGCAGAAATCAATTTGACACGAAGAATTCACATTCACAGGCAATCACAGAGAATCTGTAAGTAATAACACTCACCGACCGCACTATTTTATTTTTGAAAAGCCCTAAATTTCAAAAAAGATGGCATCGACTTCTAGAGTTGAGAAAATTAAGGATGATAAGAAGAAATCCTTCAAGCTTATCAACAGAGAAACATTTGTTGAACCTAAATACAAGTTACATCCTAAAACAGCTTCACAACCTGACAATTTTGGAGCATTCTCTAGAATCCCACCCAGGGTTTTACTATTAGAGGATGTAAGGTCCTATATTCATTGTAAGATCTTGGAAATAGGAGATCTAGACCTAGATAATGCCTATAAGGCACTATGTGATGATACTGGAAATCTCAAAGAAGAGCACAAACACTTGGAAGTAAAGGGAATCACAAATGCACTACATTTTCCCAAGGTCTTCAAAATAGAATGGATAAAGATTATTCTTAGCAGAGTTCACAACAAGAATCTATGGCTAAACAAGCCAAAGGAAATAACAAAGGATTTTATTCACATGGTTAGTGGTTATCCTACAACCGATAAACCATAGGCTCACAAGCACCCAACTCTGGCAGAAGTGGAAAAATAGACTGGTGCTAAATCAAATAAAAGAGCACTAAAGGTCAACACCATTACTGACGTAGAGCTGAAGTTCAGAGCATGTGTTGTTGGATATAAGATTTTCCAAGAAAGCCGAATGAACAACATATCTAGTACTGCTATGAGCATAGCATACAAGATTATCAAACATGGGAAGAAGATGGATGTTGCAGAGATCCTGTTACATCAATTTGAGGAGAACATGTGCACAATAAGGTCTTCAAGGACAAATACTTGTAAGTTTGGTTCCCTCATAATGTGCATATTCTTTTACTTTGAAGAATACTTTCCTTCCATTGGAAAAGTTACATGGGACACAAGCAGACCCATAACCATTCAGATAGTGAATTCATAGAATCACTAGGAACAAATTTTGATAATGTTATGCATGAGTATTTCAAAACCATTAAGGAAATGTTGCAAGCATGAACTAGAATTCCTGAGAATCTGATAGAGAAACACCGACAAGAAATATGTTTCATGGTAGATACTGATTTCACATACATCCAAGTAGTAGTACCAAGGAAATCATGGCTTTCAAAATTGGATTATGAAATCAAAAAAAGATTAGCCAATGAGTGCATTAAGGCACTGTTAAATGAACCAGTAGACAACAAAAAACTAAGATTTGGTACCTATGAAGAGGCCAAACAGAAGATTAAAACAAATCTTGTTGTCAAGAAGGCTGTAAAATAGTCAAAAAGAATGGTGAAGAATTTGAAAAAGAACTTGAATATATCTTTTGAAGGAGAAGAAGAAAGAGAAGGTGAAGAGGAACAAGAGGGTAAGGAGGAACTCACTGAGGACCAGCTTCCCATCGGTGATATAGCAGAGCAAAATGAATCAGAGGAAGAGAAGTCTGATTCACCACCTCCTCCTCCTCCACCTAAGAAATCAAGAACAAGGAGTCAAACATCAAAGGATGCAACTCCTTCTCCCATGGTAAAAGGAAAGGTGTATAAGAGGAAACCTAACACACCAAAGGCAAAACAACCAGTTAGGGCACCAGCCAAAAGGAGAAATTTTTTTTAGACAAATGAGGACTTAGAGGACTTAGCTATGGATGAACCTGACACTATAAAACAAGAAAAGGAAATAGCAAAGGTTACATCACCCACTAAAGACATTGATGAAATATATAAGTATATTTCTGATGCTGCATCTCTTGCACATCCTAAGATTAGGAAATGGTTAAGATGGGATTCTATAGAATAGAATAAGATTGAAGATGCACTTATTGATAATATGTGTAGACACTACTATATCCCACTACAATTCACTACACGTGATGTTTCACAAGAACTATTAATTAGAATATCCTCTAGATTCACTTTTGCACTTCATGAGGAGAAAAGGATAAGAGAACAAGTACTGGTTTCTCTTTTACCTCCTGAATCAAAAAGAGAATAAATCAATGAAATCATGGAGAAACATGTGAAAATATTCTCACCCAAGTTGAGAGCTTATAAATTTCTTGAAGAGAAGCTTATACAGGTAGAACAAGAAACTCATGATACATGGAGCAAGATACTCAATCCTGCTGAGGAAAGCAGTTATGAGAAGGAAACTATCACTAAAATAGATAACTCAACAAGTGAGTTAGATAGTGAAGAATTCCAAATAATAGGCCAGAAATAGGTTGATATTATAGATGAAGAATGGCCTAAAAATAGTGTAGAAAATCAAGTACCAACAAGCCCCATCCACATCATTTTAGAGGATGAAGAAGTTACCAAAGAAGAATTGTCAATAAAAGGTAACTTAGATGTTGATATAAATGATGAATCATGGTTAGACAACATTGTCAATACCACTACAGGACAAGACCCTGCAGTAGAAGTTCAAAAAGATGAAGACAAATGTTGCAAAGGGCAATACCGACAGATAGGATACAACTACTAACACTGCAATAGTCAATACACCGACAAACATGAATATATTAATAGATGCTATTGATATTCATTCAAGTCAGGATAAATCATCTAAGAAAGATGATAATATATCAAAGGATATGGGTACCAATGAAAAGAAAGATGAATCCAACAATCACAAGGATACAGATACAAAAATGAAGGATGCAACCAACAACCAGTAAGAAGTGTCAAAAGATCAAAACAAAGAGGCAGATAACATAACTGATGATACATTGAGAAAGGTTGAAGAAAAAGATAAAAGTGAAGGAGTCAAGTAGGATGAAGGTATAAAACTTAAAGAAGATACATCTGTTGATACACCCAAGGCAAATGAGGAGACATCTTCACCAAACCAGCTGGTGGACTCAGAATAGATACAAAAGGATGCCTCATCTTCTCAACCCTCACCTACCAAGTCAACCAAATCTCACACTTTATAGATGGTAGTACATCAATCTGCCACCCAACCAAAGAAGAAGAAGAAGAAGAAAATAGTAAAGAAAGGTATCTTGGTTGTTACACTAGATGAAGTGATAGAAGTTCCAAACTAGGATATTACCACTTTGGACAGTGATAAACTTCAAGAGTTTGGAGTGCTATGTCAAAGAAAAGCCATTAAAAATAAAATGATACAAGAACATAGGGAAACAATGGCACTTGACAAGGCAAGAGATATTCTCCAACAACTTGTTCCTGAGGTAAAACTTGAAGCAAATGCTACAGTTAAGGAACAAATTGTTGTTCTTACCGACAAAATCACAGAGAAGAATATTGATGCAGAACAAGCTATGGAAGAACAAGCAGAAAAGAAGTATCAATACAAATCAATTAGAGCCAATGGTTGATGAAGCAATTAGAGCCAATGATTGATGAAGCAATTACCTTATTTCAAAGATGTGCATGCTTGAAAATTATACAAAAGAAAATAGTGACAAACTAGCAGAGATAGATTCCAATGTCACAACCAATGCACAAAGCCTAACCTCACATGTAGATAGTATAAAGGCACATCATGACAAGGTCATAGAGGCTAACAAGCTAAGGCAAGAAATATGGAATGCTAAAACACAACTAAGAGGTGAGATTACAGAACTACAGACACATTCTACCTAATCTTACTATTCTACAGCAGCATATTTTTGATGCAAGAAACCTTATTGTAACCCCTAAGATGTCTGTAGTAGACAACATCTATGATATACATGTACGCATATCACTGGAGCACATGGCTCTAGAAATGCTAAAGGAGAAATGAGAAAATATGATGGAGGAGATCAAGTCCTCACATTCCCACCTTTTTGACAAGCTGTAAGTACCTTTGCCTTTAGAATAAAAAAAGGAGGAATAGAAATGAAATGTATATTGTATGTACAGAAGGAACAGATATATAAAGATAGTTATGTATAATATATATATATATATAAAAAGGAGTAAAAGAAAACTAAATAAGGATATGTATATACACTTACACTTACCAGAATATACATAGGGGGAGTCATTCAAATGACCAAGGAAGAAGTATACACAGGTGTACATACTAATACACTCAGTATGTTGCACATATCATGTTTTTGATACTAATGTCAAAGGGGGAGATTGATGACATTAATTTTTCCATTAGTACACTTAGCGAAAAACATTGACAGAGATCACTGGCAGACTACAAGCATTACCGGCACACTACAAGCATTACTGGCATACAACAAGCATTACCAGTGAACAGGGAGCATACCCGACAGAACACAGAGGTCATGAAAAATGCTAAGTATGGAATTGACCGACGAACACTGACAAGTGTTGCATTGATGAAGTGAATAGGACATCACCGATGGGTCAATAACTTAACATTGAGATCATCACCGATGACATAGTTTTGGAGAAAAAAACTGACAGAGAAAAGAAAAGGCATACCTGATGACCAGTTCAAGAAAGAAACACTGACGACTAAGAAAACTGACAGTCAGTTAGAGAACCCGCAAAAAGTGGATCTAAGTTTTACACGTCAGATAAAGCAATGTAATTCTATTTATAGAGTTTTAATTTGTTTTAAATCATAACTTGAGGGTCAAGCAAGCTTTATGTAAATGTTTTAAAGCATC
>MU224508.1:4417142-4453428 GCA_018584345.1 Thuja plicata
TTGATACAGATTTAGGATTTTCTGTATTTGACACTCAGGTCGAGTAGAGTCAGTGTAAACCTCAAAATTGCCTAGTACAATAGGACTTTGATGATTTAGAAGAATAACAAATGCAACAAAATTGGTTAGGGTTGCAAGATGCCAATTTTGGGGTGTTACAGAAGGATGCAACCGACAATCAGCAAGAAGTGTCAAATGATCAAAACAAAGAAGCAGGTAACAAAACAGAGGATACATTGTGAAAGGTTGAAGGAAAAGATAAGAGTGAAGAAGTCAAGCAAGATGAAGGCACACAACAAAAAGAAACTATATCTGTTGATACACCTAAGGCCAATGAGGAGACTTCTTCACAAAACCAGCCGGTGGACTCAGAATAGAAAAAAAAGGATGCCTCATCTTCTTGACCCTCACCTACCAGGTCAACCCAATCTCAATGATTACAAATGGTAATACATCAATCTGCCACCCAGCCAAAGAAGAAGAAGAAGAAGAAGAAGAAGAAGAAGAAGAAGAAGAAGAATAAGAAGAAGAAGAAATTGAAGAAAGACATCTTGGCTATTACAATCGATGAAGTAATAGAAGTCCCAAACTGGGATATTACTACTTTGGATAGTGATAAACTTCAAGAGTTTGGAGTGATATTCCAAAGGAAAGCCATTCAGAAGAAAATGATACAGGAACATAGGGAAACAATGGCACTTGACAAGGAAAGAGACATTCTCCAACAACTTGTTCTTGAGGTGAAACTTGAACCAAATGCTACAGTTAAGGAGAAAATTGTTGTTCTTACCGACACCATCACAGATCAGAATATAGATGCAAAACAAGCAATGGAAGAACAAGCAGAGAAAAAGTATCAATACAAGTTAATTGATAAGATCAGCCAAGAAGTGGCAGTGAACAAGGTAAAGCTCTCTAAACTAACTGATCAATTAGAGCCAATGATTACTGAGGCAATTACCTTAGTTCAATAGATGTGCACACTTGAAAAGTTTACAAAAGAAAATAGTGACAAGTTAGCAGAAATAGATTCTAATGTCACAACAAGTGCACAAAGCCTAACCTCAAATGCATACAGTATCAAGGCACATCATGACAAGGTCATTGAGGCTAACAGATTGAGGCAAGAAATGTGGGATGCTGAAACACAACTACGAGGTGAGATTACCAAACTATAGGCACACATCTTGCCTAATCTTACTATTCTAAAGAAGCATATTTCTAAAGCAAGAAACTTAATTGCAACCCCGGAGATGTTTGTAGTAGACAACATCTATGATATACACGTAAGGATATCACTTGAGTACATGGCTCTAGAAATGCTAAAGGATAAATGAAAAAATATGATGGAGGAGATCAAGTCTTCACATTCCCACCTTTTTGACAAGATGTAAGTACCTTTGCCTTTATTATAAAAAAAGGAGGAATAGAAAGGAAATGTATATTGTATGTACAGAAGGAATAGATATGTAAAGACATCTATGTATAATATATCAAAAAAAAGAGTACATAAGGAAATGTATATATACTTACACTTACTGGCATATACATAGGGGGACTTATTCAAATGACTAAGGAAGGAGTATACACAAGTGTACATACTAATACATTCAGTATGTTGCACATATCATGTTTTTTATACTAATGTCAAAGGGGGAGATTGATGACATTATTTTTTCCATTAGTACACTTAGTGAAAAACATTGACAGAGATCATTGGTACAAGCATAACCAGCAGACTGCAAGCATAACTGGTAGATAGTGAGCATACCTGACAGAACAAAAAGTCATGAGAAAATGCTAAGTATGGAATTGACCGACGAACACTGACAAGTGTTAAAACCGATGAAGTAAATAGGACATCATCGACGGGTGAATGACATAACACAAAGACCATCACCGATGACACAGTTTTGAGAACAGAACTGACAGAGCATAGATAAGGCATACCTGACGAATAGTTCAAGAAAGGAACACTGATGACAAAGAAAACTGATAGACTGACAGAGCAAACCGACCATCAGAACTGACAGTCAGTTAGAGAACCCACTGTGTATGAGGAATCCTTCAATCTGTTGGGAGCAAGCTCAAACATGCAAATGTTAGTGGGTTAGCACATAAATCATATCAAAAATCATGTAAGAGATCAAGCAAACAACAAAAAAAACCAAATAACATCAGATAGAGCTAGAAAATAAGTAAACAATGCACCCTATTCTACTCATTTTGATTTGCTCTTTTAGATGGATGTGGGTGTGCTCTCTCAAACACACAAAGTGCAATGGATCCCAATACAAATGCAAGATATATCAAAACAAAAAGAAAGATTCAAGAGCTAGTATAAGGAACTAGTCTCAAAAATCTTCTTCAAGAAGATGATATTCTCAACTATGAAAATGATGATATGCATATGCTATGTAGAAACTAAGATTCATTCACCAATTTAGAACCTAGCATGTGATTTCTAAGTGAATTAAGCATGGAAAGCATGAAAACTAGAAACTAAAAACATAAGCATGAAAATGACTATGAAATTCAAAAGCAATACTAGCATGATAACAATGCAAATTGACATATGAAAATATGAGAGGAGAAGGCCTCTATTTATAGAGTTTTTGGAGAGAGGAAGAGGCTTGGATGAAGTGGCACCTATGTGGCATCCACATAAGAGCCACATAGGAGACACATGGACTTGAAAAGATGGCCAATTTTGAGTCAAAATTTGCATTAATATTGAGTAGCTCAATATTTCAAAAGAGGAGACAAAGTTGTAAGAGGGAATTAAAGAGGAATGGGTGCCCATTTTGGAGAGAATTTCCCCATGTGGGTGAGCATTCCATTAGCCTTAAAAAGGTTAGGAATCACCCATTAAACATGGTTAGAGAATAGTTAGGTGTGGAAGCATACTTAAGAAATGAGGTGATGGCAGTAGGGTAGGAACAGGGTAGGCTGTAGGGTAGGATTAATAGGTTCCTAGCTAGGGTTTTAGGGTATTATTCAAATCAAATTCGAACAAATTATTGTTTAGAAGAATTAGGAAAATGGAGGATTTAATAAATGTAAATATATTAAAAAGGGAATTTCATGAGACGTTAGAGGAATAAGAGGGAAAATAATATTAATATTTTTGGACGTCTACATTTTGCCCCTCTTTGACGTGGCATCGCAAGTGACGTTTCGTCAAAAATAAGAAAATGAGTTTCCCAAGAGGAAGGGAGTTTCTAGGAGTCGTGCTAAAGCAACAATGGTACAAGGTTGTGCCCCCTCAAGAAAAGAACACAACGAAGATGACGTTGTGGAATTTTCTCAAAAAAGGACGCAATGGGAGAGAGGAAAGGAAGGAGGGAATAAATAGAAGCATTCTGGAATGCAATTAAGAATGCAGCGAAGAATGAAAATGCAAATGAAACTAAATGTAGCTAATGAGCATTGGGAATCCATTTGTATGTAAAAGTGTGGAGAGAACATTCAATTTTGATATTGCAAGAGGAGGTATGCATCAGGTGTTAGAAAATACAGATGACAAGATTCATTTGTGTGGACTAGAAGCTCAAACAAAAGCACACTGCAAAAGACATATATATCAGTAGTGACCAGTCACAACGCACCAAGATATAGCAGATTGAGGTAGTGGTGAGTAGGTTTGAACTGACACAAAAAGATAAAATCAATAAAGAAGGCCTCATGACCAAGCAGTCATTCGGTCCAAAGTTCTTGCCATGAACATGATTGAAGTGATGGATTTTGATAAGCCGACATCAGAAGGATGCATCCTGACAGGCAAAGATTTGATTTGATTTGATTTGATTTGATTTGATGGAAATATATTTGCTAGCAAAAGCTGTGAACAGGATGGAGAGCAAGGACAGTTGGTCGCAAAATTGATTTGGTGAAAAACTGTGTCGCAGTCACATGAGTCAAAATGTGTGTTGAAAATGAAGACCTGGAATGAATCATAAAGAAAGAAGTGTTTATTGCATGACTTTTGAGAATATTTGATGTTTTTGGAATTTTTGGAATTTTTTTGTTTTTTCATGATTTTTCAGATGTTTTTGAGATTTTATGCGTATTTCAGCTTTACAATAGGATGATATATACAAAAATATACATGGGGGCAGGGAAACGGGGATGGGAAAATTTTTTTTTGGGGAAAATTGGGGCTATAAGAGGGGCTGGGGGGTTAAAGAAGGTCATTTGTGAATAGTGAATAGTAAAATCTGAGCTCTGGAGTGAAAAGATGGCCGACAAGAGGATGAAGGGGCAGCTTGGAGAGCACGTTCGCACACACAAGAGGCCCACTGAGTGACTAGTACCAGTGAGTGGTCTATCCGAGACCTCACATTTATTGCTATTAAGTATTTATTGCTTTGGGGGGGTAGTTAGACATTAATGAGGGCAAATTGCATTTCAAATCGGAGACACCAATTCTCAAACCAATGTCTGCGAGGACGCCAATCCCTAGATCGACATCTTCGCAGACGCTGGTCCCCAGATCAGCATCTCTGGAGCCACCGGTGCTCGATTGGCATCTTCGAAGATGCCAGACCCAGACCCACATCTTCAAAGATGATGATCTATGGAAAAACAAGAAAAGATGCTGGTGTATGAACCAACATTTCCAGCTGAACTGACGTTTGCGCCTAAAAGGGCAAATGCTGAGAGGGAAGGAAATAGAGGGACCCGACTGGGGCCAGGGATGGATCAGCATAAGAACTAGGGGAAAGATGTCCCATTATGGGAAGGGTTAGGCTAGAACTAGAGGAAAAGGTGACTGACATGGTGGATTCTGAAATTCTTGCAAGAGCAGTTCCCACCTTTGGGATCTTGAGAGCATTGGCCTCCTACCATGGAGTTGGAGGCTCAGGTGATGAAGGATGACTGGGGATTATTAGCTATGGTAGGGTTGGACTATGTGCCCCATTAGCCTAGGCTATAGGCACACAATGGTATGATGACCGCCCTAATCAAGTGGTGGCATAGCGACACCACCACTTTTTATTTGCCTACTAGAGAGGCAACGATCACGGTGGAGGATGTCTGGCATATATTACGGATACCGATCTGAGGAGTGATTCCTTGATACAGGTTGGAGGATAGAAACCACTATATGGAGATTGCATTCAGGTGGCCAATTATTTGGATCCCTACTTATCGAACCTAGATGCCCTGGAAGCCAGCAGTTGACAGGAGACTTAGGCGGATAGCCCTCTATATTGCCAGATTGATTGGGGGACGGATGTTGGCGGACCTGGTAGGACATGGTTTTGGGATGGGCTGGTCGTGGGCTCTAGCTTAGATGCTAGAGGAGGGGACCTCTTACTACTGGGGGTATGTTTTCCTAGGACAACTATACCACAATTTACACATGGCTATGTACTGCGAGGCATGCAACATGGGGACCGGGGTGACCTTGCTATTAGTGTGGGCCTAGGATCACATTGTAGTGTTCCAACCAATGAGGATGAGGGATTTACACCAGCCTAGGGAGCCTTATGCCTATAGATATAGGCTCCCTCTGAGATACTCCTCTGTCAGACAGACGGGATACTGGAGACGACTTCTTGATGAGGTACAAGTTTTCTGCTGGACCCCGTATAGGTTGTGCGAGCCATGGGGGGTGATGGTCTGGGAAATAGGAGTAGAGGAAAAATTTGAGGACTTTCTATAACTCTCATAAATTTAGATAGATTTCTTTCTACTGGGGAGGACTATCCACCAGATAGAGTGATACAGACCATCCAGGGTCATGCGACAGTTTGGGCTGCAGCAGGGAGTGGTAGAAGAGGATGCCTTACATCCTCATGTCACTAGGGAGGTAGGGACCTGGGGAAGGTATACAGATGCTCTCATAGTGAGGGCATCCTAGAGAGATATGGTATGGCTCAAATTTGTGGCACGACCAGATATCAAAGATGTAGGGACAAACCCAGAGTATGCAACATGGTGGGCTACACAAACACCAGTCAGGCTGACTGACCCAGCTTAGGTGGCTGCTCATGAGAAGCTGATAGGGGACCTAGATGTAGATGATGGTAAAAAGATTAGGGATTCCCTAGAGACCTTAGCAACAGGTTAGAGGAGGAGGCCATAGATATGAGTGAGACCTTGCATAGGGGCATAGGCTCAGGCACCACTAGTGCCACCACAGATACAGGCATATGATCAGCCACAAGTACAGGCACAAGCGCAGGCACCACCAGTGCCACCATAGGTATAGGGGCCACAAGGGCTACCCATAGGGTATGTGGCTTAGGAGACTCATGATATTGTCATCATAGAGTGAGACAGCCTTTAGACAGAGTGCACTAGACTACGCGGTTTACTTGACATGGCGGCGGTGTCTGACGCGAGCTTACATGCTGAGATAGCCTAGATACAAGGATTACTAAAGGCTGAGATAGCACGGGTGGATAGGGAAGAGGGTTCACTTGAAACTCTTCAGGGCAGGGTGGACTAAAGAGAGTTTGCGATGGTGGACCTAACTCAGGATGTTGGGGACCTGCGTGCCAAGATAGACACACTTACGGGCCAACTAGATACGCTGACCCTGCAGATGGAGCAAGCTACAGAGCAGATCTCTACATTGACCTCAGAGAGGGATGCAACACTGTGACAGGTGGAGGCATACAGGGCTAAGTGAGACATCACCAGGCAATCAGCTATAGTAGGTGGGGTCAGACAGGTGGTGGTGGAGGCGTTCATAGCTCACAGAGATGCAAATAGGGTCAGCAGGGAGGCATCCCACTACAGAGCACTCTACCATTAGCTAGTTCCTGAGGGACAGAGATGAGACTACTTAGAGAGGTCATGTTCTTAGAGCATAGTGTGGACATCAGCTTCACAGGGATCAGTGGGGATGCCACCACGTCCACCACCAGGGCGGGGAGGTGAGCCATCACAGCCACCAGCATGGTTCCTTAGAGGATTAGATGACACACAATTTTGTATTTTTGAGATTATACATGTATATTGGCACTGAGGTGCACGTGATGTATTTTATTGATAGTCATTTATATATATATATATATATATATATTTATTTATATTTATATATATATATATACATATATTTATATATATATATGATGAGGTCTCTTATTTATGCTTATGATGTATGATTTATATGATGTGTTGATGCATACTATATGATTACTAACATTTGATGCTTACAGGATGTGATGCATATGAATGACCTGATTTTGTATATATATGATGTATGACTTATGCATGATGGATGATGCTTATATGTATATGAGGTACTGACATGTGTGGATGCAAGATGTGATGTGATTTTATGATGTATGCAAATGTATATATGTTGATGTTTTATGTATATGAATGCCAAATGAATCTAAATGATGTTGTAACAAATTACAAGACTAAAATGAATCTAAATGAATTGAGTATGCAAATGGAATATGCATCTAAATGTTGTAATAATGTTAGAGGAACCTAAATGGATGAATTATGCAAAATGAATTAACAATAGAAGATAATAAACCTAAAATGTATTATTAATGCAAGATGAATTAACAATGCAAGATGATGAACCTAAAATGTATGATTAAATGCAAGATGAATTAACAATGCAAGATAATGAACCTAAAATAGATGATTAATGCAAGATGCCTTAAATGATCTTAAAAGGAATCTATCAATGCAAGATGCCTTAAATGATCTTAAAATGAATCTAACAATGAAAGATGAGTAATGGATACGAACTATCGACATTAGGATTAATGCAATTGAATAACTAACAATGTGTCCTGAATGATGGATCTAATGCAATCTAAATGATGAACCTAATGAGCTTAATGAATAGATACAATAATGATAAGAGAGCTAATGGTTGAAATGGATGCAATGGGACTCACTTATATATTTTTGTTTTTGTGTGTGTCACAATCAACTGATAAACCAGACAGGTGGACTATGGAGGATCGGGCATGTAATGTTAGCAAGATGATGACTCGGGATGTTAGCATGATAGTGGGAAGATGGGATGTGTTACGAATGTACAAGGATCAAACCGAGAAAATTAATTACAGGCAATTAGTTACAGTGATTATGTACAAGGTTGCTACCAGGATTTGATTAGATCATGGTACTTGTCTTGATGTGCATGATAGTTGTGTGTGCTGATTGATTAGTTAAAGAGGAAGGATACATCCTAAAAGAACCCAAAGATGACAATGATCTAGATTTAAGTTGACGAGAGGAAGGATACATCCTCAAGACTCATTTCAAGAAAGATGGGAATTACCAAGTTGATTGATCAAATGCGCACTACAAGCAAACTATATAATCAACGTAGGATAAGGAGCAACTCAAGACACAAGAAATATACAGGACTAGTGCTCAGGGCTCTTGGAATAGTACAATGTATGGATAAAAATATACAAGATTATATGCACAAAAGCTCAGGATATGAGATAGGAAGATCATTGTGGACTAGTTCTTTTGATATGCGAACACCTAGGGAATCTAGGGAATGTGGAGATGGTGCTGGGGATGGAAGGAAACAAGATTTTGATAGATAATGGAATGGTCCATTATGTGTGATGCCTGTTTCCAGCTTTTCATCACCCATACTTGTCCAAGGTGCTTGATTTCCAAGTTTTCACCATTGGATGAAAGTTTTTCTCTTTATTTTTCTTTTTGATTTCTTTGGATCTTTTTTGATTTTTTTGATTTTTTTGATATTTCCCAAGTGCCTATTTACCAGGTTTTCACTGGGACAACCATTTTTTCAGCTTCATTTTTCTGCTGTTTAGTATTTTTTTTTTCAGGACTATTTATACTTTTTATGGATTTTCTCAGATAACTGGAATGAACAACCAGTTGTCAGGCATAGAAATGCTTGAGATGAATGATGTTGATAGGATCATTCAATGGTTATCCTTTAGGAGTGGAGAGTTGATATGCCCTAGAACCGAAGCATGTAGTGACAACATATGGACCTTTCCAGGTGACTTCAAACTTACCTTTCTTTTCTTTATCAGTACCCACTTTCTGATTTTCTTTTAGCACAAGGTCCCCTACCTAGAACTGACATGGGTGGACCTTCTTGTTATAGTTCTTCTTGAGTCTATTCTGGTAAGCAATCAGGTGATCATAAGCTTGTTGGCACTTTTCATCTAGGAGATCTAGCTGTGTGAGTCATGCTACCTGGTAATCTTCATCATCGATTAGACCTCTTAGTGATACTCAGAGGGAGGGTAGTTCAACCTCAATTGGTGAGACTTCTTCAGCACCATAGACTAGGGAGTAGGGAGTAGTTCCAGTAGGAGAATGGTAGGAAGTGCGATATGCCCATAGGGCGGCATTGATCTGGAGATGCCAGTCATGACCCGTATCATTGACAACTTTCTTGAGGATTTTGAGGATGGTTTTATTAGTTACCTCAGCTTGGTCGTTACCTTGCGGGAAATATGGACTAGAGAAATGGTGATGGATATGGAGGCGAGCACAAAGATCACTGACATGTTGATTTTCAAATAGTGTACCGTGATCTGTGAAGATGGTGGAGCGTATGCTGAAGTGGAAAACGATGTTATAGAGGATGAATTTGGATATCTGGACACCAGTAGTGAGTGTGAGTGGAATTGCTTTGACCCACTTTGTAAAGTACTCTGTAGCTATGATTATGTACTTGTGGCCTTCAAAAGAGAGGGGAGTAATCTTACCAACGAGGTCAAAACCCCAACAAGAGAAGGGCCAAGGAGGCACAATATGTCTGAGGTCCTGAGCAGGAGCATGGATCAAATTAGCATGTTGTTGACAAGGTAGACACTTTTTGACGAACTCACAAGCATCATGTTCCATTGTAGGCCAATAATACCCTGTATGTAGAAGTTGCTTAGATAGGACCATGCCACTCATGTGGGCACCGCAAATTCTAGCATGTACCTCTTGTAAAGCCTAGGTGGCTTCATTTTCATCTAAACATTTGGAGAGCATGTTGTGATAGTCCTGATGATAAAGGGTATTGGCTACGAGGGTGTATTGGGAAGCTCCACGGATAAAGTTTTGGCGTTGGTTTGTAGTGAGATGGGGAGATATGATACTATTTTGTAGATAAGCTTGGATATAATGGTACCACGGGGACTAGGGACCAACCAAGACACATACGCGATTCAATTAATCATTCTCATAAGTGGGGGCATTTAGTTGCTCAACTAAGAATTCGTACTACATAGATTCATGAGCAATCTCAAGAAGGGAGCCAATTATGGCCATTGCATCAGCACCTTTGCTCTGTAAGTGTGGTACTTGTGTTATCTGCAAGTGAAGGAAGTGTTCTTTCAAATTGTCAACCATCTACTTATATGGCATCAATTTGTCATCTTTTGTTTGATACTCATCTAAGACTTGTTTAATGATGAGTTGGGAGTCGCCAAAGACCTGGATATTTGTGATATTCCACTCTATCGCCATGCGGAGTCCTGCAATTAGTGCTTCATATTCTGCAATGATTTTTGTGTAGGGAAATCCCAATTTGAATGACATGGGGATGTAGTCACCTTGAGGTGTGA
Organism: Thuja plicata; assembly: GCA_018584345.1. Taxonomy (NCBI): domain Eukaryota; kingdom Viridiplantae; phylum Streptophyta; class Pinopsida; order Cupressales; family Cupressaceae; genus Thuja; species Thuja plicata. The sequence goes on from MU224508.1 coordinate 4,427,678, forward strand.
CAAAAAGTATTCTTGCCCCTGCGCCATGAGCTGTGTAGGACCCATCAAAGAAGAGTTGCCATGTTGGTTGTTCTTCTATCATGTACAAGTGCTCATCTGGAAATTCTATGACCAAAGGATATGCATCTACCAATGGTGCTTCAGCTAGCTGATCGGAAATGACTTGCCCTTTAATGTCTTTTTAGTCGACATACTAAATATCAAATTCACTTAGCAGCATAACCCATTTTTCCATTCGACCTATAAGTGTAGTCCTAGATAGTAGGTACTTGAGAGGATCCACCTTTGAAATGAGCTTGGTTGTGTGACTAAGCATGTAGTGGTGAAGTTTTTGAGTGGTGAAGACCACTGCCAGACATGCTTTTTCCATAGGAGAGTAATTGAGCTCATAACCCACTAAGGTTTGACTGATATAATAAATCACCCTTTCTTTGCCTTCATCATTCAGTTGAGCGAGGAGCACCCCTATTGCTGTGGTAGTAGAAAAAATGTATAGGATGAGTGGTCAACCAGGTACAAGAGGTACCAAGATGGGTGGATTAGCCAAATATTCTTTGATTTTATCAAAACTTTTCTAACATTGAGGGTCCCACTTGAATGTATTATCTTTGTGCAGGAGATGAGTGAATGGTTGGCACTTGTCTGCTAGTTGAGAGATGAAATGATGCATAGATTGTAGCTTTCCTTGGAGGTTGTGCAGCTGTCAGAGTGTTTTTGGTGGAGGAATCTCTATGATGGCTTGTACTTTCTTTGGATCAATTTCAATGCCTTGTTTGGATACAATAAACCCTAGGAACTTGCCATAAGTGACTCCAAAGACACATTCCAGAACATTTAGGTGTTCTTCCCTTTTTACTGATTTTGCCAAGATATCGTCCACATAGTCTTTAAGGATCTTGTGAATCATGTCATGAAAAATGACAGTCATGGCTCTTTGATAGGTTGTCCCAGTGTTCTTTAAGCCAAAAGGCATCATGTTATAGTAGAAGGTGGCCCAAGGGGTTGTGAATGTTGTCTTATGCTGATCTTCTTCTGCAATGTGGATCTGATTATATCTGGAAAAGCCATCCATGAGTGACAACATCTCATGTCCTACTATGAGATCCACAATCATGTCTATGTTTGGCAAGGGGAAATCGTCCTTGGGACATGCCTTATTGAGATCTCTGAAATCTGTACATATCCTGATTGATTTATCTAGCTTAGAGATGGGCACCATATGAGAGATCTAGTTAGAATAGTCAATAGGGTGGATTATTTTGGCTTGGAGTAATTTTTCTAGCTCCACTTTGACAAGTAGTGCCACTTTAGGGTGCATCTTTCTGAGCATTTTCTTGATAGGTTTGATGGTTGGGTCCACTACTAGATGGTGAACCACCAAGTTGGGATCTAATCCCAGCATGTGGGAGTAAGACCATGTGAACTTGTTGATGGATTCCTTTAATAAAGTGATAAGATCACTTTCTTCTACTTCAGACAGAGATGCTACTATGTATGTGATGGCGGGATTTTCCTTGGTACCCAGGTTAACAAGTTTTGCTTCTTCAATGAGAATTGATGACTGTTCAAGCCTGTAATCTTGGATAAGAGGAAGAGGAGAATCTTCATCCTCTGGCACCTCAGAGAGGTTTTCACCAAGGGATACGCCCTTTGTTTTTACTTTTTTATGATCAGATAGTGCCCCAAAGGGGTTTTTACTAGAAGATCAATTTTTATCTTTTTTATTTTTATTTTCTGTGTCATTTTTGCAGCTAAAGTTATCCTCTTCCCCAAAATATGCCTTTGGGTCCAGTTTGTAAACATATGCTGAGTCTTGCCCCCAGTCACTACTTTGCTCGATTGCTCCCATAAAGCTTAGGAGTGCGTCCTCACTTTGGAACTCGTCAACGTGTACGATACTTGGTTGGTCCTAGTCTATGATTTCAGGATGGCAGAGGGGGAGGTCAATAAAGAGGATGGAAATTTTTTGTAGGAAAGCATTTCCCAAGAAGGTTTCATCATCAAAAACATCATCATAAGCTCTCACAACTTTCTCTTCCGGGATATCTTTGATGTCAGTGATTTTGCCTAGGGATCGACAAGAGGAATAGTTGATGAACTCGTTGGCACCCCCATTCATGTCAGAGCCCATACCAAGGCCCAAGTTCTTTTCTAGTTGGGTGGGTACAATAGGATCTTTTATTCCTTGCTCTTCATAACCAAGGCCACCTCCTTAGTAGTTCCATTTTTCTATCACCAATTTATGTATTGCGGGGTACTTGTCTTTGAATTAATTGAGGCGACTTGTGTCCTCGGGAGGCAAATCTTTATATAGCCATTGGTTGATGTTTGGTACCATTTCCTAGCCAGTCAAAGTACATTTTGATATAAAAGTGGTCGGACCAAATTGTAATGCCTTGGTTGTCTCTGATTCTATTTTGCTTAGATTAGGCTTGCGGCCTTGAGTGTGAGGATCAATTGGCAGTGCTCCAACTGCAAAGGCATCAGATAAAGTATACTCACCACAACCTTTGTTGTTGATCTTGACCATGGACAAGGTGGAGTAGAGGATTGTTTCTGGGTCTGAATGGGTTTGAGATGAGCTGGCGACAAAGGTGCCAATATCAATCCTGGGACAATGATTAGAATGTGGAAAGGATGTCTCCAATGCATTGCAGTATGCGAAGGGCTTGGGGTCTGCACAGATGGTGATCTTAGTGCCTTTATATGGGAATTTAATGCACTGATGGTAGGTTGATAGGATGGCCTACATAGAATGAATCCATGGGCATTCGAGGAGGATGTTATAGGGAAGATCAAGATCAACAACATGACATAATGTCTCCTAGATAACTGGGCCCACTTGAATGGGCAATGATATCATGCCTTCAGAGGCACACTCTAGATTGTCATATGCTTTTATTGTGGTGACATCATTTGTTATATCAGCTTCAGTGCAACCCAACTGTTTTATGAATTTTAGAGTACACAAATTTAGGGCTGATCCATTATCTATCATGACCCATTTGATGGAAAAATCTTTAACCATGACAGTGATACAGAGTGGGAGATTATGGTCAATTTCTTCTAAGGGTACATCTGTTGGTCTAAAGGAGACCACACAAGAGGCAGATAGGTGTCCGATAAGGTTTTGGAATTCAGTGAGGTTGATGTCGCTGGGAACACGGGATTCTTGCAAGGCTTTATTAAGGATCTCTTGATAAGTGGGTGATGTGCGGAGAAGATCTAGGATGGAAATTTGGGCTGGAGTATTCCCTAGGTGTTCCAAAATGTTGTATTGGGTCCCAACAGATGGGATGGGACCAGCACCTATGACTGTTATCCTACCTCTACGAGTGGTGATTGCGCATTGGTTATTGGCACCCTTGACATGGATGACATTGACAGAGGACTAGACCTGGGATATGCAGCCGATGAGATTATCATAGTTGATATATGCATTGGTATAATATTTTCTATCCATGTTTTTTGCTTGTTTACCTTTTCCCTGATCAGAGAACTGAGTAGGATTGCTTGGGCCTATACTAGAAGTGTGTTTAGGGAATTAATTTTGATAAATATTAAGGCATGTTTTTGGTGATGATTGGGCAGGAGAGTCCACTTCAATCTCCTTGTGGTCAATGAGATCTTGGATATAGTGTTTCAGCTTCATGCGTTTGAGAGTGGTGTGTCCCTTAACGTGATGGTATTCACAGTAATCGTTGTCTTTATACCAAGCTATCTTAGGAGTTGAATCATCAAATGGCTATGTTTTAGGATACACAACTTGGTTAGCTTGGACCAGCTTGCAGAAAATGATGTCTATAGGTTCACCCAAAGGGGTAAATGTGTGTTGTGGCATATTCAAAGTGCGAGGTCTTTGTTGTCCGTGCGGGACTGTGATAGTGTTTGTTTGATTCATAGGACCTTGGTAGTTGTGTTGATATGATGTCCCTGGAGGAGGGTAGATAGGCATGCCTTGAGGGCATATGTTTTTCTAATACATTGGTTTAGGATATGTGAGAGAGGGTTGCTAATACATGGGAGGAGGTTGTGGATACATTGGTGGTGCTTTCTGATAAGTCTGGGTAGGTGCATTAGGACTAGCTACCACAACTTGAACGTGTTTGGTGTGAGTGGCTCCATCTATTACTGCATTTTTGTTCTTGTTCTAGTATCATGATCGATCATTGTTATGTTTTTCAGGATAGGATTCTTTGTAGTGCTTAATGGTACCTTCTTCTACAAGACCTCGTTAAAGGTCCATACCCTTGACTCTGATGTCATGATAAGTTTGTATACAGTTCATGCGCATGTGACAGGAAAGCTTAGGATGAAGGTTGTTAATGAAGATTTTGATAAGATGTTGCTCTAGGGGTTGGTAAGAAAACCTTGTGGTAAGCCCTTGCCAGCACTAAAGATAATCAATCAGGCTTTCTCCTCCCTTTTGTTTGGAATTGCATAGGTCAAGGAGTGAGAGTTCATTTTTGACATTATGTGCGTATTGGGTCATAAATTTTTTAGATAATTCCATGAAATTAGAGACTTTGTCGTAAGGGATTTTGTAGAACCATTCAAGAGTGGTGCCTCCCAAGCTTTTGGGATATAGTCTCATGAGGAAGTTATCACTATAGGCCACTTCTTGACATACCATGTAGAATTGTTTCACGTGACTCATAGGATCACCCTTTCCCCGATATTTATCAAATTTTGGGGTCTCAAAGTGCTTGGAGAAGGGTATAGCAGTGATAGATTGATCAAATGGATAATGAATTACCTCTTCAAACTTAAATTTTTTAGCCTCTGTCCCAGCTTTTAGCTCCTTAAGAGAATTCTTCATTTCCTCCCATTCAGGATTGATTTGCAGGGGAGGATTGTGGATTGTGATTGTAGGATTTACTTGTGCTTGATATGGATTGAATGGTGAGTATGGAGGATTCTGTGGGGGATATTGTGGCATTTGGTAGGGTGGTTGTTGGTCAATGTATACGGGTTGCTATGGTGGAAGCTGGGGTTGAGTGGAATACTGCAATGGAGGAGGTGTCGGCGCTTGATAAGATTGTTGCAATTGTTGGAAATATGCTTGTATTTGTTATGGTGTTGGATAGGTGGGATGAGCTTGTTGCGCCCCTACATAAGTGTTTTGCGGTGGGATGCCCATAGTGAGAACTTGTTGTGGAGGGGGAATTGTTTGTGATGTAGCGGAAGATGGTATGGCTATGTAATTGGTGGAATGAGTTTGTTGTTGTTGCACGGGTTGTGTAAAAGGATTAGAAAACTATTGCAGTGGTTGTGCCATGAAAGGATTTACCCCCTGCGTTTGTGGTTGCGGCTATTGTGTAGTTTGGAAAGTGGGTTGTGCAGTTGTGAAGGGGTTGATTGGGTGTTGTTGCACTTGGGATGTGAATGGGTTGGTGATTTTTTGTTGCAATTGTTGTTGCTGGGATGGTTGCTAGACAGATTGTTGCTGCTGAATGGTTGTTGTTGGATAGGTTGTTGTTGTTGCTGTTGAATAGGTTGGATGGGAATTTGGGGTATGATGAATGGATTTGTGGATGGCTGCAGTGTGGGGGGATTTGGGTTGAACAACGTTTGAGGTGGAACTGTGGGCATCCATTGCGATTCTGTTGCTAGTGGAGCAGGAAAAGTGGACCCTTGCAGAAATAAGGGTTGGTTATAGGTGTTGGTAGGTGGCATGCATGTGGTGAATAAAGGTGGAATAGGCATGGAGATTTGGGTGCTTTGATGTTGTGAGCTGGTTGTAGTACTTTGAACGGGTTGAGTAGGAATGGGTGGAATGGTGGTTTGTTGTGTGCTAACTGGTGGTGGTGGTGGAAAGTTTGCAATGAATGTTGGGATTAATTGCCAAAGAGGAGTGACTGTGGCTTGTGGAGGTACTTGCATAGTGATGGGGGTATTGTTTTTGGTGCTGATGTAGCATCAAGAGGTGGGGCTCCAGAGGTAGGTGAGGGTGTTGTGTGTATGATGGAAGGTGGGATGGAGGGATGAACGACTTACGCAAGAAGAGTTCCCACTTGTAGGGCTCATTGAAGTGGGATAAGGATGTTCCCCTGGAGGTTCCATAGGTCATGTGACAAGTGTGGCTATAATCCAAGGTGGAAGTTGAAGTCCTTGTTGTTGGATGTCTAAGAGTACCTGGTCGCTATTATGTCCACTCATGGCATTTACCATGTGGACAAGTGTTGGATGGTTGATAAATGTTTCCACGGTACTTAGAGTGGGAGTTTCATGAGTGTCTACCCAGATATGTTCGATTTGATCATTGGGCTGAGGCACATAAGTGACCATGGTGTTGGTATTGTCAATCATAGGATTAGATGAGCTAGCAGCAAGATTAGGATCCATTTTCTTCCTCTTCTTAGTGGCTCATGTCATAGGTGGCATGAAATGATTATCCTAAAGGAATATGAAATGAAAGATGTATGCAAGGATGCACCTAGGAAACTAAGGATGATGATACTAGGATTAGGATGTGCTTAAGATGATGGATATGATCCTATCGATTAAGGATGAATTGATGTATGGAAGGATTAAGAGTTGCTTTCCCTAGTGTAGGATCAAGTGGATATGATTGTCTACCTAAGACAAACTTGTGGTCTTTGGCAGACGAGATTCTTTGTTAATGCAAACCAACCTTTTGATCAAGGTGATGAGGTTGCAAAAGACAAAGTGGATTATCCTAAAACAATGCTTAGTTTAAGAACATTCAAGGATGGGGTTTGATTAAGATGTAGGTGTTAGCAACTCAAAAGGGTATGCAATACCAAGTGAGGGGTGTGATCAAGGATTCTTTGGATGATGATTAAGATGATGCTAGGTTGATTAGGATTAATTTGATAATGCAAGATCATGCTAGGATGAGTGTGTGATGTGTTCCTAAAGATGGCAACCTAAGTGAGGTCCTAAAATGCAAGCTATGTGAGCTTAAGAAGAGGAGGAACTTGTGTTTTTTGTGGTAAACCGACTAGTCATATTGTTCAATTCCAAAAAAAGAGGAGTTTAGATGATATTTTCCCATGAAATGAGCAACCTTGTTGTTGTAACTCACTTTTTCAAATAGTTCTCATTTATGGATTTCTTGCTTGACGGAATCGACAATGTGTTGGTACTTGGTAGCCTCTCGGGTTGTGTTCGTTTGTTCTCTTTGCACGGGTGGTAACGAAGTTTTCACCTTCTTATGTTTCTTGGAATTGGTCATGTCCTATAAGTATATTTGATCTTGGATGAATAGTTTGAGGTTTTTAGGACATGTCTCATGAAAGACCAAATTGTTTTGCAAAAGAACATTTGTTTTGATAATCTGGCAAAAAAGCTTGATCGTGTTCTGATTTTTCAATAGGTTTGTTCTATGGAAAGAACCAATTTCAACATAATTAAACTGGAAAAATAACAAGCATGTGTCTAAAAACAATTCGAAAAGGGACAAAGCAACCTTGAAGGATACAAGCACGTGACAAATTTGAATGTTGGATATTCTAATTGTGTTTTGGATTTGTCAATTTATTCAAACACTTCAAGCACAAAATCTACCTAAGGAATTGGCATAGCATGAAAATAATTTCTTGTAAGCTTAGGCACACACACAAGAGCTAATCATAATATGGCTGTCACCAAGCATGCAATGGCTCCATTCATGACACCATATTATCCAGTTCCAAACACTCAGGGTGGCACGAATGTACGAGTGATCTTGGGGAAGTTACTATCTTCCTTGCACAAGCATTATCACCTTTCAGTGGTGTTTCGGGTAGCTTCTAAGCCTAGAGTATTTAGTATTGGTCTCTATTTGATTGTATCCTCTATGTCCATGCAAGCATAATTCAGGCATATAGCCCCATAGAGCGTCTTGACAAAAGTCGTCACGTAAACATGATTAAGACCATGAGGCCGCACTTAAGTTAAATGAGAGCCGAGTATAAGCTCAAATGCCAATCAAATCCCAAGGCTTTAACCCCAAAGAGTAAATTTTATTAATGTGAGTTAGAGTGGTGTGGGTTACACCTCATTCTCACATGGGTTGTTCCCAGGAGATTTTTTCCTCAACCGGCAGGCCCATCTAAAGGATTTATAGTAACTTGGATTAGCAAAAAAAAGGAGTCTAGATTTCTGATTTTTTCACAAGGGGAAAAGAGCATAATCTCCTATCCAATATCATTTTCTCCAAAAACATGCAAGACACACTTTGTTCTTTCCAAAAGATTTGATTGCTTAACACTAAGTAAGTGTGTCTAGGTTTTTGATCTTCCCAAAAGGGAAGAGAGCATAATCCCCTAACACTCACTTAGGATTAACCAAAAAAATCTAAATACTTAGTCTAGGTGCCTAAAAAAAAGACTAATGCGAACATGATCGTTTGGTTGATGTAGATCCAAGGCAACCTGCAAGACAAATGTGAGTAATTTTGAGTTTGTGTCTTTGACAAGCGGTGCTGCAAAACAATCAGTTAGTAGTTTCAAGTTTTAGCCTTTGGCAAGTGTTAAAAATGCAAGAAACACTTAAAAAATCATTAGTACAAGATAAATCCAACTTTAGACAGAGCACAAACGTTGGTTCAGGGCGTAGACGCTGATTCTGGTTTTTTGCCTAAAAATAAGAGAGTAAAAAAATAGGCTAAAAATATAGAAAAACCAGAAAGATGTTTATACCAGCCGCAGACGTTGGTTTACAGATCGGAGAGGTTGATGTAGGGCGCAGACACTGGTCTATGAAATGCAGACGCTGGTTCATGAACCAACATTTTTGCAGATGCTGATTTACCTAAAAACACAAACAAACAGTAAACAAAGTCACTTTTCTTCTTCTTAGTCTTTTGTCAGATCAATTTTAGCCATTTTGAGAGTATTAACAAAACTAAAAGCTAGTGTTCTTTGAATTATTATCAAAATTTGTTTTCCTTAATGAAAAATCGACATTATTTTTGCTTGTAAAACAAATCTCTACTAAAAAATAGAATGATGAAATGCCAAAAACCAGTAGGAAAGACAAAAAACTTGATAAATTAAAAAGTTGTGTTTTGTAAACTCTCAAACTAGGTATGTCAGGAAAAAATGCCAGTGCAAGGCAGAAACGCTATTTTAGCATAGATGTTGAATGATAGTTCAGTTAGAACCAGCATTTTCACAAATGCCTCTACGTGAAACAGAGACGCTGATTCATGTTCTGGGTAAAATTTGAACAGAATTTAAGACAAGAAGTTAGAGTTTTAAGGATGTGGGTCCCATTGGCCGTGCCGGAATGTGTATGAGGAATCCTTCAATCTTTTGGGAGCAAGCTCAAACATGCAAATTTTAGTGGGTTAGCACATAAATCATATCAAAAAACATGTAAGAGATCAAGCAAACAACAAAGAAAACCAAATAACATCAGATAGAGATAGAAAATAAGTAAACAATGCACCCTATTCTACTCATTTTGATTTGCTCTTTTAGATGGATGTGGGAGTGCTCTCTCAAACACACAAATTGTAATGGATTCCAATGCAAATGCAAGATATATCAAAATAAGAAGAAATATTCAAGAGCTAGTATAAGGAACTAGTCTCAAAAAAGAAGATGATATTCTCAACTATAAAAATGATGATATGCATATGATATGTAGAAACTAATATTCATTCACCAATTTAGAACCTAGCATGTGATTTCTAAGTGAATTAAGCATGGAAAGCATGAAAACTAGAAACTAAAAACATAAGCATGAAAATGACTATGCAATTCAAAAGCAATACTAGCATGATAACAATGTAAATTGAGAGAAGAAAATATGAGAGGAGAAGGCCTCTATTTATAGATTTTTTGGAGAGAAGAAGAGGCTTGGATGAAGTGACACCTATGTGGAATCCACATAAGAGCCACATAGGAGACACATAGACTTGAAAAGATGGCCAATTTTGAGTCAAAATTGGCATTAATTTTGAGTAGCTCAATATTTCGAAAGAGGAGACAAAGTTGTAAGAGGGAATTAAAGAGGAATGGGTGCCCATTTTGGAGAGAATTTCCCCATGTGGGTGAGCATTCCATTAGCCTTAAAAAGGTTAGGAATCACCCATTAAACAAGGTTAGAGGACAGTTAGCTATGGAAGCATACTTAAGAAATGAGATGATGGGAGTAGGGTAGGAACAGGGTAGGCTATAGGGTAGGATTAATAGGTTCCTAGCTAGGGTTTTAGGATATTATTCAAATCAAATTTGAACAAATTATGGTTTAGAAGAATTAGGAAAATGGAGGATTTAATAAATGTAAATTTATTAAAAAGGGAATTTCATGAGACAAATGTATTTAAATAAAATATATTGGAATAGTATTTACACTATTGATAAATACTAGCAAATGAAAGCTATTTAATTGATTAAATTAAATAGTTAGAGGAATAAGAGGGAAAATAATATTAATATTAATATTAATATTTTTGGATGTCTACACCCGCAAATAGTGGATTTAAGTCTTACACATCAGATAAAGTATTAGCATTCTATTTATAGAGTTTTAATTTGTTTTAAATCATTACTTGAGGGTCAAGAAAGCATAATGTAAATGTTTTAAAGCATCCTAAAGGATCTAAAACATATCTAACTAAAGATCAAGGTCAATTTGTAAACCTTGGATCTAGAGTTAACTTGCAAAAGCGTAAATCAAGAATTGAGCTAAAATCTAGTATAAATAGATGTTCAACCAATTGTGAATTGTGAATTCATTATTGTTGATAGGCACAAAGAGAATCTAAGGAGAAGAAGGTAGAATTCATGCAAAGTTCAGAAATAGATCACACCAGTTATCAATAACACATAGAGGCTACCAACGAGTAGACAAATGTATTATTCAATCATGGAAAGATGATTACTCATACATAGGAAGCTTTATTGGATCTATTATGAGCAATTGGAGATTGCATACATCATCAGATCAAAGACTTATGTAGTTGCACTCTAACAAGTGCATCACATCTAAAATCCTTTTTTAGAAGGTGGACTTAACCATTCTTTACAAATGTCTTAACAGTGTTGCTAAAGCTTCAAACGAAGTAGATCTTAACAGGTCTCCACTGTAATACTCCTAACAGGGTAGGTCATCAGAAGTGACCAATTGTAAACCTTAACTAGCCCCTTCTTATCTTCAGATAGTAAAGTATTTTGGGTAACAATCCCCACCGCAATTTTTACTTCCTAACAGGAGTTTTCTGCGATATTGTATCTTGTGTCATGTGTTATCTATTTTCATGAATGTTTCTTATATGGTTACATATTAAAGAAATTATGTTATGATTGCATATACATAAAGAAAGATGAATAGTTAGATAAGAGAATTTACTAACTGATGACTAAGGGTTAATGGGATAACCAAGAAAATTTTTAGAGGTACTGATTCAACCCTCCCTTCTCAGTACATCATTCCAATATAATTACAACAATTGGGAGGTATTTCCTAGGGTTAATGGCTATCAGCAGCTTCACATCCATGTGAGATAATTAAAAAGATAATTCTTCCATCCTAATAACTCTTACAATCGAATCTAGGATTTTTGGTAAGAGATTCCATAAATAAGGAGGTGCATTTCTAACTGTGACCCATCTAGGGCATGATAAAGCCAAGATTTCCTCTTTATGGGCTTCTGAAGACTTGCTTATGCCCTTGAAGACACAAGTTCCTGTATTCCAAAATTGTGTTTTAACAACTAATTTTTAACTGAGAGGGGTTTTAAAAATAATAATAAACAAACATTTCTAAACCATTCTACAATATGAAATCATAGCCTCTTATTGAATACATTATACATGTCCAATTATTCATAAAAGTATGAGAAGGTAATTATTTTATATCCTGAGTCGCCGAGAAGACAATAATGTCTTCAAGCCTAGAATTTTCATTTTCAATAGCATTGGTCATTTGAATATTTGGTTTTACAATGAGAGACATAACAAGAAAACCCTTACCTTGTCTTCTTCCATCTTGCTCAGAAGGTGTTCATTCAGAAGGAAGGTCATAAAAAAATTTGGTACTATCAAGGGCCCACTCCTCCACAACCACCACTTCTTTAAACAACTTCTTCTAGACATCTCCATATGCATAACCTCCAATAGAAAGGTTACAAATACTATCTTTAGGCGCATCTTCCATAAAAGAACCCCACAACCAATGCAATAAATGTATTTGTTGAAGAAGGACAAGGGTGGCCTCGTGACAATCAGTCAAGTGAATACTCACATGCATATGGGAGGCCTCCTCGCTTAGGGCCTACATAATAATCTCAATTGAAGAGCGATTTTTTCCTCCCCAAAAATCAATCCATTAAACCTATGGATAATATTTGAGTGTTTTTATTTTCTACTTTTATTTTAAAATACTCCCAAACTTAAAATAAATTTTCAATCATCTTAGCATGTTGTAGTTCTATCTTATAGTAATTAAGATTTGTAATTAGTTTTAATCATTTTTTATTTCAAAATATTCTAAAACATAATCGTTGGGCAAGTTTTCTTAATGTGGACATAAAGTTAGTATTTTCTCATTTTTAATATTGTGATTTGCTCATATTTTATAAAGAAAATTTCATTGTGTAAGAAAATTGATATTTAATTAAATTTTTTTTTGATAAGATTCTTTTCAATGATGTTTGTATATATTTATTTTGTTTTATAGATTTTCTTTCATGATTAGAAAATACATAATTGTGAGCTATGAAAAATAGGTGTAAAGGAGCATAATAACGAATTAAAACACTCTACAACTAATAATCTAAACTACATACATGATTGGACTGAAAAGAAATCCTAAAAAAAAGAAAAGCATAAGGAGTGCAAACCTCCCTAAAATAGAATCCATTCTCCCTTTTGATCTTTTATTTTTCCATGCTTATGGATGTGTGCTCCATATTTGATATGCTTCAAGATTCAAGAGGGGTTCTAAAAACTGACATTATAACTCTGCTTTGGAATTGGATTTCTGATTTTCTCTCAAAACTAGCATTATAACAAAGCATGAAAGGTGGGTGAAATTGTGAAGGAATGAGGTTTCTTTTATAGAAAATGGGTGAGGAATCAAGGGTCAGGATGCAATCCCGAGGAGAGGTCCAGATGCACCTAGAAGAGAGCACATGGATTGTACTTCTTCAAGTGCATCATATGATGACAAGTGTCACAATATGATTGGGTTGAAAAGAGGGAGGAATGTAACCATTTAGGGAAGTGAGCCAAGAGGATGAGAGGAGACTTTAGGAGATAAGGCTATTAATGAGGGTGTAAGAGACTTAATGAGGAGTGTAAGACGCATTAATGAGGCATGGGTGAGGGGATATGATAGAGCTTGAGAAAGTTGACTTTAGGGAAGGGATTGAATTCCTAATCCAAAGATTAGGAATGTGACATCATTAGGGAGAGTTTAGGATCACGGGTAGGGTTAGGATTAGGATTAGCATGGGTGAAGAGGTTGGGATTAGTTTGAACTCTAAGTTAGGTGGTTGAGATAGGTTAGGTTAGTGGTTAAAGGGAATATTAATGAATTGAATTACATAAATAACATATTAATTCAATAATAGGGGAATAGGATTTTAATTAATTATTAAGCTATTGGTTTCTTTTGATAATTAATCAGGACTATAGCCAATTAATTGAATTAATTAGGGCTAGGAGATGACATAGGTCAATTAGGTAATGCTTAATTACTTAGCTGATATGTCCCAGAAGGTAACAAATATGATTGAATTAGGTTAATCAGATTTGAGTGTCTACATTTTTCCCCTCTATGACATAGTGTTAGAATAATGCTATTTCAAAGATGTTTAAAACAATAGACGACGCAAAGATGTGGATGTAGGCAATGAAGTTTCTCGAGAGTGACGATTAGGATAGATTTAGAATAGGATGACCAGGATGATGCCCCTTCAAGAGGGCGAAAGGGAGAAAAGGTGAAGCCCTGTGACATCTTGTAAAGAAGTCCAAGAGAGACAAGATAGAAGAAAAAGGAATGGGGGATAGAAGAATGAGGGATGGGATAGTCAGGTTTGCATAAAGGATGAAGAGTTGGGTTTGAGATAGGATTTGATTGGACTAAAAGGGATGGATTTTTTGGGGAGATGATGGGGGGAGGATTTTTCTTGAGCTTGAGTGAGGAGTATTCTGGGATGGAATACCACCATGTAGTTAAGCACTTATTTTGATATATCAATGCTAGATACCATGCCAAGATTACTAGGAACACGAGGCCTTGTCACCAGTGTTGCAGAGTACTAACACAATAGACATGCGGGGTTACCCCAGCATCACACATGACTCACAGCAAGAACCATGGTCGAAATGATGCTAGAAAAAACCCACAAGAAAACAACATTTCCCAAGTGCAACATGTGAACCCAAATGGATTACATACATGAAAGGGTTATATCCAACTGAGTCAGAAGAAGAAAAAAAAAACATCAAGTTCCCTATCCTAGGTGTATCCATTCGCAACATACCATGATATAAAGAATCATGGAAACCTTGAGGAGGACAACAACCGAAAAGAATCAGGAATGCTAATCAAGAACCAAAATCAACTTTGAAGATCAAAAATTCAATAACAAGATGCCTTTTTCCAGAGAGATCAATGATATGGGATGATGATTGGATTGAGATTAGGTCAAGATTAAGGATACATCCTACAAGAACCTAGTGATGATGATGATCTAGATTTAGGTCAACAAGAGGAAGGGTACATCCTCAAGGATCCATTTCTAGAAAGATGATCCAATTTAGGTCAATGAGAGGAAGGATAAATACTCAAGGACCCGTTTCCATGGAGATGTCAAGTGTGAATCTTATTGGCCAAAGATGTGATGATGATCAAATTGCTAAAACAGGATTTCATCATAAGAAACTTGCTGAAGCACAGGATTCAAGATGGAACTAGATCATTTTCTACAAGGAGATTGACCAAGGATGTGAGATATGTACAAGTGGTACTGGACACAAGACTATACTGACATAGACAAGATATTTATAGAACCAAAAGCACAAGAAGCTCAGAGAGAATGGATGAGATGAGGCTGATATGCATGATGTTTCCCCGGTTGATCCAAAAGGCCAAGATAGAGGAATAGTGGATGGGTTCTCTAGATGTGGGAATGATGTAATCCCTAAGAAAAAACAAGGATTGGGAAGGATGCATCCTAATGATGATGAGTGGATTGTGATCAAATCTTGCATCAAGGCTAAGGGTGTGCTTAGATGGGATGATTGTTGCTTGACTTTGGATAGCTGGAGGATGTGGATAGGATTTGCATGTGATGGTAGGTCATGAGGATAATTAGTATTGGAATGGGTGGCATTGGGTGAATGAGGATAACCTAGAGATAGATACCAATGACAAGGGAAGAAACAAGGGATGGGATATATGAAAGGAGGAATTGGAAGATGGAGCAAATGTTGGGGAATGTGGAGAGGGAAGCACTGGATGGAAGGATTTTAGTAGAGGAATGGATGGGTAGCTGAAGGATTTTGGATAGGAGAGGAGGATCGGGAAATGAAAGGTGGATATGAGAAGGTCTCCAAGGACTATGTCACCAAGGAACAAAATTCCCCCAATTAGGATAGGTCATGCATGTGAGTAAGCATTAGGAGGGGGTATGATAGGATGGAAGAGAGGATAACAAGATGATGATGGAGGTGAATGAAAGATAGGATGAAGGGTGGATAAGGGAGGAAAATAGTGCAAAAGGATAGATGGAAGGAAGAATGGGTGCACAAAAGGATAGGTGGATAAAGATGGGAGATGGGAGATGGATGTCAAGAGATGTCCAAAAGCATGTAGATATGGTGGCCTATATATTTCTCATCAAGATCCAAAGGAGGATGGAGGAAGTGAAAAGGACAAGACATGATATGGATGGTGGCCAGAAGGAACTACCCCCAAGTGTGAAGAACAACTATATGGAGGAGCTACACATGACACCTGTTTACCAGGTTCTCATCATGGTACTTGTCCAAGGTGCTTGTTTGCCAAGTTTTCAGCATTGGATGATTGATTTCTCTTGATTATTATTATTTTTTTTGCTTCTTTTGCTATTTTTTCTTTTTTCAGGTTTTATTCTTTTGATGTAGATCACGATATGTTGGTACAACTTTATGTGGGATGAGTGAATTAGGAAAATGCAGGTATGAGATAGTTATATGGTGGGAGATATGTGGGATAGGGGATATGATAGTTGTAAGTATTTGGATAAAATGATGGAAAGTGAGTGGGATAGGGGGATGCTGTCAGGATCAACATTGGCACATGTTGTCAGGGATGTGGGAAGAGTGAATGTGAAGCGGATGGTACTTGTGGATATGATGTAGGAATTATGGTAGGAAGTTGTGGGACATAAGGACCCAAAATAGATTTTGAAGATGGAGGAGAGGAATGCTTAACTAGAGGATTAGTAACCTCGGATGCCACAATGGATATTTCTTTTAGATGCATGTCATCTTCTTGCTTTGGGATCCACATAGTTTTTTCTTTTTCTTTGGTGGCCTTTTGTGGCCTATGGGATGTAGTGCATTCTTTGATTGGATTTTATTTTTCCAGAGCATGTCATTTGAAGTGGACATGACAATCTTTAGATTGTGGATCTATAGCTTTATGCATTGGTGTTTTGGCATCCAAATTACAGTGAGTAGCATTGGAAGAGATATGAGAACTTGCATGAGATGGAGGAAATATGGATGGAGTGGTGGAGGTAGGATGGTGGATGGGGTGCATGGGTATGTGCCTTTGTTGATCCTGGTTGGGATTGTAAGTGGTGGTATTTTTTATATGGGATTGATGGATGAAGGAAGGAGTGAGATAAGATGTGGGATCAGATTTTGGGACATAGGGGCCCAAAATGGATTGAGAGGATAAAGGAGGAGTATGGTAGGTTGTCTTGGGTTGAAAGGATGGAGGAGGGGAATGGAGTTATATGCTTTAGAAGGATGATAAGAAGATGTAATGGAGGGTATAAAAGCACTCTTGAATGATTCTTTAGTTGTACCAACAAGTTTGGAAGGAGGATCCCGAGGTGCGTAACCAATACCACAAGATCATGGATGTCTTTTAACATGAATGGGCTCTAGAATACCTTTCTCATTTAGGCCTACACCTTTACCTTGATAATTCCATTTTTTTAGCATTTGAGTCAAGTTAGGATACTTTTCAGTGAAGGAACAAGATGTGATTCCTTTATTAGGTGTATGACAAATGGTGGAGATGTGACTGATTTCTTCTATTTTAAGTGGACCACCATAGATCAATGTGAGTAGACCAAGGTGATGGAGTAATGGTGGTGTCATAGTTGAAATTGGAGGTGATAAAGGTTTATGAAGTGAAGGTGATGGGATGCTTGGATCTTTACTCAGATGGGGTAATGGATCTTGAGTTGGAGGAGATGGAATGGTAGGATCTTTCTTTGAAGGACTAGATGGAAATGGATCATTAGATGGAGTTGATGGATCATGTAATGGATGGAGTGAGATGTTAGGATCTTGATATGGAGTGGAGGGAATGATACAATCTTCATTCAAGTCAATCGATACTTCAACATGCTTTTGGACAAGGTCTTGACATGATTGGATTGATGTGGATAGTATGATGGGGGATGTATCAAGGGAGATCTTGTGATTGGAATAGAGGGAAGATGGGGTGATGTGTGGATGGAATCTGCAGAGGGAGGGGATGAATGAATGGGAGATTCTTCAAATGGGTTGGATGGATGGATGATTTCTCCAAATGGGTTGGATTGAGGGATGGGAGATTCCGTTAGAGAGGGAAGAAGGGTGGGTGTGTGAGGTTCATGGGATGGGATATGGATAGTGTCAGGAGGAGAAGACGGGGATGAAGATTGGATGAATTACATGGATGAGGGAACTTAAATGGTGCTAGGAGATGGAAGAGGATAAAAAAGCTTGAGATCTAGAAGGGAAATAATAGGTGTGGTAGATGGAAGAGGAATGATGGGTGCGAGAGATGGAAGAGGATCAATAAGTATGGGATTCGGAAGGGAAATAATAGGTATGGTAGATGGAAGAGGAATGATGGGTGCAGGAGAAGGAAGGGCTTTATTACTAGTTTTTTACCATGGGGGAGTGATATAACGTGACTCATCAACTATAGGAGATGGATTGTGTGATGGCTTCCTTGTGAAACTCCTTGGAGACTTACATATCGAATGGTGGGAAGATGGTACAGAGAGATAGTTCACATAGGTAGGTGCAGAAATGGATTGTGAACTAGATTGACTAACTGATAGGAGAGGAGCGATGGAATGGGGTATGGAATATGTGTTAATGTAGGTAGGAATGGGAGATGGTAGATTGGAATAAGATGGGGTAGATGGGTAGGATAGAGTGGATGGTAGATTAGAAATTGCATGGGGATCATGGTGATGGTTTAGAGGAAATGGAGTAGGATTAGGGATTTGAACATGGGTTGGAGGATAATGAGATGGTGGATTGGGATTAGGGATGTAGCTAGTAGGGTTGTTATGGAAAGATGAAGTTTGAGGTATGACTATGGGATAAGATGGAGGCACAAATGTATAAGAAGGAGATGTGGATGGAGGATAAGAAGGATTTCCATTGTCAAAGGTATGATAAGGAGTGCTAGTGGGTATGCATGGCAACATGATGAGATAGTGTGGAGGAATGAATGGACCTTGGAGGATGCTTGGAGCAATTTTTTTAAGGCTTTCCATGTACGCATCATGATCAACAAGACCCTCATCATCACTAGAATATGATAAAGACATGATGGGGTAGGATGGAGGAATGAATGAAGTTTGGGGGATGCTGGGAGCAAGCTTGCTAAGGTTTTTAAAGTATGCATCATGATCAACAAGACTCTCATCATCACTAGAATAGGATAAAGACAAGGAAGAGATATGACAACCAAACTCATCATAATAGATTTGTGACATGGCACTTTTCTGATGAGTTGATTAGGGAGGAATGATGGAGATGGATGGAAGATTTAAGCTAAGATTAGGAAGAAGGACTGACTCTGAAGAAGATGGAAAGAGGATGGGGGGGAAAATATGACTCTGTTAGCCTAGGATATGAGAAAAAATGAAGGACCTAAATTTCTTGTTTTTGAAAGAAATAGATATGAGCTCATTTTGGTAATGTTTGAGGATTAGGCAGTGACTATGAAAAGTGTGCCTTGGACTATTTTGTTTTGAAAAAGTGATGATTGTTTGGAATTTGTGAGCAAATAGTCTCACAAGAGGCAAAGAAACCTTGCAAGAAGCATAAAATGTCGATCTCCTTGGAAAAAGGACTTCAAAAATTTTAGATTTGTGGATGTTCGAGAACTATTTTGCACAAGGTTTGTAACACTGAAGACACATACAAGCACTTTCTACCTTAAGGATGAGGTGAGCTTGAAAAAATTTGTTCGCATACATAAGCACACACACAAGAGCTAATCAGAATACAACCACCATCAAGCACGAGGCTCCATGATGTCGTATTATCTGACTCCAAACGCTCAGGGTGGCACGAATGTGCGAATTTATCGTGGAAGTTACTATATTCCTTACCCAACCAATTATCAAGATTTCAGGGATGGATCAGGTAGGTTGTTATATTTATGAGTTTCCAGTATTTTTGTGGTGTCCCCACAATTGGTTTGTACGGTGTGACTCACTTAAGAGCCTAGTTCAACCATGCTAGTATGGTGAGGATATTCACTCAGTATGGACTACCATTGAACATGACCCATCTGATCTTGAATGGATATTGATAGAACTTTAAGTCCACCTTATTTCTATACTAGCCAAAGGATTTACCAATTTGGGGTATTCTCCAGAAGGACTCATGCTTCTTCAGGATAGGCCCCTCTAAGCAGAATTGAAATTTTTGAACGTTCACAATCACCTTTCTCTTGCACCAACAACCACAAAAGCCAATGGGATAGGATAGTGTGTGAAGTGAGGTTGCGCTCTATAGATTTTGTGCAAGTGCACCAAAGAAGCCAAACACATGGTTAATTCCTTTGACAAGTTTAAGCAATGTTTGATTTGTGTAGAAATAAACTCGCAAGTTTGTTTGATTTTATGTGCACCAATTTCAAATATACTTTTCCTTTGTTCAATTCCTTTTTATGCATTCAAGATGATGTTTGATTGAGTTGTTCAGTTTTAAACCCAAATTCAAAGTGTTGTTTGCTCAAAATGAATTGCATAATCAAAAGCGAAGCAAGAGATGTTGTTCAGTTTTAAAAGCCCAAAAATTGAAGTGTTATCGTTTTGTCAAAGTTCAAAGATGAAAAAAAAATGTTAACCTTTTATGCATTCGAGATTTGATGTTTCATGATTTTAGTGCACTTGAAAAATTAGGTGTGATTGTTGTTGTTCAATTGTTAGAAACCCAAAATGAAATGTGCGAGTTTGCTTGTTTAATTTTAGAACCAAAAATAGATGTGAGATTTGTCTTGTTAAATTTTAAAACCGAAAACAAGAATGTTGATAGCTTGTTTGATTTTAAACCCAAAAATAAATGTGGGTGATCCCACAAAACTGTGTCCCACTTTTTGGCCAACTTTGACACTGAAATGAACATTCTGAAAAAAAAACTTCACTTTCGAACATCAATTGTCAATAAACCATTAAGAATTTGAAGATGATGTAAACTAGTGACTTTTATCGTTTTGTTTCTAGTTTATAAATATATATATATATATTTTTTAAATGAAATTTATTTGTATCCATTTTTCCTTCTCCTTCAAAAATTATTTTTGTGAAAAATCAAGATTTTTCAGGAGTGACACTCACTTTGATCAACATAACTTTTTTTATAAAAATGATAAGAACGTAATTATTTTGAATTTAGGTTTGTAACACAAATATCTAGGGAATACATTTGGTTTCATTCAATTTGGTTGAATATTTAATAGTTTATTGAGTTATGAAGTGACATTAATTATAATTTGGACATAGGTTCACTTTGATTGCTCTAACTCTATCTCTATATATCAAAATTAATTTATTCTTTTTTTGATAGAAAGCTAACATAAAAACCTATTTCCAACATATTTTCATAATTTTTTTTCCATAATTTACTATTTTTCCAGAAGCATCGAACAGAGAAGTCGCTAAATGGTCAGACAACCTATGTTTAGTAAAACTTAAAAATAAAAGTCTTAATAAACTCAATATATATATAGCTCATAATAATTGGAAAGCTTTCTCAGAGTACTATCATCCTATATTTGGGTTTTTCAAATGAATTTATTTTGTCCAACAAAAACTTAATGTCAAAGTGATTTTTTGTCAGCATTTTGATGAGTTCAAAGGAGACTCGATTATAGGTGTGAGTGAGGAGTAGAGAGATTATACCAAAGGGATTTTGATCCAAGAGGCTTTTATCTAGCCATTTTGAAATTACTCTTCAAATGGGACCTCTCAAGGCTTAAATCAACATATTTTCTTAAAAATGTGCAATTTCAGCAAAAATCAGGATGTTCAAAAAAGTGGGACACACTATTGTGGGACCACCCATGTTTGATAGCTTGGTTCAATTCTTTCTGCATTTGAGATTGAGTTTGTTTGATTAAATTAGTACAAAAAAGAAAGGGGGAATTAGAATGTTTCACCTAATTTTTTGATGAGGAATCTAACAAAGTAGTCTATAAATCTGGATATCCCTCTGAGTCATCTTTTTAACACTTTTTAAATCACTAAAAATGAAGCTCGTATGCAAAAGTTATGAGCATTTCCGTGAACAGAACACAATTAGGTGTAAAGGAGAATAATAAGGAACATTTCTTTGACCAATGGAATCAGGGGTTGAGAGGTCATTATTTATGGCCATGGGCAATGCCGCACATATGCTGGAGAGTGTGGAAGGAGCGAAATAATAGGATCTTTAGGGAAAAAGCCACCACTACTAAGTTTGTTTCCCACAAAATATTGAATGCCCTCCTGGAAAACTTCACTCATAGCAAAGGTATCAGTCCAAACAAAGGGCTTAATGATACCAAAAAGAGAATGGATTGTAGATGGACTTTACTGCCAGAAGGGTGGTTCAAAGCTAACTTTGACGGGGCTGCTAAAGGCAACCCTGGGAAGGCAGGTGTGGGAGGAATTATAAGGAACTCTCATGGCAAAGGCATTGCAGCTATTTTAGCTCCCCTGGGGTCACAAATTAACCATTATTTTGAAGTGAGTGCGGTACATCACACCTTAAGGCTTGCTCGGGATATGGGGATCAAGAATTTATGGTTAGAAGGGGACTCAAATAAAATTATAGATTGCTTAAATGAAAAGAAAAAGCTAGTGTGGACAATTGAGAACATTATTGGGGAGTGCAGACAAATCCTCAAAACCTTTGATCAGGTCCATATGGCACATGAATACCAGGAAGCCAACTAGGTGGCTGACAGGTTGGAAAATATGGGAATCAAGAGTGAGGGAGTTAAAAGGTGGAATGAAGGGAATAATTTTCCACCAAAAATCTTAGCCCTCATTGAAAGTGATTGGGTTCCGGGAATACTCAGATTTATTAAATGATAATTATGAAGAGTAATGACATATGGGGGAAGAATCACCAAATGATGTGCAAGTATGGGAGAGGCGGAGGGATTATCATTCTATGGTCTCATCGGCACACTTGGAGGCATAAAAATGATTATAACATTCATGAGGTAAAAAGAAGATTCACGGAACATAAACTCAATATCACCTGGAAACAGAGGGCTTTTAGTGGGAATAAAACCAGAAATAGAGGAGGTAGAGAAATTATTGATATGGTGGGTGAAAGGAACAAGAGGGAACCGGAGAAGGAAACTGAAAAATGGTGACGAAGATCCAAGGTCTGGAAGATTTTGAAAAAGGGTGAAGTGACTACCTTCATGGAGCGTCTTCATGGGTGGAAGCCCTCTATTATGAAGATGATGGTGAAAAGGTGGAATGAAGGGCAGGTGAAAATTAATGGGGTGGATTTTATGGTGACGGAGGCAATTGTCTCGGCTGTGACTGGAATCCCCATTATTGGGAAGAAATTTTACAGAGATAGGAAGATTTCTGGTCAAGCCTTGACATATTTTGTTAAAGATGTGGAGGAAAAGAATGCACTTGTGAAGAAGGGGACTTTCTACCAGCCAAGTTCAATCAAGCAGCTGTGGAGGTTCGTGTTGTGGTTTATTATCAAATACATCTCTCTGGACATGAGATTCAACCGCATAAGCACTCACCAATTTGTGCTTCTCAACCATTTTAGGTATGGGGCTAAGATATCTATCCATTTCTTCCTATATTCGTCTATCAACGAAAACATAAATGATTGTAAGGAGAAACCCATCAGCAACCCAGCTTTCCATGAGGGTTTACTATTGTTAATTTATGAATATTTTAAAGCTCAGACTATGGGGAAGGAAATTAAAAGTATGGAGGAGGGAAATGATGAGTCTGAGGAGGGTTCGGGTGAGGATTATGTTTCCTTTGATACTAAGGATAGCCATGACATGCATTTGGATACTGAGGAGGAAGAGCCTCTACAGAAGAAGAAGGAGAAGAAAAGAGTTAAAATGGAGACTTTAAAATGGCACATTGAGATCTCCTCTGACAGGGAGTACAACAAAAATGTGGATGGGATGGAAATAGAGAATGAGAGTTCTGGAGAAGAGGGAAAAACAAAACAAGGTGGGAAGTAAGCGAAGATAGAAGGAAAGAGGAAGATAGCTATCAAATTTCTGGTTCAAAAAGAGGAGGCTAGCTCAGGGAAGAAGGCAATGAGGTTCAAAAGAGGGAATCAGATTGAGGAGGAAACCCAGGAGGAGAGGCAAGACAACTAGGAAAATATACAAGAGGAGAGAGATGGAAAAGAGGATAATCAGGGGAGGGGGAATGAGGAGGATGATTAGAATCAAGGATTTGCAAAATATTGGGAAGATCATTACACCTGCATCATAACTGGAAAAAACAAGAAAGTTGTTTGGAGGAATTTTGACACGGTCTCTGCTAAAATGGGGATAAAGAGAGAAATGATTAGGACTTTGGTTAAGGAGAACAAGGAGGGAAGAATCCAGATGGAAGAGTTAATTGATCCAGCTTTGGTGATTATTAGCAACAATGCAAGGGAGGATCCTCAAATGGACATGCTGAACAATGCTAAAAACAGTGTCATTGATAGCTACAGAACCACAAAATAGACCTATGAAATCTACAAGATGAAAAAAAGAATGGAAAGGATGGAGAAAGATAACATTAATAACAATAACAAAAACATTGCGAAGGACATGGAGATGGATAGCAGAGTGAACGAGCTGAAGAAAAGAGTTGAAAGTATTGAGGATTCAATGGTCAAAATAGCTGAGCAAAGCTACAATATACTTAAGGCTTCAAATGATAATATTAAGGTGATTATTGACAAGTTTGAAGAGCAAAGGAGGAACAAGGAGGACCAGTCACCGAACTATGGAAGGGATAAGCCACCAGAAGAGGGAACTAAGAAGAGGACAAGAGACGCCACAAACAAGATGGAGAACCAGGAAGCTAATAAAGAGCTGGCAGAACTGAAAGAGGCTGTGGGTAGAATGACCAAGCTAGAGTTGCATGCTGTTGAGATTCTCAGAGACATTGCTTGATCTGCGTCCCTAGTTTTTTATCCTGGCCTTTTTGGTTTTGTCCCTGAATTTTTGTTTTCTTTGGGATTGTTTTGTTTGGATGTGGGATTGCATGTTCCATCTAGGTTGATACTTATCATTTATATGCTCTAGTTTATTTTATAGCTCTGTAGGGTTTTAGGAACCCATTAAAACCTGTTTTCCTTAATAAAAAATGAATTAAAACACTCTACAACTATTGATCTAAACTACATACATGATTGGACTGAAAAGAAAGCCCAAAAAACAATAAAATCATAAGGAGTGCAAACCTCCCTGAAATAGAATCTAAGATCCCTTTTGATCTTTTGATTTTTCCATGCTTATGGATGTGTGCTCCAAATTTGATATGCTTCAAGATGGATATTGCTTCAGAATGGATGATTATGGACTAAAAATGGCATTATAACTCTACATGGTGTAACACCCCAAAATTGGCACCTAACAACCTAATCAATTTTGGTGCATTTTGTCATCTTCGAAGTCCTATTGTATTAGGAAAATTCTTCTCCTAATTGACTTTAATTGACTGAGTCTCAAATGCAAAAAACCCAAATTTGCATAAATCGGACATTACACTTAATTCATATATCTCAAATGATTATTAGCTAAAATCCCTATGATTAATTGATTTAATCCTAAAGTCCTAACTGCTTTTAATTAAATCAATTCCACCCCCTTTGGCTAATATACATAAAAGGAATTGAAGGGTTATTTTATTAATTGAATGAATTATCCTCAAAAGGAATTCCATAATTCCATATGAAAAGACACTTATGTTTCAATAATTCATTCTTTTATTTTAATAAACCTTGCTTATTTGTCTCAATTGGAGAATGAAGAGACAACTATTTCTTTTCAAGAAACTCTTCATCCTCTATCCTCGGTTTTCTATAAATGAGACCTCTTTCTTCATTGTGAGGATCCTTTGTTTTGAGCATCATAACTATAGGCAATTTTAGCTTTGATTTTCATGCTTTTAAAGTAATTTCTTGCATAATTAGTATAATCTTTATTTGGAATTGAATATAGTTTAGCTTGCATTTATCATCTATTTCTAAGAGCTAACCATTCAATTTAATGTTTTAGAGCTTTCTCAATGTAATTGCTAATCAAATTCTAGTCTAGAAAGCACTATTTTTCAGATTTCAAGCATTCTCTTTTATAGA
>MU224508.1:4477840-4535775 GCA_018584345.1 Thuja plicata
AGAGAGAGAGAGAGAGAGAGAGAGAGAGAGAGAGAGAGAGATTACTTTATCTTTAAATTGTCAATGGTTTAGTTTCTATAAATGTTAGAGAGAGAAGATATGGTGCAAAATGTTGATTTCACTATCTAAGTTTGCCCAAAAAGTGGGACTCATTATTATGGTGTACCGCATCATTGATGTAGGTTTTTAAATATTTAATTTACTCATTTGTTATTTCTTATTGAGGTTTTTGAGAGTCCTATTTGAGATTTTTGTAACAAAAAAAGTACATTATTCTATTGTTCAGTACCAATGTAAAAACCATCTTAAATAAGTGCCATTCATTGAAGCACAGTGAAAGAATTTTGTGTAAGAGTTCATCATCAGTAGGCTTGAAAGAGTTAGGAATGTGTTGGAATGAGTCCCAATGGTTTCACATGATGTATGAGGTCTATCAGAGAGGATTTTCAATCATAAAATATCTCAATAATTCCTATCATATAAGATTAAGTTCATTGTTCTCTTTCTTTATTATCAGGTTTTTAATAGAAAAGGTGAAAATGAAGAGTACAAAAAGAGACATGTGTCTAAATTATGTGCACGAGCAGGTAGGGTAAGTATTGAAAGCTTCCTTGATGCAAATAATAATGTAACCTAAGAAATATTAAATGACAACTAATAAAATATATTGGTGTACCATTATAAATTTTAAGCACCTTATAGGTGAGTATAATTTCATGATTATTAGCACTCGTCTTTGTGTGTTTCTATTTTGGCATGCATAATGGGACTTCATATGACACTTAACGAACACCTAAGTTCAAATATCAATTCTATGTTCACTCAAATTCACCAAAAATTAATGCGAGCCCTTATTTATAGGTGTGATCCTTTATTATTTCTCCAATTCAATCATTTATTAACCAACATGGGCCCTGTGTTGTTATTTGTGCCCTTTTTACTCCTTCTTGGCCTTGCAATCAATTATATTTTAGAATTCAGTGTCCCCTCATTATGTGGGATGTATGATTTTGGTTTCATGCTTGATTTGTTGGAAGAATGTGTAAAATACATCCTATTCACAAGAAGAGGATGCCGAGGGCATCCTCTTCCATATTATCTTTCCCAAAATTTGAATCAAGGGCCCATCTTATGGATTTAGCGGGATTTCTAAATTTGTGTCAACCTCCTTAAATTTTTTAGCTCTATAATGTTATGAGAGGTATTAAATCTATCTATCTCTCCTCATTTGTACATCCACAATTAATAATTTAGGCCAAGACAAAGATTTGCAGATCTCTTTCATATCCTAGCATTCTCAAGCAAGATTTCAAGCATTCTAAGGTGTCTCCAAAGGCAATCTTCTCCATGGATCAAGATTTTTTCCCTCATTGAAGGCCAAGAAAAAGAGTTTTCCATCAAGGAAGAAGATCATAGTGCAATCATCCATTTACATCCACATTCAAGTATTAAAGTACTCGCTCGCTCTCTCTCTCTCTCTCTCTCTCTCTCTCTCTCTCTCTCTCTCTCTCTCTCTCTCTCTCTCTCTCTCTCTCTCTCCAATCAAGCATTATGGAAAACTACATCCAGTACACAAGGTTTGGTCTTTCATGATTTCTTTTTGGTTTTTGTGTGAATTCAAAGATAATGCATCAACATACTTGATCACATTCAAAGAAGCATCTTCATTGCCAAGGTATGATATACTTTATTTTTCAGATCTAGCCTTTGTTATATGAAAACATGCTTTTGTTTAATTTATTTCATTTCAAGTTTGATTCCAAACTGGGGTTTAACTGATGCAAACCCCTCTACATAAAATTTTCCTTGTTTTTCCATGTGTAGGTACAGGTGGAAAATGCATCATTTCTAGTTTGGAAAGTATAGGATCTGATAGATAGTCTGAAACTAAGTTCAAACAAAAGTGTTAGGAACATGAGACCTTTTTCACCCTCTTCCTGGGAACAAGATGCCTAGGTTGACCTCTTCCCTGCAAATCATCTTCTTGAACTAAAATCAAAGATCAATGGTGCTCTTTGGTTACTATTTTAGGTATCTCTAGGTGTCTTTTTATTTTTTGTATGTTTGTGTATTTTAAAACTTGACATTTTTTCCTATTTAGTCTTCTATCTTGCATTAGTCAATCATATTCCCCTAAAACTAACTCATTCTAGAATCAACTAAGTGAAGGATCATTTCACTCATTTAGCACTTTAGTCCTATTGAGTCTAGTGAGTCATATTACTTCCATTAGTGGGGAAAGAGGATCAATCCACCTTTGATCCCATTTTCATTTTTCAACTGTGCATTTTGGTGAACTCAACGCATGAAATTTCCTTTTTTGTTTGGTGTCTACATCTCATACATTGCATTCTTAGATCTGATTTGGATAGTTTTCCTTTTTCTCATGGACCTTACTGACGAGGGGAAACAACTAGGTTATAACTTGCCCCATAACCCACAACTCTGAAATCTCCCCTCTCTATCACAACCACTCCCTCTTAGAGACCCCAATTAACACTAGTTCCACATTAAACTTATTGGATTCACAAGAAATACTCCTCTCCAGACATACAACTTATCACATCAAAATTCAACCCTTGAAACAACACTCTTGGTTTTCCTTAAGACTCCACCTATGGGCACGATGAGACTTCACACCTTACAAATGGAATAAATTCCTTCAGCAACTTAGGACTAATTGGATATGATGAGCACAACCCAACTCCAATACTATTTTACTATCACTAACTCTTTAGCGGGTGACTACTTCCTTTAGGCCTAGTCTCCTACTAGCCCTACCTAAAGGGTTTTTCTCTCACAACTTCAAATTTAATCAAAGGACTACCCAAAAAAACTTCAGCTTTAGATACCCTTTTGAACACCTTACAACATATTACAAGGTGGGTTCTTGATCACACCTTTGAGGGTACTAACTTGAGACTATTACCCGAGGCCTAATTGTGTGATTAGGTAACTTTTACAAAGAAACCCCCCTTGAATGAGAAAAAATCCACAAAATAATACCTATATAAATCCTATGTAGGTCTAAAATCAATAATTCTACCATTATATTGGGTCTAGTCCAATGGGTTGTACCTCTACAACCAAATTTCTTCTCACACCGTGACCAGTCACATGAAGATGCCTGGTATTTTATTTCTCATTAATCTTCACCACCATCACTTACCAACCCAAAACCACTTGAATCCTAAAATAAATTGGGGACCCTAACTTTCCACCAAAGGCTATGATTTTTGAACGGTGGAAAGTCAAGAAAATTGCATTTCTTTCAGAAATCCTAAGCAAACTAGGGTTCTAGAGGCAATGTCCACAAAATTTGTTGATAAATTGGTCAAATAAACACATCAGATCCTCAAACCAACTAAAAATTAAATATAATTCACATATCTATCTAACCATATGCATTGAATTTTCTATTCAATCCGTACAAAGTTGTACATTGCAAAAACTCAGAGAATTTCACTGGGAAAGTGAAAGTAGTTTATTGCTCCTTCACACCTTGATCATCAAAAACATGATCTCTCCATTCCTTAAGGATTACATAGAATTTTTTCAACCATAAAAACCATTTCCAACTAATTTTTGAATTAGTTGACTGTTGGTTTTCAATTATTTGTAAAATTGCTTCAAAAGTTGCAAAGTTGTCATGACAACGTTTTGACAACTTTTGCAACTTTTGACATCTTTGTATCCTAACCACCTTGTGACCTAAAAATCATCAAATTTGGTCCATACATGGGTAAAAGGATGAAAATATGATGTTACAACTTGAATTTCACCAATTAGACTCATTTGACACAAATTGACCTATTTGCCCTAATTGGCCCTAAACTAGAAAATTGGCCCACATAGTCGTTCAAATCCGTTACGAGGGTTACAACATAAAAACATTGGTCCATTGAACCTTATTACATTCATTGATCTCTAATAGACCTCCTTATTCCAATTGGTGCTCCTACACATCTCATACATTGCACTCTTAGATCTGATTTGGGTAGCTTTCTTTTTTCTCATAGACCTTACTAAGCTTGATTGGTGTGTCGTATCTCATATTGTTACATTTCATTATTTTTATCTTAATCCATCACATGGAATCACTAATAATTTCTTTCATTTCATTATATTTATATTCCTTTATGTTTTTCTTGCATATGGCATTATGAGACTCTCAAATATATTTCCTCCTTATAAAGCATTTTTAAGACTTTTCTCAACATTTCATGTAGTTTTCTCATTCAATTTTTAACAAAATATGTGAAATATATTGATTATATAGTGGTCTTTGTTGATGAACCTAGAGATGAAATTAGCATAAATTACCTTAATCCTTCTCATATGGTGTCTATTAATCATGAGTATAGAGATCATGCTCCTAATATTCCTATATTGGTGAGACCTAGATCATCTCCTCCTAAAACCACCTTAATGGATAGTCTTAAGGAAGCTAGTGTATGCACTTCTTTATATATGATTTAAAATTCTTCTTTTTACCAAAGTTTTTTTCACAATACCGATGTTAAATATTCTCTTGATGATTTATCTCCAAAAATAACATTAATTAGACATGAATATTTCAATAAACCTTCTTCTTTCTCCTTGCCTAAAGAACTTGAGAATAGTGATATAAATCCTACTCTCCCTAAACAAAATATTTCCCTTACTATTCATCTTTATACTAGTACACACTTTCATAAAGCTCAAGATGAATTTCCTTCTCCCTCTACATCAAAGGATAATTTTAATGTGGGTTATGACATTACTACTCAGAAAGGTTATAGTGGAAAAGGTCTTGGTATTAATGAGAAAGGTAAGTCCCTATAGATCCTCCTGTACAAGTCACTAGAAGTGGTCTAGGATTTATACCTCTAGCCAACACATTACCTTCTTCTACTTTTGGTCCTATTAACTCTTCTACATTAAAGCACAAACCTCCTTGAGGCATTCTTTTACCACCGTGATCTATTGTTACACCTCATTTTGATGATTGTTTGGCTTTGGCTAAGAGATTCTTTTAGAGACTTAAATACGACACTAAAATTTAGTTTCAGATTGCAGATCGAGAATTACAGTTATTTTGGGACTCCAACAATCAAAAAGATAATGACAGAACAATAACTCCTCCATTTCCTCAAGTTACATATTTCTTTATTGCATTTACATTTCCAAGTACATATCATTAAATATCATTTCTCTTTTCAAACCAATATCCTACTTTAAGGAAGGACTTGATTTCCTTATTAGTGCTATAATTTGTATTTGAGCCTATAGGGACATTGACCTTCCTAATGTGTGATATTTCCATTTTAAAATGGAGGTGTGATCTTTTGTTTTTAAGTTCTATGCTTGCCTTTTCATATTGCACATTTTAGTGAACCCGCCACTTTCATGCATTATATTTTGATTTTAGAATTAGATCATCATATATAGGTTCATTTTGGTGAACCTGATGCTTGAATCATATATTACATTTTTATTTTAGACTTAGATCTTCATATCTAGGTTCATTTTGGTGAATCCAACACTTTCATGAATTATATTTTGATAGTTAGATCTCTTTCCGATGCATTTAGATATCTATATCTTTCATGCATTACATTTCTTATCGTACTTTCATTCTTTGAATTCTAATTTAGGTTAGATCTACATTAATTTTATGCTTTATATGGTATGATATCTCCTAGTTTCAATCAATTCATTATTTGGACTTAATTCACATATACTTGCTTCTATCTATCTTTGTTTTTTTGTATGAATGTTATTACATTGAGTACTACCTATATAATTCCTATTAGGAGAAGTCATAGAATCATCATGGGTTCTTTCGATCTTGAGTCCTCTTTCCTTCCTAAGATTCTTGAAGAGACCAACATGCATAATAATGATCTTCCCACACCACTTGAGAACAACTTTTCCCATTATTCCCATTATGAAGATGAGGCTTTAAGGGTTCCTCCTTCTCAAATCCAATTACTCTCTTATGACATGGAGAAATTTGAACAATGGCTAGTTCAAGAGAATTCCAATATTAAAACTATTGCCTTGATTGGTGGTTTGAAAAAAACTAATTCATAATGATGAACATGGAATTGGTTTCCTCTATGCTCTTTCTCAACTTTTTCATAACAATGTCAAACTTGTTCAAGAAGTTTTTTAAGAGGTTTTTTATAATCAACCTCCTGTTAGTGTTGAGGCTTCCAATTCTATCCCTACCACAATCCATTGTGTTTCTACCTATGCTCCACCTATCAACCCACTTCTCTTCAAACTTCAAATCCTATTCATGTTCCCATTCCCAATACTAGTATTCCTCTTTCTAGCATGCCATGTGTGTCCTTACCTTCATCCATGATCACTTATTATAGTGAGCCTTTCAACTATTCTATTTTTCCTTCTATTTACAACAATGCTCTAAATATTTCCCACATCACTCATTCTGCTCTTTCCACTGAATCAAAAATTAATAGCCTTGCTCAAATTGTGTCATCCTTAAAAAAATAGATTGCTTCCATGACTCAATCCAAGTATAAAATTCCTACTTGTGATATTTCTAGTCCTTTGTCTTTGGATATCATTCATGTTGTCATTCCTCAATACATGGATATTCTCCATTTAGAAACCTATAATGGTAAGAGTGATCCCTTAACACATGTTAAAACCTTTCAAACATTGTGTAGTGACTTCTCTCATGATCAAAGGTTTGTGGATAAACTATTCAATATAACCTTTCGAGACAAGGCCTTGTAATGGTATTGCTCTTTGCCTCATTATTCCATTGATTCCTTCCAAAAACTTTCCAATTCCTTCATTCAACAATTTCAAAACAATATTGTCCCTACCATATCTATGACTGATTTGATGCATTGTAAACAAAGTCCTAGTAAAGAAAAGGTTACCAATTTTCTTGGAAGATTTAAATATTTACATGCTTAAATTTCTTGTCATTTTCCTAATATTGATGTGTAATGCATGTTTATTTCTAATTTGCAAAAAGATATTAGGGAGAAGATTCTCTTTTCTGAATTCTCTTCCTTTACTCAATTATGTAATGTGCTTCATAATTATCAATTTCAAGTGAGTCAATTTGAGAGCATTACCCCAAAGGCTCCAGTTGATAAGGATGATGTTGCATCATATTCCTTTCAGAAGTTTCAAAAAACAAAGGTCTTCATCAAAATCAATTCTTTATCCAATCATGTAGATGGACAAGTGACAACAACATCTCAAAGTGTGACTCCTTTATATTCTTACTTTAAACCTACTCATAATTTTACTGATAATGAATATTTTCATAACATGTGATATTGAAGTGTCTTAATGCTAATTTGTTAGTTCACTTCATCTCATTAACCCATTTGATCCTAAAAAACCTCCATCCAAATACTTCAATCCTAAAGCTTTCTCTCAATATCACCATCAACACGGACATGATACTAAGAAGTATTTCCATTTGAAATATGCTATTCAAGACCTTATTGGTTCAAATGCTATATATGTTGAAGGTGTTAATGAGAAAGGAAACAAATCCATATCACCTCCAAACCAAAACTTGATTTAATCTATACTGATCCGATTCCTTCTCATTGCGCTAATAACATTAAGTCTATCGAGCCTTTTCCTTCTTCCTCTCATGTTGTTTCATATGATGATGATTCAAAAGAAGCCAACCAAGTGGTTAACCTTATTGATAAAAAAACCTAAACCCAAACTTGAGCCCGACATTCCAATTACTTTTGATTCTAGCAAAACTATTAAGGCTCTTGATGGTCCTCTTTATATTGTTGCAAGAGTTAATCGAAAAATTTCACGTGGTGTTCTTACAGATCCACTTGTATAATGAATGTTATAACTAAATAACATCTTTATACACGATAATTGGAACATGATTTTTATGAAAAATCTAATGTCACAATTCAAAATTTCAATGGTTTCACTTATCCTACTCATGGTTCTATTACCTTTCCTGTTGAATTTTGTTGTAAAACCCTTGATGTTACATTTTTCATCAGCCCAACTTTTGATCAATTTCAGGTTCACCTTGGTATTCCTTGGCTTGCCTCGGTGCAAGTCATAGCCTTTCCTATACATAAGTGTTTTAAATTTCCCTATAATAGAGAAATCGTCACTATCAACCATAGTATTTTCCAGCCTTCAGTACCTCAAGATTCCTTTGATATTGATGTCTTTTGGCCTCCTACATCTCAACCAATCAAACCTCTTCAAGACAATATTTTCCAATCCTAGCAAAAAACAAGATCCAAAATATTTGTGAACTTAGAATCATAAGAGTCTTCCATCTCCTTTCCTTGGAATTCTTCCTATACCTCCTACACGTCCTCTTCATGCTTTTATCCTACCTCCTATAGCTTATATACCTTCTATCTCTCAACCTAGTGAGGTTCCTTCATTTTTTCCTCCAAAGGAAGAAAAGGATCTGATGTTGATTGATCCCAAACCAACACAAATCTCTAGCAAGACTAAGTGTAACCATTGTTCTAATGATAGCTATAAAAAAAAATCATGCTAGATCTCATGAGAATCATGCTTCCAAAAAAATTTCCTCCCCCAAAACACCAACCAATTATATCAATCCATCTGACCAACCTATGCATAGTCCAAGGGAGGAATTCAATCTTAAAAAGATGAAATTGAACAAACATGACAATTATATTCGTATCTTGGATTCTATTTTTATTAACTTGGATGATGAAGATACTCTTAATGATGATATTCATGATATTTCTGATGATATTCATGATAGTGATTCTACTGATTTGTATGAACTTATTGATGTCAATAATGAGTTACTAGCTAGATTTGTAAAACAATTATCACTTAGTCCTAGTGATGAACAAACTAACTTAGCATATCAACATGGTCCTTGTTTGGAACGATATATTGTTCCATATATAGTGGTTGATGTTTCTCCTTTTGTGTATTTTCCACCTTCCCACAACATTATAGAATGAGATAGGGGGCAGGCGATATGCTTGACTATCTACTCTTGTGAGGTGGATTTTTGTGTGTTTTCCTATTTGTCATGATGTGCTTTCCTAGTGATGTGATGATTTCTATATTTTTTTTAGATTTATTTAAAACACCCTTGTTTCTCTGTTGATGTAAGGTTATAAAGGAATCACCCTTTCATGGCATTCCTCTATTTGTATCTCACTTCTTCTACATGTTATTTTATGTTATGTTGTACATGTTCTATTGTTCGTAAATGTACCTTTGTGTTGTCTGATTGGGGATGATGCAAAGCAATATTTATCTACTCTGTTTGGGTCTTCGTTATGCTAACCCCAAAAACTCTTCTTTGTAACTCTTACATGTCATTCTTTTATTGTGCTTATATTTATGCTACCTTTGGGAAATGATGATAGTTTATTTTGATATAATATACATACACATTTTATCATATGATCATAATGACCCCAAAGTTAGTAGATTTATTTTGTTCTCTCTTTATTCTTGTACCTATTTCCCTTGATTTATTCATACTTGGGGGCATCTCATAGTGGAAATGTCTCTTATGGATACATGTACGCCCCATTAAATCCATTACTCCCATTAAGGAACTTGTAATTTCTTTAACATGGGGGCATGCACTCTGCTCATTGTTTCACACACACACACACACACACACACAATGATTCAATACTATCCTTAATAGATTCTTTGACTGATCTCACTTAACTTGGTCCTTTGATTGACCACACATAGTTGGTCCTTTGAATAGCCACGTACATTTGGTCTATTAACTAACCGCACACACTTGGTCCTTTGACTGACCACTTTTTAGATCCTTAGACTACTGATCCTCCTCTTTGATGGGTTGACTAGAAACTACATAGATTGATAGAATCTCAATGCCATCTTTTGTAGTACCTTTTTATTTCCATGATCCATAGTAAGGAAACATCCTTACTGGTCTAGTGGTCATGCCCTTTCTCTCTTTCTCTCTCTTCTTCAAGCGATGTATCTCTTATCTTGGTTTTGGATTTGATGAAGACTTAATTCACTTTGGCACTTGATGATTCTTTGTCTCCTTAACCTTGGTAGGATCTTCATGTGCATTGATCTAATTTAGCGTTAGTTTCCTAAAAATTTATCACCCTTTATTGATGGATCTAATTAAGACATATAGCTTCCCTTTGGTGATTTTGAGGCCTTCTTGTCTATTTTTCTTGATCCCAACAACTTGTAATTCAAACTGGGACCTATCCTTCACATCTCTATGTCCTTGGGAAATTTGGTACATAATCCAAGGGTGAAAAACGTTTGAAAGATTCTATACCTATGTACACAATGTCTCAAACATTGTGTACCTCGTGATTCTATCCCAAATTGAGCCTGAGGCCTGATATTGGGGTTTTGCATTCAATTCCTCTTCTGTGCTCAACCTAGCCATATTTTGAATCCCAAAATGAGGGGAAAAAGTATATAATGTTGGAATAGTCCCAAGGGATAACTGAGAGGGGGGGGATGAATTAGTTATTAGCTAGTTAAATTATTTTCTTCTAATTAAGTGCAGAGTATCATTAAGTATATACACAATAAGATAACACAAAATAGAACACCACAATTTTGGTTACGGGGAAACCAAATTAGGTAAAAAGCCTGGTGGGAACTAGCACCCACAAAGAATTGTACTTGAGTATAATAATCCCTATTAGAAGATCTTATAACCCTGTTAGGAGTTTATCTTTACAATGCAATAAGTATAGTGACCTGGTTAAGGGTCAGACCCTGTTAGGAGTCTTTAAAAAATAACCCTGTTAGGGGTGAAGACTCACTATCCAAAAGCACACTGCTAGAATGATGAAGGCTGAAACCTTTAGTGAAACAGATATACACTATATCTGATAATAAAATGTTTGAGTAGACCTATTGTCTTGATCAGTTCCAATGAATTGTATACACTCTCTGCTTCTTCACATAGATCTTTAATTAATGAATGAAATAGATTTACTATCCCAAAACAATCAACATTTTGTTCTATTCTTTTTCTATCTCTTTTCTTTTCATTCACACCTGGTGATCTTCAAATGAACTACTATAAGTATCTTCTCCAAAAGATATGATCTTTGTCGACTGTAAGAAACCCTCCAATGCTTCTCTTGTCAGCTAAACAAAGAACACAAGATAATTAGAACCGCGTAACTCAAAATGAATAGACGTATCTCTTCACATAATCGGCTCCACCAAAATTACCCAAATGTCACGCTTCAGATGAAACATGATTAGCGCCTTTTGTTAATTATCTTTGAATCATAACTAAACATGAAGCTAAACATGCATATCCCATAAATAGGTGCAACTGAAGAATTAATGAGATTACTATCAGCTTTCTGAAAACAATCCTTTGAAACTATGGCTGGTAAACAAAGTAACATAACTCAACTGTTACTGAACATTTGAATCTTGGTGTATGAACATGGTATAGTAACTATGTCTGAAACATAAAAACAACTGCGCAAGGCTTCCACATATCCATACTGAAAAGTGAACATAGTTAACTACTGTATACTATATTTTTTCATCAATGACAAACACACAGTCAACTATTTTCACAAAGGCAAATCTCCAACAATCTCCCACTTTGACATTGATGGCAACATATGATTGAAAACACCATCAATCCAATAGTGTCTTCTTTCTTTTTACAATCTTCTCAATATCCTCATCAAAGGTTCCTCTTCACTGCTACATCTCCTTTGACTGTGTTTTTATTTTCATGACTATATACTCCCCCATAGTATATGATCCCCCTTACTATATACTCCCCCTTTGACATCAATGGCAAAGGATGCCAAATACAAATAAGCACAAGGACTACTCTAGAAGTAGAGTAGTCAACCACTCATCAGTTACCAAGGAATGATGCATTTACTAAGAGTTCTAATCAGACTCAGGAAAGGGAATTACTCCCAGCTTCTTCCTAAGATACACAAAAGTATCTTTTGATAATGGTTTTGTGAATATATCTGTGAACTGATCTTTGGTGCTCACATAATCCATCTTCACTTCTCTATCTACAAATTTTTCTCTTAGAAAATGATATTTTATTTCTATGTGTTTTGTCTTTACGTGCATCACAGGGTTCTTTGACATATTAAGGGTGCTAGTGTTGTCACA
The DNA here is from genome assembly GCA_018584345.1 of Thuja plicata. Lineage (NCBI taxonomy): Eukaryota > Viridiplantae > Streptophyta > Pinopsida > Cupressales > Cupressaceae > Thuja > Thuja plicata. The sequence continues at coordinate 4,489,979 of MU224508.1, forward strand.
GTGGATGAAAATGGGATAATCAATTTGAATTCCAAAGTCTTTAATCATTTGTTTTATCCATACCATTGTTGAACAATTCAATGTGGCTGCTACATACTCAGCTTCTACTATTGACTAAGAAGTGCAGTTCTGCTTCTTGCTTGTCTAAGTAACCAACCTGTCTCCAAGAAATACTACTCCTCCTAAGGTACTCTTTCTTTCATCAATGCAACCTGCCCAATCTGCATCTGTGTATACATGAAGTTCTACATTTTCTGAATTAGGATACCATAAAGCATAGTCTATAGTTATCTTTAGATATCTGAATATTCTTTTGATTGCCATTAGGTGATTTTGTTTAGGTTCAACTGAAAATATCCCCACAATGCCAACTGCATTAGATATATCTGGTCTAGATTGAGTGAGATATATGAGTTTTCCAATCATGGACTTGTAAAGTATTTTGTCAACTGTTGTGGAGTCATCATTTTTAGAAAGCTTATTTCATGTTATCATAAGAGTGCTTACTGGCTTGAAATCTTCCATTTTGAATGTCTTCAATATCTCCTTCACATATTTAAGCTGATTTATGAATATACCTATGTCTCTCTTCTTTACATTTAATCCCAAAATGTATTTTATAGGTCCAATCATGCTCATTTCAAATTCACTTTGCATCTCTTTGGAAAATTATACACTGAGCATATCATTACCTCCAAAAATAATGTCATCAAAAAAGATAGCAACAAGTAATAATCCTTCAGGTGTGTCTCTAATGAATAGGTTGCAATCTGCGCTCCCTTTTTGAATCCAATCTTTGTTAAGTAGCCATCTAGTCTCTCATATCATGCTCTTGGGGCCTGTTTAAGTCCATATATGGCTTTCTTTAGTCTGCATACCATTTCTGGATTGTCTAAAAGTTTGAATCCTTCAGGCTACTCTATGTAGACTTCTTCCTTCAAGTCACCGTTTAGGAAAGCTGACTTGACATCCATCTAATATACTTTGATTTTTTGAATTTTGTATAAGCTAAAACCAAATTTATAGCTTCCAGTTTTCTCACGGGGTAAAATGTATCAAAATAGTCAATTCCTTCTCTTTACGCACATCCTTTACATACCAATCTTGCTTTATTTCTTATTAATGTACCATCTTTACTCATTTTGTTTCTAAATATCCACTTAGTTCTAATCATGTTCTTGTCACAAGGTGTAGGGACCAATTCCCATGTGTCATTCTTAATTATTTGATCTAATTATTCTTGCATTATATTTTTCGAATCTGAATCATTGCATGCATCTTCAACACTTAAGGGTTCAATTTGTGAAAGTAAACATACCTCTTCATCAATGGTTGAACCTTTTTCTCTGGATCTTATCAAAAATTTACTACTCTGATCTCCAACGATATCTTCTTTTGAATGGTATCTGGATGTATATTTTAAATTTTTAGGTGTGACACTCTCATCTGTGATTCTTTTTGACTTGGTTCAGGGTTATTTCATGATACATCAATACAGTCAAACATTTCTTCTATAATTGTTTCTTTATTGATAGGTCTAGGTTCATCTTCAATCATAGGTGCATATTCATAATATCTTTCTTGAATCATGAAATTCTCATCAATCTTCACATGTGTACTTTCAATGATTTTCTTCAACCTTAAATTAAAACATCTATAAGCTTTTCCCTTAGTAGAGTAACCAATAAAAATACCTTCATCACTTATAGCATAAAATTTACCAACACCATCATCTATCTTGATGTAGTACTTGCTTCCAAAGATTCTGAAGTATTTTACTATAGGTACATTACCAAACCAAAGTTCATAAGGTGTTTTTTCTGTGCTTGGTCTTAGTTGAATTATGTTGATAGTATAGACTATTGTATTTACTACATCTCTCCAATACATGTGTGCAACTTTCCCTTCAATCATGATAGTGCGCGTTGTGTCAAGTATTATCATGTTCCTCCTTTCTACAATTTCATTCTTTTGAGGGGTTCTGGGTGCACTTAGTTGTCTTTTGATCCAATGTTCTTTGCAATACTCAAGAAACTTGTCAGAGGTGAATTCTCCTCCTCTATCAGATCTCAAACATTTTATCTTTAATCTAGACTCATTTTCAACTTTAGCTTTGAATATTTTGAACTTCTCAAAGGCTTCAGATTTGTCTTTCAAGAATGCAACCGACATCATTATGGAGAAATCATCAACAAAAAAAATGAAATACCTTTCTCCATAGTATGATCTTGTTTGAGCAGGTCCACATAAGTCTGTATGCACTAGATCTAATTTGTTCTCTGCAAAGTTCTATTTTCTTCTGAATGAGGTCCTCACATGCTTTCCCATCACACATTCCCTGCACATAGTATCAACCGGTCTTGCAATACTAGGAAGGTCTCTTACTGCCTTTACATTGCTTATCTTTACTATATTGTCAAAATTGATATGACAAAGTCTTTTCTACCATAGCCAACTGTCATCCACTTTTGAAACAAAACAACTTACTTCAGAGTTAAGCTGGAAAATATTACCTTTGGTCTTTGAACCTAATGAAATCATGTCTCCTTCTTTGTTGTTAATAATGTGCCTATTGTTTTTGAATTCTAACTGATATCCTTTATCAAGAAACTGTCCAACACTCAGTAGGTTATGATGTAAACCATCGACATATAGCATATCATCTATCTTATTCTTCCCATCTAAGGTGATAGATCCTCTTCTTATGATAGGTTTGGGAGTGTTATCTCCAAATATAACCATTCCACCTTTGTACTTATCTAGATGTACAAATCTTTCTTTGTCTCCTATCATGTGATGTGAACACCTACTTTCTATGATCCAATCAATTCTGATGTCTTCTTGTGAAACTAAAGCCAATTCTTGTGCTTTCTTTTCATCTTCAATTTCTATTGTTTCAATCATTTTTTGATTATCTTTAATTGCAATGAGTCCAATTTCATCTTCCCTTGAATCATCATCAGTCACACCATCTTCAGCATGATATCATTCCTTAGTATATTTGGGTTTGTAATATGATCTGAACTTCTTGACTCTTGTAGGATGCTTAGATGCAAAATGACCAACTTTGTTGCATGAGAAACATTTCAATGGTAACTGTCCTTCATATTTTCCTTTACCTTTCCTTTCCTTCTGACGAATCATAGCAATGATTTCTTCTAGTTCTATTTCAACTTCTTCTTTCTCAATATTGCTAGATATGCTCAAGGATTTTATACCATGGACTGAGGCTTTGAAAGTTGTTTCCATTTTAGGTTTTGACTTCAATCTTGATATCTCAAATGTGGATATTTTGTTGATCAAGGTTCTCTTTTTAAGTCCTTTGAGAATTGCATGGTTTCATCTAAGATGTTTATCTTTCTTTCATAATCTATTTTCAATGTAGTCATCAGTTTGTACATTATATCTTCCTCCGAGATTTCTCCACCATTATTCCTGATTCCTGAGATTGCTTCAATAATCCTCTGATTGTAAGCTCTAATGTTTTCTTCAGGTAACATCTCTAAATTTTTGTATCTTTTCTTCCATGTCTTTCTATGTGCATTCTTGGCTTGGATGTCTCCCTCAAACATGTCTTCTAAGTATTTCCAATTTGAATATGCTTTGTCTGCCTTCTTGAACTCAGAAAATTCACTATCAGATAGGACACTGATTAGGGCTTCTTTGGCAATTGCATTTTGAGTGAATAATTCATTTTGTTTATTAGTAGAATCTTCTTCTGCAAGGTTCTTTAAGGTAGGAACATCAATTGCATGAGTAGCAACCTCATAGATATCAAAACCAACACACTGAAGATGTGTTAACATTTTGATCTTCTAGTCAAGATAATTCTCTCCATCAAACTGAGGACTCTCTTTCTTGAAGTACGCCATCTGATCTACCTTAAGCTATTAGGATTTCTCTGCAAGGCACTTGGCTCTAATGCCAATTGTTGGAATAGTCCCAAGGGATAAATGAGAGGGGGGGGGGGTGAATCAGTTATCATCTAGTTAAATTATTTTCTTCTAACTAAGTGCAGAGTATCATTAAGTATATACACAATAAGATAACACAAAATAGAACACCACAATTTTGGCTACGGGGAAACCAAATTAGGTAAAAACCCCAGTGGGAATTAGCACCCACAAAGAACTATACTTGAGTATAATAATCCTTGTTGGAAGATCTTACAACCCTGTTAGGAGTTTATCTTTACAATGCAATAAGTACAGTGACTTGGTTAAGGGTTGGACCCTTTTAGGAGTCTTTTACAAATAACCCTGTTAGGGGTGAGGACTCACTATCAAAAGCACACTACTAGAATGATGAAGGCTGCAACCTTCAGTGAAATAGATATACACTATATCTAATAATGAACTATTTGAGTAGACCTGCTGTCTTGATTAGTTCCAATGAATTGTATACACTCTGATTCTTCACATAGATATTTAATTGATGAATGAAATGGCTTTACTATCCCGAAACAATCAACATTTTGTTTTGTTCTTTTTATGTCTCTTTTCTTTTCATTGACACCTGGTGATATTCAAATGAACTATTGTAAGTATCTTCTCCAAAAGATATGATCTTTGTCAGCTGTAAGAATCCCTCCAATGCTTCTCTTGTCAGCTAAACAAAGCATGCAACATAATTAGAACCATACAACTCAAAATGAATAGATGCATCGCTTCACATAGTCGGCTCCACCAAAAATTACCCAAATGTCATGCTTTGGATGAAACAAGATTAGCACCTTTGGTTAATTATCTTTGACTCATAACTAAACATGAATCTGAACACACATATCCCATAGATAGGCACAATTGAAGAATCAATGAGATTACTGTCAACTTTCTGGAAACAATCCTCTGAAACTGTGGCATGTAAACAGAGTAACATAACTCAACTATTACTAAACATCTGAATCTGCATGTATGAACATGGCATAGTAACTATGTCCGAAACATAAAAACAACCGTGCAAGGCTTCCACATATCCATACTAAAAAGTGAATACAATGCACTGTTGTATACTATATGTTATCGTCAATGACAAACATACAATCAACTATTTTCACAAAGGCAAATCTCCAACATATAAACCCTATATCTCTTCCCATTTTGACAATCCATCTTATATGCAAGATATAAAAAGTACTCTCAAAGATATAAAGTGTAAGAAATTATTTTAAGATTTTGAGAACATTCAAGAAAGCAAGGGGTTTTCAAGATCTCAAGCCAAGGAATCCATTTTTATTCTTCCATTCATCCAATAAATATTCTTCAAGTTTGATTTAGCTTTCCTATCCCATGATGGTTCTTTAGTCAAGCTCTCAAGACTAGCCAAGAAGATCTCTCCTTCTTCACCATTCTTCTTCTCTCTCCTTGCAAGTGTGATCAAGCATCTCAAGAAAATCAAGATCTAGGAGTGGCATTTGTAGGTCCATATGCATGTGAAGGCATCCTTGATTCTACATTTCTTCTAAAAGGTCAATAAATACATTCAAGAAACAATCAACAAGCATGAATTTGTGAAGTAAAAACTTCCTTCCATGTAGGTGAGCACATTAACATGGTTCTAAGCCTTTGTGTTTACTTTATGCTTTAAATTTCCTACTTTTCATTTCATATTTCAAGATTGACTCCTAAATAGGGGTTTGACCAAGGTAAAACCTTTTCCAAAATATTCTACCCATTTTTCTGTGTGTAGCTACAACCCAGGAAGCTACAATTTTTTATTCGAGTTCCTCAGACCTCGACACTGCTCCCTATCAAATTTGGTACAGAACTGTCTAGTAAAAAACATTCCAAATGTTCTATACCCAAGGAAAAAATGTTCTAATGTTCTGTACCTTTCACTTTAGGCTTAAATTTTTAGCACAAAATGATTACAGGTTTCAAGTTGCAGATCAAGAATTATAGCTTTTTTCCAGAACTTCAATAGTGAGAAAAATAGTGAAAGAACAACTCCTCCATTTCCTCAAGGTATACATTTATTTATTTCATTTACATTTCCAAGTACATATCATTTCTCTTTTCAAATCAATATCCTACTTTAAGGGAGTACCTAATTTTACGATTAGGCTTGAATTTGTATTTGAGCCTGTTGGGGCATTGACCTTCCTCATGTTCAATATTTCCATTTGAAAAGGGAGGTGTGATCTTTCCTTTCTATTTTCTATACTTCCCTTTTGTTAAATTTAGACAATTTAATGTTCAAGCTTTAGTAGATCGATGTCGTATTTTATTAACAATGGATCTAATACTTTTTCTTGATATAAAAACATACCTTTGCATTCCAATTTACTATTATGTTCTTCTCCATCATGTAACCTTAGTTTCTTACTTTAGTAGAGGCTCTTTATTTTGTATGATGAACAACATAATAGATCATTCTCCTTGTCTTTCCTCTTGGGGGGGAATTTCTCTCTATCTTATTTATTAACTTTGTAAAGGATCTATTATCTATTTTTTGGTTGAATATTTTATACTACAATGTACTTCCATGCATGGACTTTTTTTTTTAGGATCTTTCTCTATAGGGTATTGATATCATTGTTTACAACGTCTTTATGCTTGGAAGTGATTATATCTTGTAATTGATCTTTCAACTAAGGAGACATAATGTGACATACTTTATCTTTTCAATTCTTTCTCCTTTTGAAGGACATGTTTTCCCTTTGTGGAATTGTATCTTTTATATTGGTGCATTTTTTGTAGCACGAAATCCTTCATTTCACACAAGGAATTTTTAACTTTGTTAATTTTTTTTATCATGATTCAAAGAGAATGTCTATTATAAATTATATCACTTAGGGAGTATATGGTGTTCCTCTTCATTTTTTAAAAGATCCATTATCTCTTTTCTATTTGTATGAATTCTTATATGATGTCATTCTTTGTATGGACTTAAGATCTATCTCTTTTCTAGAGATTGATATCCTTGTTTATAATTTCTTCCTTTCTTGAAAGTGTCTATCTATTACAATTTATAATAACCTTAATATTCATAATGTGTTGTCTTTTCTCTTGACTATATGATTGGGGGGAAAAAATAATTTATTTTCCTTTTTCTTTCTCTAAGGATCCACTTTCCTTGGTGGAGTGGCATTTTTTGATCATGTGACATTCTTTTCTTATATGGAATTGTTCTTTTTGATTTCTTATTCTCTCTTATGCAAGAGGCATGCATCCTAAGGGATCACAATCTCTTCCTTATTTGTAAAATTAAGTTCATCCTAAAAAAATACCCTTTCTCAGAGGCTTAAAGTGTGTCATCCTTCATCAAGAATCCCCTTCTCACCCAGAGATAGGGGGCTAAAGGGATGCATTCTTTTTCTCCTCCCACTCTCTATCTAGAAGATGGTATCTTTGTTAAAGAACTTTGCTTGAAGGTATATGTATTGTAGCCACAATGTTTTCCCACTTGTTGATATTCTTTCATGATTATCTATTCCTTGATTAACAATAGTTTTCCCTCTTTTCTAAGGTTATGGTATATATTAGTGTTTAAGGACATCTCCTTGTTGTTGGAAGTAGGCATCCTTGTTCTATTTTACTTATGATGCCACCATAATAAGGAGGGGGCACATATGCAGTATCCTTCTACATTATTAAGCTTTATTTATTGATCCCTAGACTAATCATTTTCATTGATCCCTAAGGATACTATGCTTTCCTTAGGAATGGTCATTTTTCATAGATCTTCAAACTGGTCATTTTGATAGATCCCAAAGGAAACTATGAATTCCTTAGGACAAATCATTTTTCATGGATCCATGCAAAGATTATGCTTTTTGTAGGATTGATCCCCTTTTACAAATTCTGTAGGGAGACAATGCCTTCCTTGTTAACCAACTGATGGTAATGATGACGAAGACCGAGTTTTAGAAGAATACAAACAATTATAATGGTTAGATCATTTGTTAGTTTGTCATTGATGCCAAGCTATTAATTTTTGGTTTATATTAAGATGCCCTATCAATCAGAGAGGAACTTAATTGGAAAGATAATAAAGATCATACAATGATGAGCAACTATTATTATACTTGTTTCTTACTTAACATTTGATTTTGTTAAGTCGGTAAAGAAGAAATGTCAAGTCAGTAAAGGGAACAACCTAGTTACCGAGAAATGAATTGTTTGTTAGTCAAGTAGAGCAAAGATAGTCATCAAGTGAAGTTGACAACTGAGAAAGGTCAGTTAACAAGCAAGGTTGGTAACCGAGCGAAGTCAGATACTGAGTGAAGATATTCAACAAAGTCACCAAGCAAGGAACCAAGCATGAAAAAATATTGAATAGAAGGAGCAGAATGAATTTAATGCAAAGGAACACAGATGAAGAAAGTTTCCAAGCATGAAGATGAATTTTGTTGAAAGATCTATAGTCATGAAAATAAAAATTCAAAATCAGTGATGTAGATTAAGTGACAAAAGAAAGTTGTGAGTTCCACGAAAAAGAGCAAGTTGCGAGGTATGGTTAACCACTTAACTGAGTTGAAAATACATTGAATCAGTTCATTTGAGAAGATTAGATGACTGAGTGCAATTGAGGAAAACCCTAACCAGTAGGACTAAGAGGAAAAACAAAGGACTATATATTGATGAGTCTATATATTTACATATAATTGCTGGTGAAGTGATAAGTTGAAGAGCTACCAAGAAGAGTAGTGAAAGAGTTGGATAACAAGTGAAGAGGAGAGACTGATGAGTTGATGAGTGTAGGTGCCAGTAAGTTTTAGAGAGAAAAAAAAAAATCTGATCAAGAAAAGTATAGTTTCTTAATCATAGGTCACATTAGTACATTGTTTCTTACTAACATTTGTAACAGAAAATCTCTTAATCGAGTAGACCTAACAAGTATTTTTGTAAACCCTTGAGAAAGGTAACATTCTAGGATGAGTGTTTAAGCCCTCTAACCAGCATACTACTAACAGGGTGAAGATCTTAAGAGGTCTAAGGAAAATCCCCTAACCGGGTCACATCTAACAAATGTGCATTATAATCTTTAACAGGATTGGCTCTTAACCGAGCATACTTCAGAAGAGTATTTTTTTTTTTGGGTGACAAACACCACAAAAATTTTCCCAATTTCGGTTTCCTCGTTAAATCGTGTGCTAGATGTGATGCTTGATAATTGTGAATGTTATTTGTTTAAGTTATATGCTTTTATCAAGTTTGTGATGAGTTTTCAAGTTTCAGTTGCTATTGTTGTTTTCTTCACCAGCTAAATCAAAGGTTTAGATTTAAAGTACTAAGGCTCAATATTTTCTGATTCACCCCCCTCTCAGTAAACCATCTTTAGTAGGGTAAACCAACAATTGGTATCAGAGCTAGTGCTCTAAGAAGATAAGTTTAAAATTACTTGAGCTAAAGGTCCAAAGATGTATAAGAGGGAATCACCGAAGTTGAATAGGAATAAATTTTCTACATGGCATAATAGAATGAGGCTTCACATATCTAGTATTGGAGATTATGCACTGGATCATCTTGATGATGAGTACTCCCCTCCATTGTTTGGTCCTCTAACACTTGAGAAGATAAGAGAAAGACAAGAACATACACAAGTGATGATAGAGATAACTTCTACTCTCATCAACTTAGAGTTCAATGATTTAGAAGGTTGTACTACAGCTAAGCAGATGTGGGATAGGATTACACTAGTTTTTGGCAGAGATCAACAATATAATCAATTAGGTTGACCTGTTAAGACTTTCCCAATGCAAAAAAAATTACATAGACCCTTGCTAAGATACAAATGGTACCTTACACATGTATTTAACAAATAAAAATCATCAATTACATGCCAAGATCAATAATTTACGCTCGCCAGTAATAAAGAACATGACACCTCTATGGTCAGCTCCAAATAGGTTTCTATTATTCCACACACCTTAACTCACATCATCACAAATCTAGACACCCAAGAATCACAAATAATGTTCTCCCATGTTTCTCCTATCATGCCTTAAGCTCGCATACCAAGACCCATGCTTGCATCCAAGTTATCCCAAAAACTCAGAGCCCATCTATGTCATAATCCTCTATCACTTCTTTGTAACCACTCTTCACCAAAATAGCTATAACTAATGGAAATAACAAAATAAAATATAGAGACCTTAGACATAAGGTATACACTCATCCCTCTATACAGATTCGTGCTCTCATACTCTAACACATCGTACATTGTCTGTACACATCTTTCAATCTTGCTTATACTTGTGATAACTAGTCTTACTAAGACTTATACTACATCCAACTGAAACATATGCTGACATCAATGAAAAAACATGAATATCAACATCTCAAACAAAAAAAATTCCAACAATATCCCCCTTTGGCATTTATTTTCAACATATGTGAAAATCCATCAAAACAAAAGTAGCCTTCTTAATACAACTTTCTTAATATCCTCTTCACAGCTCCCCCTATGGCAGTAGGGATTTTTAACTTATATATCTCCACCTTGACATCAATGGAAAAGAATTCCATAATACTTTCCCTTATCACTGCAAAGTGTAGCTTTTTTTAAATCTTCATGTCCGCAACAGACTAGGTGCTTGATCACCCAAATATGCTCTGTTGTGTTTTGCGATCACTCCCCCTAAGGAGTGCATTCAAGCATCAAGTCCAGAGAATGATATAGCCCTGATAACTACCGTGTATGCTGAAAACCTACCTATTGGGATCACACTTAGACATGAAAATATTTGAACATATAAATCATATTAACATATCAAAAGCATAATCGAAACAAAGCTTCCATCATAACCTCCAGTGAGCCAAACATGTGCACCCAAGGCTTTTTTATTTGCTCTTAGAGAGGAATGTGGGTGTGCTCTTCCAAAAAAATAAAGTAAATCCCACTATGATTGGATGATTATTAAAATGCAAGCTAATAAATATGATAAAGAGCTCAAGAACAAGTATGAGGAACTTGTCTCAATATTTTATCAAGATGATGATGCAAATGCAAAGAAATAAGCTAAAATTTTATTCATGATTAAAGATTCATTTACCATTATCCTAACATGTAATATCTAAATAGATTCAAACTTGAAATGAACTAGCATGATAAATTCTCAAGAAAGATCCTAAAATGAAACTAACATAATAACAATGCAAAAATAATAGATGCTTTTCTCTTGGCAAGAGCCTCTATTTATAGACTTATGGAGGGAAGAGAAGGGCTTGGATGAGGTGGAACACATGTGGAATCCACATAGATGCCACATGGAGGACATAAGGGCAAAAGGACATTCCACACAAAAGTCAAACTCAAGCCTTTAAGGTTTAAGTGGCTCAAGGTTGCTCACCTTGGAGAATGGAGTGGGGGACAAAAAGGTGGTCACATTTAAGAAAGTTGGGTGGCTTCCTTGGGAGGAGTTTCTCACACATGTGTGAGAACTCCATTAGTGCTAAAAAGGTTAGGAATCACACATTAAGTGTGATTAGTGTGTGCTTAAGTTGGAGAGTAGGTTTATTAAAAGGGATAGGCAGGGTAGGGTAGGAATAGAGTAGGTTTCTAGATAGGATTAATAGGTCTTTAGGCTAGGCTTCGCTTAATGATTCAATTAGATTTGAATTTAATCTTGGTTTAGAGGAATATTAGAAATGTGAGGGGATAAATAAATTGAGATTTAAAAGGGGATTTAATGGAGGAATGTATATAAATAAGATTTAATACATTAAAGGGGGATAGTATTTAATCTAAAATTAAATACTATAGAAGGTGAATCATATTTAATTAAATAGATAGAAGAATATAAAAAATATAATTAATTAATTAAAACTAACCATAATGTTACAAGAGTACTAATTAAATTAATATAAGGGCAATTTTTGACATCTACATTTTTCCCCTCTTTGATGTGGTGTCGAAGACAGTGTCGCATCAAATAAAAAAGAAAATAAGATGCCTCAAAGAGGAAATTAATTATGGTGGGAGATGAGATGATGCCCCCTCGAGAAAATAACAGAAAAAATAAATTTTGTGGAATTTTCTCAAAAAAAGGCAAAAGAGATGAAGAAGAGAGAAAAGGGGGAAATTAGGTGGTGTCACGAGATGCTTCCTTGGGGGGTGGAGGTTGGGGTAGACCTAGGCTAGATCAGAGACATGATGCCCCAATCGGGATGGGGGAATAGTGAATAAATAGGAGCCTCATAATGTGCATTAGAAGAAGACTAAATGAAACTAACAAATGCAACCTAGCTACATGATATTTTTGGGATTGTATTGTGTTAATATCGAAGAGCACACCCTAGTTTGATTTTGCAAGAGGAGTTATGAAAAATGTGTTAGAAAACACAAGTGATATCATTTCTTTGCGTGGAATAGAATCTCAAACAAACAAGGTAGATTTAGGAACATAGATGTAGATCAACAATCATGGTGGAACTAATGTAGTGACACTCATGAGGAAGCCATAGTACACCCAAGTCTTGATTAGGTACTTGGTGGAAGTGCACAAGACCCTTCCCCTAGTGAGGTATACACAACCATAACTATATGACCAAAAAAAATGCACTAAAGTACCCACAAACAAATTATTATGCAAATGACATGTATTCCAATATGTTGACGGGACTTTGTGACTAGGTCTGCCAATAGATGTAAGTTGTCACTGGGTACCAGGGTACCGGCCAACTTTTCTTGTAAAGGTTGTCCGGGGAGATGAGATTCCCCGAGCCTTTAAGCATGTGAGAGTCGGGTCTTGACAGTGCGAGAGCTTAGTTGGGAAATGTGACTATTTTGTTCACGGGGATAGCTGGTTATCTTGGCTCATCTTCTCCAAGGATTTAGGTGAGTGAGGTTTCCTGCAAGTGCTTGTTAACTTTACCAAATAAACTTCAAAATATATTACAGAGTTAGAAATATTCCATCTACCTATAGTTATACTGAACATTTAAAACATCGACAATGCTCTAACACACTACACTAAATACTAAAGAAATACAAAACCATCAGTTCATATTTGATCAATAGCAAAGGAAAAGGAGGTCATTAATCTACTTGAAGTACTAGAGAAAAGGACATAAGAACATAAAGCATAAAATATCGTTAACCTAGAGATCAGAATGCTAACAATATCATTGATAGAACCCTTCCTTCTTCATTAACATATCTCCAGCAAGCACTGGTGTGTGTTACAAAGGTGGCTCCAAGGGAGCATTCAACTAATGAAAGCTTAGAAACTAAGGAGCATTGAGCTCTGCAACTAACAACTAAGAAAACCAAATTTCTATTAGCTATGGACTACAAAATCATCAATTTTGCAGACCCTTGGAATGAGGTCGAACTTATTATTTATACACAAGATTTGACCTAAAACTTAACCTAATCTATTTTACACTTTACAATATAATACTATTTCTGGTGGTTGGTACTACCTGTGCCACGCTACAAAAAACCTCAAGATGAAAAAGGTCTGACATGTTAGAAGAATAAGACAAGAAAAGAGGAGTGGAAGAATTAGCCTCGATAAGAGAGCCAAGAGGAGAAAAGAAGAAATTTGATCCCCCAGGGATTGAGGCTACATGCCTCATAAATGGGAGGGTGGCTCACTATCTTCGACATTCTAGGTGTAATGTTGAAGTGGCACCTTGGGAAGACCATCTGTCAGAACCCTCTTGTTGAGCCAATGTGCCTTATTGCGGTTACCTATTTTCTGACACCTTTTATTGACTGCCTAGAAAATGATAGGTCAGCTTTGGGAACTGGGACACAGGTCACTTTAAAGAATTCAAAAATAATACTGGATCCGAGACTCTGGGATCTAGGAGCTCACGCCCCAAAGAATGAATGAATACAAAAATTACATCTCCTGACAATCATCTCCGAAGTCCAGAGGAATTCACTATTCCTTTGTATCATTGAAGGTCTGTAGGAGATGGGCAATTTCATCTTCATCTATGTCCTTAAGGCTGGCCCGACGGTATTTGGCCACCTCCAATTGCTCGTCCAAATCTGGGACATTTTCCTTGAACTTCATGGCCATCTTGGTCGTGTCTTGATTTTGAAGTACCATGCGAGTGAGTCTTGACATTTTTGCTCCATCCATTCCCTTCGGGGACCCATACTGAGACTCCATTAGCTTGTCAAATTTTCCCAGGACATATTCCTCCAGAGTACATGTTTCAGTGTTGAAGGGATCATCTCTAGAGACCTTTGAGATGAATGACTTGTATTAATTGAAAGAATATTAAAATTCCTGGACTTTGTCGCGTATGACCCCTACCAATTCCTTGATTACCCCCAATGTGAGGTCAAGTCTGGAGTGCTGGGTCCAAACAAAGTCAAAAGACTCCTCCCCTAGGATTTTGGCCTCAGAGACAATTTCTTCTCTGATGCTGATGAGCTCTTCCATCTTGGCCTTCCATGCCTCATAATTTTCAATGTCTCCCTCCCAGATGGAGATAGTAGTTTAGGCCCGATGTAGAATATTGCTGGCCACATACAAGTCTGGGAGTGTGGATATTAAAAAACATCAGACATTTCCCACCTATTCTTTGACCCACTCATCAACTGCCTGGGCTTTCCTTTTCATCACCCTTAATGAATCTATGTCACTCTGAGGGAGCGGTGCATCAAATGCGGAAGCACATGGAGGAATGGCAGTAAGAGGCTGTGCGAGTTCCATCAGCAACCCCATGAGATTTGTATTCTTTTCTTTCTCCGCCCTGAATTTATGGGCCTCCTTTTCATAATGAGCCTCCACCACCTTGGTTGCTTCTTTCAAAAGGTCTAGTTCAACCTGTTTCCCTCTCTTCCCCAGTGATATCTCAGTGATGGAGTACTCATCAACCTTAGCCATTTCTTCGTCTACATCTTGGGATGGTGTCACAATTACTATGACTGTATCTCTGCCCGGCCCAGTCTGAAGATTATGGACTATCCAGGATTTCTTATTTTTGGGATGGTTTTGCATTTGCATCATCATCTCTGCCAAGGAGAAATGGGCCTTAGGGGTCGCTAGGTACTTTCTCTTGTGAGACTCCATCAACCATTGTGGTGGTAGGGGTGGCTTTCTAGCAAGAATCTATTCCTGCAATTTCTCCTTGGGATCTTGTTGTGCCCCTTTGACTGTCTAAAACATTTATGACTCCTTCCTCATATCTTTGGGTTCACCTTCAATACTTACCCCAGTGGTGCTTGTATCTTTTTCCCCGGTGTTTGTATCCTTGACAATATTAGGATCATTATTTGTTTCCCCGAGGTTCTTCTCCTTATCCTATTGTTGTTCTTCATCGGCCTCTATTGTTGGGATGCTCTCCTCTACTGGTGTGTTCTCTAGAGGTGGGGGAGGCATCAGGCCAAGATTCATTGTTTGGGCCACTATAATTACCTCCCCAAATGTTACTTTTGAAGGCGACATTTAGAGCACGATAGTTGGGGTCACAGTTGTTCCCATGGGTCTGGTTTTCCCAATCGATGCCATTTTCTCATCCTACTTCTGCCTTCCCTCCTTAGTCCCTATAATCTGTATCTCTAGGACTTTAGGGATATCCACATGTTCCTGTCCCTTTTCTTCTTCTACCCGGGCTTCTTGCTCTTGTGTAGGCTCTAGCTCTAGGATTTCATCTTGTGCAGTGATCTCTTCCACTGACTTTATGATATCCACCTACAAGTTTCCAAATTCATCAGTTTCAAATAAATCATCAAATTCATCATGGGGAGGGGTGTTCTTCGGGATATCCTTAGGCTCCTTGTCTAGCTCTGGGGAGTCAGAAGAAACAATTTGTACTTCTTGGATGCTTGGAATCCCAATTTCTAGCTCTACCCTTGGTTGAGAGTTAGTCTTATTTTTCTTTCTCCTGGTTACCAAAGGGGGCCCTACATCCATTAGAGCTGCCCACTCCTCTTCCACTCTAGCTCCTATTGCTCAGACCATCAATGCTACCATCAAAGGGGAAGAGGGAGGACAAACGAGCCCGGTCATGAGTACCAGGATGGCTAACCGCATGATTAGTTTGTCTTTCATCTGCTAGAGACCGCCAGTGTCTGTTTAATTTATTATTTTATGGGTGTCATAGATGGGGTTTGCATTATTCTTTTTCCTTTATCCTCTCCTTGCGAAGAGGTTCCAGCCCCAGAAATTAGGCCCCACATTGTCGGGCCAACTCTGCATGTACTCCCTGGGTATGCCTTTTTGAAATAAGCGTGGCTACGCTCAACCATGTCATGAGTGATATATTCAATAGTTAGCCCCTCCTGGGCATTCCAATCTACTTGAGGGAGATCCATCTTGTCTATTCCCTTCTCTTTGTACTGAGGATCTATTGTGGACCCGGTGTCCGAGAAGTCACCTGGGAATTTCTGAAGCTTTAGCCTCTCCATCATCCCCATTGTCATCTGGACGAAGTGCCAGCTCTGGAATTCAAAATCATCTTGGAAATCTTCCCAGAAGTCCTCCATGTGGAAAATATGGGCCTCTGATGCCTGGGGAAGTGTCGTTGCTATTTTGCCTAGCGGATCAAAGTTCTTCCGTGCCAGATAGAATTCTGTTAAGCCCAAGCTTTTAAACTTGTTGTCTGCCTTCTTGGCTGGAGCCAGACTACATGAGTAATTACCACAAGTGATTGGAAATGCAACATTAACCACCTTCTTTATAGTGTAGAGGGTTTGTAGTTCCAGCATCTACTGGCAATATTCCAAAATAATTATTTTGTTCCCACAATGTTCGGGCAACAAATAGGGTTTCCCAGAGAAGCCGTTTACCCAAATGTAAGTATACTACTGGAACTGAATATAGTAGTGGCCATAAATTCTAATAAAATCTATTGCCTCCATAGAAAGGTGGTACCCGACATCTTGGGTAGGTGTGAGAATATTGTAGTAAATGAAGGCATTTTTCACTCAACAGAAGCTGAGGAAACTAGCCTCCCATTGAATTTGTGAGAAATAATCCCACAGACCCTTTTGGCCTGGGCCAACCCCAAGTACACCTGATGTGAGAAGCCCATTTGTGATGGGGCGTTGTTATGCTAGGGTCTAGAGAACATAGGACATCACATAAAATTTAGTGGTCCGGGCCACCTAAAGGAACTGGGAGTTGACATGGTTTGAAATGATGATGGCCCAATCAAAATATTGTTCACCGGTGGAGATGCCTAATAGGAAGTAATACATCCATCCTAAGAATTACCAGGCATGGGGTTGCCCAAAGATCCTACATATTTCCATGATCCCCATTTGGATACTTTCCTTAAATTCAGATTGGGGGATTTCCAGCTTCATCCTTTTGGAATCCTTCTTTGGGGTCTTTAGCCAATTATTGTTTAGATACTATCAGGCCATAACTTCTAGCTACTAAAATTGCCCAAAGGCATTGGATCAGGTGATGAAAGTTGCTTTTTCAAACTGAGGGATCCCCAAACCTACCCAAAAAGTTGCGGCATCCATGGAAACCATGGGCGTGGGATATCTAGTCAGGACCAGGGTAGCAAGCATTACGGCCTGGACGGAGGAGTTGTAGTGTGCAGCCAGAGTGAGAATAAGTTACGGGGCTTGCACAGAACATGGGAAGCAAGTGGCCTTTAGAGTCTTGGATTCTCTAACATTGATGGCCAACTAGTCCCCGACCGTTCATTGCATGAACATCATTTTGACCAGGGCCTACATTTCTACCCACATCCTGACGCTGGTGTCGGTAATCAACTAAACTTTGGATTTGATCTTTGACCCTATAATAGTATTATCCTTCAAATATTTCATGCTGAGGGGAAGCTTTTCCAAGGCCCTTTCAATCTTAGACCTGACGACTTCCCTGGCAACTGTCGTGGTGGGGAGATCTAGACTCCCAGTGGAGAAGATGTAGATGCCTCCGACATGATGAGTGTGGTGTTGAAAGCCTGCAAGGTAAAGCGACCATCAGAATTTTCATAAGATAAAATGCTACTCTAGATTCTGGAGAACTTACCACCACCTTGCGCATTTCTCCTGAAAAGTTAGTTTACGTCAAAATCCAGAAAAGATATGCATAGAATGTAGACTTGGGAATTCAACCACTATCTGGGCCTAGGGATTTCACCATGTTTTATGGAAGTAAGATATCGGCTGATCAAGGACGCAGTGCCCAGAGTCTAGAAAACTAGCCATTGGGAGACATGACCGGAAGATGAGTTGTCAGGCTTATGTGGGCATCACATGGCCATGCAATAAATAGGCTTTATGGTGATGGTGATGCCAACTATCTGAACATATGTGAGAGGAGAGCCACTTGGTGGAGCTTAAATGCATGCATGGGAAATAAATGCACCATAAAGACTGAGTCGACGATGGAGAGAGAAACTACCATGGTTGAAACTAGCCAAGAGCCAAGTTCCAACCAGGTGGTATTCTACCATGTGGGTGAGTTCACAAATTTAGAAAACATAGACAAATGCACAGTGAGCTCGACACCAAATCTAGAAGGGTATACACTAGATATATACATGAAAATAACAGAGGGCCAAATGTCAAAACATATATACACTAAAATATACAACATTTACAAGCTTTTAAAAATTCATACAACATTTACATGGGCCCGAGGCCTACCCTAAGAAATGTACATTATAAACACTAGCTTAAAACTGCACAGAGGCTGGAAAACCCTCTGGTAGAGCCAACCCACCAATGGGAGGCAAACCAGAAGAAAAATGGAAACCACAAAACCAGAGAAAGCGAAATGAACGAAACTAGAAAGAACAAAAAGTGGAAACCAGAGAACCTACCTGGAAGCACAAAGGAAAGAAAGGAGAGAAGGGCACTAGGAGCACTCTGCAATAAGCTAACCTTAAGGATTATCATGAATAATCACCACAAACCCACTGGTAATCAGCCACTAAACATGGGAGCAAGAGCAGTTTTAAATCGCCTTAATTTGCCTTGATTCACTCCAAATGCACAAGTGTTTTTGATTGTGGTAACTGTAAAAAGTGGCAGGTAATTTCTATTTATACCCAAGGTAAAAGAAAGTTACCCTCTCCTCCGCAAACTCTGGAACAGGCCAACCTTTAGACTCTGGGCCCGGGGGTTCCATGCAATCATACCTTCTTGTGAGAAGAAGACATCATGGTAGAGAACCCCGAAGTTTGGAATCTGGCTCTGGCAAGAACAAACTCTGGGACCGGGTCCCGGAGGCACGAAAGAAAAAATCAGAAAGAAAACAAACCTCATGGGAGGAAAATCCTAGAGAAGGAAGTAGAAACAAAGAAAACATGGCAAGAGCCAAAGAGAAAAGAGGGGACCCAACATTTTTCATGCAAAATGTAGGGACGGGTATGCAGGGCATAACACAATATACATCATCCAAGATACACAAAGATATTGAAGATTGAGGCAATCATGAGTACGGTCTACTAAAAGAAAAAGATAAAATCAACAAAAATACATCATGACCAAGTAGTCATTCAGTCCAAAAGTTCTTTCCATGAACGAGATTGATGTGATGAGTGATTGGTAAGCCGACACGGGAAGGATGCATCCTGATGGGAAAAAGATCGATGGATGTGGAAATGATAATTTGTTGGCAAGTGCTCCTGAATGGAATAAATGCTAAGAAATTCAATCAGGCTGTTGATTTGATGAAAAATTTTGCGATCATGGTGTCTGGGAAAAGCTCAGTGTGATGGGGTGAAGCTCAGTTTGATAGGAATAGAATGGGTAGAATAGCACGTGATTAGATGGTGAAGGAGGAACAAGATTGGGTAAAGTGAGATTGGAGGGTAAGATGGATTGAATTAGGATCGAAGAAAGATGAATTGATTGTGTTGGATAGGAATGAAGATAAGAGGAATTAGATAAAATGGAATTGGAAGAGAAAATGATTGGAATACAAGATAAATGAATTAGATAGAAGGGAAGATGAGTAGATTTAATTAGAAGATAAGTGAATTGGATAGAATTGAATATGAATGGATTGGATTAGAAGATAAATGAATTGGATAGAATTGAATATGGGAGATGGATGAAGGATAAGATGGATTAGGACCAATGACAAGGGAGAACCAAAGAATGGTGAAGACAGAGAGATGGTTTGGATAAGAGACAGATGAATGCAATGGATGGATAGGTAATATTGAAGGGAAGGGCATGGATGGGGTGGAGCACATGTGGCATACACATAGATGCCACATGGAGGACACAAGGGCAAAAGGACATGCCACACAAAAGTCAAACTCAAGCCTTTAAGGTTTGAGTGGCTCAAAGTTGCTCACACATGTGTGAGCAAACCTTGGAGAATGGAGTGAGGGGAAAAAAGGTGGCCATTTTGAAGGAAGTTGGGTGGCTTCCTTGGGAGGAGTTTCTCACATATGTGCAAGCACTCCATTAGTGCTAAAAAGGTTAGGAATCACACTTTAAGTGTGATTAGTGTGTGCTTAAGTGGGAGAGTAGGTTTATTAAAAGGGATAGGTAGGGTAGGGTAGGAATAGAGTAGGATTATAGATAGGATTAATAGGTCTTTAGGCTAGGCTTAGATTAATGATTCAAATTAGATTTAAATTTAATCTTGATTTAGAAGAATATTAGAAATGTGAGGAGATAAATAATTTTAGATTTATTTTAAAGGGGATTTAATGGAGGAATTTATATAAATAAGATTTAATACATTAAAGAGGGATAGTATTTAAATTAAATTTAAATATTATAGAAGGTGAATCATATTTAATTAAATAAATTTAATTAAATAGATAGAAGAATATAAAAAG
Source organism: Thuja plicata (assembly GCA_018584345.1). Taxonomy (NCBI): domain Eukaryota; kingdom Viridiplantae; phylum Streptophyta; class Pinopsida; order Cupressales; family Cupressaceae; genus Thuja; species Thuja plicata. Next base: position 4,510,648 of record MU224508.1, read on the forward strand.
TATAATTAATTAATTAAAACTAACCATAATGTTACAAGAATATAAATTAAATTAATATAAGGATGATTTTTGACATCTACAACTATTGGAATGATGCATTTCAGTATCATTTAGTTCTCACAAGGAGTTCTCACCCCAAGCATACCTATGGGATACTCAAAGTCATCGTTTGACAAAGGTTTAGTGAATATATCTTCTATTCACTCCTTTGTATTGATGTACTCCAATCTGACTTATTTTTCTGCAACCTTGTCTCTTAGAAAGTGATACTAGATTGAAATATGTTTATTCTTTGAATACATAACATGATTATTTGACATGTTCACTATGCTTGTATTATGACAATGTATAACCATTGGTTCTTCAAAGGTTATCCCAATGTCCTTTAGCATATATTTCATCCAAATAATCTGTGTGCAATTTATAGCAGTGGCTACAATTCTAATTCATCAGTAGATTGAGCTATGCAGTCCTGTTTTTTACTTAACCATGAAACCAACCTATTTCCAAGTAAAAATGCTCTACCACTGGTGCTTTTTCTGTCATCAACGCTTGCTACCCAATCAACATCAGTATAAGAATGTAATCTAAAATCATCAGACTTTTCATACCATAAAACATTGTATGCAATGAAAATACTTGCATCTTCACAACAAACCAAAGCATGCACATACAATTAATACAAAGAAATCAAAGCATGCTAATAACTTGAAATACAACTAGATTTTCACTACAACCTCCGATGAGCTAAAAAAGGGCACCCAATATCCCTTGTTTGATTTACTCTTGGAGAATTTGTGGTTATTCTCTCCCAAGACAATGAAATTAATCCCACTACTATGCAAGCTGCAAATGATGAAGATTTGAGCAGAAGTATGTGGAACTTGCCCCAAATCTCACAAATGATGAATGAAAATGCAAATAGTAAATCTATGATGAAAATGCAAGATCAACTAAACTAAGATTGATTCCATTACCTAGTATGTAATATCTCAATTTTGAAATGAAAAACTAAACTAACATAAAAAATAAAGTGCTCAAGTTCTCAAATGTGCAAGTGCTCAAAATGCTCAAGTATGCAAAATGCCTACATTCACTAACTAGCTACTAGTTGCGAAATGAGGAGTAAGGCCTCCTATAATGGACTTGACATAAAAAATGGAGGGATAGGATTAAGAGGTCGAAAATGAGTGGCTAAGATTGAAAGTTAGGTAGGCTTTGATTTGGGAGTTAAGGAGATTAAGAGGCAAAAGAAATGAGTGGCTAGGATTAAGTGGTTAAAGAGAGGGGGGTTAACTTTTTAAAATGTCAAATGAAGAGACAAGTGACAAGTGTCACAAACTCAAGATTTTGGAGTTGATCCATGTGAATGCACATGATTGGCTAGAAAAATAGAAGAAAAATCTTAATGAATTTAGAAAATAAACAAAAATGTTTATTTAGTAAATAGAGGAAAAAACTCAAAATTAAATAAATAAATTTTATTTAATTTAAAAGAGAAAAGGATAATGAATTATCCAAATAAATAATAATATTTATTTAAATAATGGAGGAAAAGACTTAGAATTAAATAAAATTAATTTTATTAAAATTTTAAAAAGGCTAAGTGAATTAATTAAATTAATAACTTAATTAATAGAGGAATTAAGACATTTTTTATGTCTACATTTTGTCCTTCTTTGATGCGGTGTCGAAATCAACATCATTTCAAAGAAGCAAAGGAAGATGCCCCAATCACGAGAGGAAAGGATGACAAGGAGGTAGTGGTATGCCCCCTCAAGAGGACATGTGGGTTTGGAGAACATGAATGTGCTCTCGAAATGGGTATGGGGAGAATATAAACAAGGGAAATGTGAAGGGTATAAAAAATAGACCTCACTGTGCAAAATACAATCTATCTAAAATCCAATGCAAATAAATTTTGTAAATATTGGGGAGCACAACCTAGATTTTGGTATGGTACTTGATGATATGCACCAAGATATGAGGAACCAAGATTACAAATTGTTAAGTACATGATAAAAATGGTCAAGTACAAAAAAAACACTAACACATAGAAGCAACCAACAAGCATGAATGACAAACCAAAAGAAAACCAACATCTTTCCCCTAGGCAACTGAAAACCAATAGATGATTGATGATTGATTGAGGATGAAAAAGTTAACGATACGAATAATGCACATCCAAAGGATTGGGAAGGATACATCCCATGATGATGTTTTGATGAAAATTTCATTGTTAGTTGATTTGAATTATCATGATGACAGTATTAAAGATTGATGTGCTAGATTGCAGGGATTAGGATTAATCACACTTGATTGGATTATTGCATTTTTAAAGATTTTTTAAGCTTTTTTGGATTTTTTAAATTTTATGATGTTTTTGAAATTTTATTGCGGATGAGAATTTTTATTGTTTTTAGAAATTTTAAAAGTTTAATTATTTTTGAAATTTTTGAAAAAAGAAGGGGATTGGCTGAAGAGGGGCACGACGGAGCCACTTGTTCCTAGATGGGCATCTCCACCCACGCCCAAGTGGCAGTGTAGACACCAATGGTGGGCGGCGTCACAACCACCTCTCCACCGCTAGGCGGCTCCGCCCTAGGAGGGCAACAGAGTTGTTTTTTGACATTTTTTATTTTTAGGATTTTTTGAACGTTTTATGATTTTTAAGATTTTTATAAAAATATGTTGGCCAATGGAGGAAAAATTACTTTTGAGGGAGCGTGCCAGGGTCTCTGCCCCTTAGAACCCACAAGGGGAACTTCCCCCAAACCCCCATATAGAAATCTGAGGAGAAACCACACTGATAAAGTGGGGGAGGAAAAGACCTCCATGTCTGACTAGGTTCTATACACCAACACTGATTAGATAGAATGGGATGAGAAGATAAGAAGGATTGAATTAGATGAGAGGAAGATTGGATTAGAAAAAGATATTTGATAGGCAAGATGGATTGAAGAAGATGAAAGGATGATGAAAAGCTTAGAGGAGGTGGAAAGGACAAATGGAGTAGATGGGATGAGATAGGAGAATGGATGAAGGAGAAAACAAATTAAGACCAAAGACAAGGGAGAACCAAACGTATATGAAATGATGTAAAGATGGAGAGATGGTTTGGATAGGAGGTGGATAGAATGGGTAGGGAATGGTAGGGTATGGAAGACTATACGATAAGGGTTGTAGGGATGGATACCCAAGAACTATGTGGAAATAGAGTGAAATGCCCCACACTAAAGGTAGTAAAATGAAATGTAGAAAGATGGGGGATAAAGGATGCATGAAAGGGCGGGATGAAGCGTAAGGTATGTGAGTGGAAGACTAAAGGATGGGGAATAAGGGGAGTAGGATCCATGAACTATGTTCCAAAGGATGCCCTCAAACTAGAGGTTGGAGGGTGTAAGGAGGGAGAGATGGAGGATATGTGAGATGGATGGATGGATAGAGTATAAAGGATATCAATGGAGGGATAAATTCTTGTATTGTCCAAAACATGCATGGATGTTATAACACAACTAGATTTTAAGCAAGAGCAAGGACATGAAAGTGAAATGGAATGGGATAAGGGATATGAGATGGACGATATTAATAAGACGGGTAATATGAGAGGGATGATATATATGGAATATGATAATGGATAATATATGGAGGAAATGCATGGGATAATCAAGATCAAAGACATGGAAGGGAGGATGGACTTATATAGGATTATGGATGGTGGATGGAGGAAAATTATAAGAAAATGACTATGAGATGGAGGATATGGATAGGATGTTAAGATCAAATATGGATAAAGTGGATGGACTTATGTAGGATAATGGATAGTGGATGGATAATGACTAAGTAACATGAATGATGTGGATGGAGGGAATGAATATGATAGTCAATTTCAAAGATGGGAAAATGAGGATGCACATATATAGGATGATGGATGTGGGATATGGTATATGGAAGGTATGTTTGGTAGGTAGTATGTATGGATATTGCCCCCAAGTTTAGAGTGCAAGGGGATGGGGATAATAGAATGGATATATGAGTGGATTTGGAAGAAAATGGATATGTGAGAGGAAGGCAGTGGAAGGACTCAAACATCTAGTTCCATGGATGGTATCCCTTGATTACCTTTATAATAGCCCAGGAACTTTAGAGATGTGCTCAAAAGATGTTTGTAGGATTGTGGAAGGGAGATTAAATAGAAGGTGGATAGGGAGGGGGGATAATGATTTATGCATAGGATTGGATTAATGGGATGGAAGGAGGGGGAAGGATTGGTGAATAATGGATGGAAGGTTGGAAGACTTGTGAATAAATGGATGAGGGAGGTGCAAAGATATAAAAAAATGGCGCACACCTTGAAGGGTGGTGGAGTAGTGAAGGAGAAGATTGTGTAGGAGATGGAAGAGATGATGGGTATTTTGGGATGTAAAAGACAGATATTGACGAAATATAACTGATTTAATGTTTGAAGATGACAAGTTGATGATCACCGAGCTGCAAAAAGTAAATGCAAGACATTAAATCAGTTAATGTATTGTATTGTCATTGATGTTAACTTGATATAATCTGATTGGTCATATAAATATTGTCATAGACCTCAAAGAAACCAAAGAGATAAAGTTTATATTTTCAGTAAACATAAAAATCCAGTGTACACCGAGTGACAGTAAACACCGACGGATAGTGCACACTGACAGACAGAGAACCCCGAGCAGTCATAGTGTATACCGAGCACCGCAACACTAAGCATAACTGAAGTGGTCACCCAATAGAATTGAATTTGATGCCTGAGGAAAACTGGATTCAATGATAGAGAAAACTAAGAGTTGATCACCGATCAAAACTGGAGTTAGAAAATGACAAAACACTTAGCTGGCAGGAGCTATATTTAGAGTTAACTGATTGATTGTTTTATTTCCATCGACTAGTTGAACTAAGGATAAGAAGAAGAGTTTTATTCATAGTTTTCAAGGAGAAATATATAGAATAAAACTAAAGCAAAGCTTTAAATATTAAAGCAATGCATGGTGAGATTTGCGGATCAAGAAATCTATCTACGTCAAGAACAAGAAAGACAAGGACGTTGAAATGGTGAAATCATGTCTATATAAAGAGACAAGGAATTCATTATGAATAGAGGAATGATGAGTATAATTCTGGTGAAGATAGAATTCTTCATGCAGATCTGATCATACAGGCTAAATGGCAAAGCCAAGAATTCTGCAGACACTGAGCAATAGAGAAGCAACAACATTCACCGAGCAGAAAGAAGAAAAGAGGGGAGCAAAGGAATTGAAGAGCACATTGATCAAAGAGGTATTATGGACTTATAATAGATTTGAAAATTTACAAGTTAAAGTTTTATTATTGAACAAATCATTTGTTGTTTCAGTATAACCATTGATTCAAAAAATCTCTTAACCGAGTGGGATTTAACCATCCTTATTGTATTGAGATACTCAAGAGTATCAAAAGATTTTTCATGTTGACAGCATAGTGAATACTAGGTCAAATGATAAACTATTAGTTTTAAATCCCCTAACAAGGTCACACTTAACAGTGTGTTTGTAACTTTTAACACGGTTGGCTCTTCACCGAGCTCACTTCAAAAGAGTGAAAATTTAGGGTTACCGGTCCCAAGTGGTTTTTCCCTTGACAGGGTTTCCACGTTAAAAATCCATGTGTCAAATGTGTATATGGTTCATTGTTTTGATGTTTTTCATTACACATTACTAAAAAAGGATTGGTCGGTACACTAAGTTTAATTGCTACTATTTGGTAAAGCTTAAGAAAAGGATAAACAATATATTCACCGAGCATTATATATTTGCTAGATTACTTAAAGACATACATCTTGTAGGACTGAAAGATAACTAGAGGCATTATATATGTGATATAAGATTTGGTTGGATTATTGAATTAATTTTTGAGGCCACTGATTCACCCCCCCTCTAAGTTATTCTAACAATTGATGAACTAAACTGGTGTTTGAATTCATTTGTTGATAGTCAACCAAGTTACGGATATGATGATAAACATTATCAATTAATGTATTTTCATTGATTTCAACTTATTTGAGTATCATTATGGTGACAAACATCTAATATGGATTAAAGATATGGAATAAACAAAGTTTATGTGGTTGGTAAATGAAGAGTTCTGCATACACTGAGAGATAGTGAACAAGTAAAACATAGTGTATATCAAGCATAGTGATAACTGAGCTAGGGATCGCTAAAACAACATGGTATTGACTGAGCAATTTAATCAAACCGAGGCTGAATAGAATACTGAGCTTAAAATTGATGATTTTGAGGTAAATGATAAGGTTTTTTATGTTGATCAAATGACTATAAAAATTCAAGGAAGATCAAATGACAAAGATTGAAACATGTTTTTAACACAACTGTCGAGGACGGTTTAAGTGGCAAAATCAACAATGGAGATTAAGTGGAAAAATATAAAGGATGGAAATTAAATGAGTTATGATATCTATATAAGAGATAAGAGATTCATTTTGAATAACACCTAATGCGCACATACGAAGTTTATGTTGTACTGATCAAAATGGTTAAAGACAGAACTGAGCATTTTCTACAGACATCACCGAGTGACAGAGGAAAGAGAATTACTGAGAAGAATAGAGTATGAAGAATCAGATTAATTAAAGTGAACAAATTCATTAGAGGTATTTTGTACTTAGCATAGATCTGAAAATTTTCAAAATAGAGTTGTATTTGAATCAGATCATTACTGTATCAGTTTAACCATTGTTACAGATAAATCTCTTAACCAAGTAGGATGTGAAAGTCTTTATCATGACATTCTAATGAATGTTGAGTGTTTTTTTTTCTTATTGACCCCATAGTAAATGCATGATCAAAAGAGAACTGTTAGTTTTAAATCCTCTAACCAGATCACATTTAATAGTGTGCATTGTAACCTTTAACAAGGTTGGCTCTTAATTGAGCTCACTTCAGAAGAGTGAAATATTTGGGGTTACCGGTCCTAGGTGGTTTTTCCCTTAGCAGGGTTTCTGCATTAAAAATCCATGTGTCAATGTGCATGATTTTTGTGGATTGTTAATTTTCTTTACACATTACTTTGTCTACATTGATCAGTAATCACAGTATTAATTTACTAACACTCAATAAACACTATTTGACTAAAGTTTGAGATTACATAATACATTTCACTGAGTTGAATTATATGTTTGAAATTGTTTTTATATATATCTGGAGGAACTTGGGACTGTAGGATAATTGGGAGCTAGCTGATTCACCCCAGCTCTCAGTTATTATAACAATATGTGAGTCTCCCTAATCCTATTCTTCCTTCCCTTCCTACAAGTATTCCATGTGTGTCTTTACCTTCCTCTATGCCTTCTTATCATATTGTTCTTTTTTCATATCCCAATCCTACTTCCAACAATCCTCCTACCATGCTTCATGCTTCTTCCAACACTCCCTCCATTTCAAACAATATTCCTAACATTTCCAATGTTTCTCCTCCTATCATTTATTCCACTGATTCTACCATTAATAGCTTAGCTCAAATTCGTGTCATCTTTGCAAAAACAACTTGCTTCTTTAACTCAATCTAAATTCAACATTTCCACATGTGATATTGCTATTCCTTTGTCCATAGATATCATCCGAGATGTTATTCTACAAAGTATTGAGATTCCTCATCTTGAGACTTATAATGGTAAGGGTAATCATGTGACTCATGTTAAAACTCTCAAACCTTGTGTAGTGATTTCTCTCATGACTAAAGGTTTATGAAAAATTTGTTCACTAGTACCTTTTTGAGATAAAACCTTGCAATGATACTATTCTTTTCCTCCTTATATGATTAATTATTTCCATGAGCTTGCTAATGCTTTTATTCGACAAATTGAAAACAACATTGGTCCTCAAATTTATTTGGCTGATTTGATGAATTGTAAACAAGGTGTTAAAGAAAAATTTAGTGACTTTATTGGCATATTTAAGCATTTTCATGCTCATATTTCTTATTGTTTGCCTGATGTTGATATACAATGATTTTTTATTACTAATTTATAAAAGGACATTAGAGATAAGATACTCCTTACCAATTTTTCTTCCTTTTCACAATTATGTGTAGTGCTTCATCATTGTCAACATCAAGTGAGACAGTTTGAGAGCAACACTCAAATGGCTCCTATTCCCATTGATAAGAGTGATGCCACATCCAATTTCAACAAATTTCAAAAGGATAATAGTTACATAAAAATCAAAAAATCTCCCAACACAATTGATGAACAACTGGCAACAACATCCAAAGGTGTGGCTCCTTTTAACTTTATGTTTATACCTTCTTGCACTTTTACTCCACTTTCTAAATCTTTTCATAATGTAATGATGAATTTAATGAATGAAAACATGATCAAACTTCCTCATATCAAACCAATTGACTCTTCTAAACCACCCTCTAGATTATTTGATCCAAAATCTTTTTATCAATTTCATCGTCAACCTGGTCATGATACTAAAAAATGTTATTCCTTTAAGAATGTCGTTCAAGACCTTATTCACTCTAATGTTATATCTATAGATGTTGATATCAAATGAGAAAAAAAATAACTTGCATCTCCTAATCAGATTTGCAAATATACACTAATCCTTTACCAACTCATTCGACCAATACTATTGAAAAACCATCTTCACCCAAGGACATTGATTATGATGAGAAATTTGACAAAGCCTCTCCTATTGTCAACCACATTTAACATGTTCAACCTCAACCTAAGTCTCAACCTCCACCTCAATCTTGCATTTCCATTGATCCTTCTGCAATAATTAAGGCACCTGATGGTCGTCTTTACATTGTTTCTAAAGTTGATGCTCTTCCTTCCTATGGTACCCTTGTTGATCACACTTTCTTGGTCAATGTGATAACTAAAGAGAACCTTTTTAGTAAAAAATTTCATAAATATTTCTATGATAAATCTGATGTCTTGATTCAAACTTGCAATGGTTTCCTTTATCCTTCTCATGGTTCCATTTATTTTCCTCTATAAGTTGGTGGTAAAAGTTTGGATACTACTTTCACTATTATTCCTACTTCTGATCAATTTCAAGTTAAAATTGGCCTTCCTTGGCTTAGTTATATGAATGTTGTGGCTTCTCCTATTCATAAATGTGTTAAATTTCCTCATAATGGAGAGATCATGACTGTTAACCATAGTCTTTATCAGCCTTTTGCGCCTTGAGACTCTGTTGACCTTGATTTCTTTTCACCATACATTCCTCAACCAACTAAAGTTCATCCTAGTTATCTTTTTCAATCATACCAAGCATTTAAGATTCAAAATATTTGTGAACTTAGAAAACCTAAGGATGATCCTAGTTGTGGCCTTCTTCCTACACCACCTTTTCCTCTTTATCCAAATCCTCTTACTATCATCTCTCAACCTAGTGTGGTTCCTTCAGTTCTTCCTCATAAATAAGAAAAGGACCCGATGTTGATTGATTCTATTCCAACCCACATATCTAATAAAACTAAGTGTACATCCATTCTCATGATCATCATTTCAAATGTCATGCTAAAGCCCATGAACATGTTTCTCAAAACATTTCTTTGCCTCATAACCCTCCTCATACTTCACTTTCCTTTGACCAACCCATGCTTGAGCCTATGGAAGAAGTGAATTTAAACAAAGTTAAAATGAACAAACATGACAATACTATTCGTATCTTGGATTCTATTACAATTAATCTTGATGAAGAAGATACTCTTGATGATGATGTTCATGATACTAAAAATGTAATTTATGCTAGTGATTTTGCTGATATGTATGAGACTATTGATCTTGATAATGATTTACCAGCTATGCGTTGATAACAGTTATCTATCACTCCTAAACTCAAAAAAAATGACCTTTCTTCATAGTAGGGTCCTTGTTTGGCTATTTTTCCCTTTGTTGTGATTAATTTTTCTCCTCTTGCGAGTTTCCCATCTTCACTAGACAATATGGACTGAGATGGGGGGCAGGAGATACACTTGATTAGATCCTCTTGTATAGTGAATCCCTTATTTTTCTTTTCTTGTTTGCTTGTTTTTCATGATGTGTTCCCCAATGGTGTGTTTCATGTTCTATGTCTTGTTTAGGTTTCTTTAAATGACCCTTGTTTCTCCCTTGGCACAAGATGATAAAGGAATCACGGTCCTAATCATTCTTCTATTTGTATCTTGCTTATTCTATATGTTGTTGCATGTTATGTTGTACACATGCCATTATTTTTAAATGTTCCTTTGTGTTGTCTATTTGGGATGATGCAAAGTGGTAGTGCCTATTCTTTTTGGTCTCCATGATGCCAACCAAAAATACTCTTCTTCGTAACACTTATGTGTCTTTCTTCCATTTTGTTGTAGTTCTACTTCTTTTGGGTAATGACGACAATTCATTTTTACATAATTTTGATATACATGAGTTATCATATGACCTAATGACCCCACAGTTGGTAGATCCCTTTCGTGCTCTCTTTTGTAATGTTCTCATTTCTCTTTATTTGTGGATGCATGTATGCTTTGTTAAAGAAATTTCTCCCGTTAAGGCTCTTGCAATAGCTTTAACATGGGGGCATACACTTTTCTCACATTTTTGCACACACTATTTTTTATGATGCTTTACACATTGGATCCATTATGGACATACAATACTTATGGATGGATCCCTCCTTTTTCTTTGGATCCCTTTTGGACATACAATCCTTAAGGACCGATCCTTGTACTTTGAATCCCTTATGGACATACAATCCTTAAGGACCAATCCCTCATTTTATTTTGATCCCTTAATGGACATACAATCCTTAAGGACATATTTCTCTTATTGGATCCCTTATTGACATACAATATTTAAGGAAAGATCCTAAATGGATTGACTAACATGACACACAAATCTTTCTAGAACTTTCAATGCCATCTTTTGTGGCACTTTTGTGTGGTCCATAGTAAGAAATACAATCTTACTAGACATGGGTCACACTTTTCCTTCTTTGTATGGTTCATAGTAAGACATACAATCTTACTAGGACTAAGGTAATCTCTCTCTCTCTCTCTCTCTCTCTCTCTCTCTCGTGATGTCTCTCTTATCTTAGTTTTGTATTTGATGAGGACTTAAGTCACTTGGGGGGTTTGATGTTTCCTTGTCTTCTTAACTTTGGTGATATCATCTTATATATTTGATATACTTTACCATGAGTATGAGCTTATCTCATACTCCCTTTAAAGTGGAGGCCAAATGTATAGGTCTAAAATGTTAGCACCCATTAACTTGGAAGCTCTAGGACCTATTTGGGCCCCATTATAGTGATCTTCTCAATTATGGATGTGTTTATGCATGATTTTCCCACTTTTCTTTTCATTCTACCTTGAGACCCTCAATACTTCTTGGGCCCCACAAATCTACCTCAAAATTTACCCTCCTAGGTATAGGTCAAACTTGTTCTACCTATACTAGGGATAGTTTGAACCACCTTCGACCTATACCTTTGGGGTTCTAAATTAATGGCTTTCAGGCTTGATGCACAGTATTTTCATTTACAAAATCACTATAAAATGAGGCCTATTCCCTTAATTTTTCCATCCCTTACATACATTGCACATTTATGCTATCTACATACAAGCATTCAAGCCTAAGGTGATTTCAAGCAAGCAAGGATTTGGCTGTAAGATTTGAAGACTATTGTGTGAATATCTCTCTCATGATGGAGTAGTGGTGGATTTCCAAAATGAGCAAGAGGATCCATATCCTTCTTTCTTTCCTCCAAGCATATAAAGAATACATACATCCATGATTCATGATTTGGCAAGTGTAGATCTATTACATTAGTGAAGACATCCTACCTTCTACAATTCAACATTCAATCAAGAAAGCATACATCTTTGTGGGTATAGCGGATCCGTACCATCCACAAGGTTTTGACAAGAAAGGTAAATACTTACATTTGTCTTTTTTTACATGTTTTACTTACTTGATTTCAAGGTTAATTCCTAAATGGGGGCTTGACCAAGGCAAGCCCCTTTCCCCCAAGAATTTCCCCTTCTTTCTTGTGTGTAGGCCTAGGTTCAGAATGAATATTTAATTGCATGTCTGAGTTCCCATTTGAGAGAAATATCTAGATCCATTCTTTGTTTTGGATTCTGACAATATTGGATATAGGTCAAAACTTCAACATATATCCTAGCATTCAGGCTTTAGATTCCAACTACAAAACTAGAAACCCAGTCCAAAGACTTGCCTAGATCCATTTTCTATTTCTGACTTTGAGTAATTTGGGTATAGGTTGAATATTCAACCTATACTTGGGTATAGGTCAAACCACTTTCAACCTATTCCTGAGATAGAATAGAAAGTTGCAGATTACAGAGTTGCTAATCACAGATTACTAGATTCAAGTTCTGGGACATTTGGGGGCTATGTCAGGTAAAATTTCAACATTTTTCACACCTTATTCTTCTTCCATTTTCAAGTACATACATTCTTTTCCTACATCTTGCATCTTCTTTACAAATTAGATTAGATATGTTATTGTACCTTTCTATTACATCTTCCTTTAATAAAAAACATAAGATATCTTATCATTTCCTTCCCTATATTTACATCACAAAATGGAAATCATCCCTAAATTCTACCCTTAGCTAGATCTTTCATTTGTCCTCTTACATCCTTTGGGTTGTACAAATCATATTTTGGGCTTGAGGATTGGATTTAGGGTCTCTTCCAATGTATATGTGTGACTTGGTGTTCTACCATTGACCACCATTTCACCTTATACATGTACAATAACTCCCCAAGACAGAGATACCAAAATTGACACAACATACTTGAGTTATTCTATTTACATCCAACCATGAACTTCAACATATTTTAAAATAGAATTATAAACTTTATTTTTAATCTAATCGTAAAAATTTGATAGCAATCATCACTAGAAACATATTTTCATACAATGGAAACAATCTCCCCTCAAATGAGATCATCTTGGGTTGTTACCAATGAAAAAACATGTGTTTCTCCATATCTCATGAGTTGAAATTAATGACCACACACTGCTTCATATATACAATAGTCATTTCATAGGTTGACAAAAATTAAAACACATTGTTCCATATCTACAATAACTTTGGCATCCAATCATTTAAAAAATAATTAATTTCATATCTCACTCATGTCCTAGTTTTATTTGAATCTTTCTTTTCCCTTTCATATAGAAACATCAATTATAACATTTCTACCCAAGCCAATTAAATTGTTTTGGTTACCATGAGTATTCTCTAGAACACCATCTCTATAATTTTCATTTGAGTCAATTAAATCATTCTAATCTTCCTCTAAGATATTTCCTTCTTTGTTAATATTTGATGCAAGTGTTGATGGTGTAGGTCCAGCTAATTAACCACAAACATTTCTAGTTACAACTTTATCATTCTAAGTTTCAACGACCTCCCCTCACAACTGATAACTTATTCATTTCCTTGTTTGACATCTCTCACAAAATAGATGTGTACCATTTTAAATTTTGTCATTGCAATTTCATAATAGGATTTAAAGCATCTAATTTAGTGGTTGTGGATGAACTTGTAATAATTTTCCCATCTTGAGAATGGATATGCAATACCAATCACACCTACTAGTGGCATACCCTTAGTACAACAAGAAATGTTTGGACACTAGCATCCAAAGATATTATCCTCCCAATTTAGCCCCACATTTGAAACCTCAAATGTTGGTTTTGGGCCCTTAACAATTCTTACCCTGTTGTTGGCCTCTCCTCAAATAATTATCTGTGAAAAGGTGTTAATTGCATATAAAAGAAACTCCATGTCTCATTTGCAACTCCTAAGAATCTCTCTCAATCCCTAAGAATTCAATATAATCAAGCTAAGAAGTATAAGGCTCTTATGAAGAATGTTGTAATATACCATCAAGTGGTTTTTTTCTTTAATCTATTTTTATTATCATGTTTTGTACTAACACTTTCGCAACTTCATCCATGAAAGAACTTCACATCTAATGTATCAAAATCATTTCAATATTCATTTTTATTGGTTTTTTCTTTTCTCCTATAATAGAACAAAATTGTTATCATTCATCATTGTTGTTGTAGAGGTGGGAAGACCAACATGGGGTTTGACTAAAGGATTGCCCCTATAAAACAAATTTTTTTTTCATCGTTCATCTATCTTGATGTAGATCCAAAGAATTCAGCTCGCAGTAGAGATGTTGATGGATAGAGAAACACCCACATGAATACTTTCAAACTTTACATAACCCAAAACCCAAGGATTATAGAACTCAACACTAGTGTTCTATCAAATTTGACCTATTTTTTAATGGTTGTTTCCAAAGACACATTGACCTAGTTTGAATGACCTCAACATCTCTTTCCAAAATTTGATCAAATATATATTTCATTCATAGTTTCCTCTCTAAATTATATTTCCAAACATACTTTCCTCTTATGCATTCTTCTGCATTTTTCTACACTGTCAAACTTTTTCAATTTAGCCTAGTTTGTTGTATACACTCAATCAATATCATTCATATGCATTCAATAGACATGTAGCTCTAGGATAGCTTGTTTTTTTCATGTGGATGATAAGGAAATATCACTCACATCTCTAATGTCTATGGGATACAGTTTGACCTAGGTTATTGCACATGCTAGTCTTTAAGGTTTCTTTTCACATATTTCAAAATGTTACAAAAAATAGATTTTTTAAGAATAAATGATAGAATATGGATGCTTGGGTCCTATTTGTTTCCCTATTCAATGTCATTTACAGGAATAAACTGAAAATGACAAAGATATAAATAATCTTATAACACTATAAAAAATGCCCAATTACCTTAAGGTTTGCACTTCATCAATAATGCAAAATGCTTGTCATTTTAACTTTTCTTTTATCTAAATTGAGAGATTGAAGCCAAATAAAATGTGTAAAAATAAGTCAAAATTTTTATTATTTTTATATCGATTCATATTTGGTGAATTGAACACTATTTTGAAATGGTATGATGGTAATTTTATGAACCCCACATGATCATAAATGGGTACATGTAAATTTTGGGTGAATTTAACCTCAACAATGCACATAGATATGTTGTAATTTCCAAGGTGATTATTGATCTACTATTGGTATGGAGTTATAACGATATTGTGGTGCATGAGCACCTCGAATAAATCGAGTCCCTATTTTTTTGTAGTGGCTTGTACTGACCCTATCCAAGTTAGTGGTTTTATTTTTGACCTTAGAAGGTCTTGCATGTTTGTACCTAGTTGGATTAGACTAGGATGAGTCCAAATAGATGTTTAAGGTTTGGAGTGTGTTTAGTGCATTTTCGCCTAAATTGGGATTTTGGGGTAAAGAAGCCTAGAAGGCTTAACATGCATTAGATTTGTGCCTAAGGAGGCCTTTATGATGTTTTAACATAATTTCCTAGTGATTGGAGGTCATTAAACTAAGTTTGGAGCAAAAATGGAAAACTTGCTAAAATGTTGGTTGACAACATTTTGCAACTTTGCAATGTTGTCCGACAACATTGTCAAGTTTGATTACATTCGGTGAGTGGAAAATTTAGTTAATGGTAGTGGCCTAAAAACATGGAGAAGGAATATTTTGATACCATGAGGCCCATTTCCTGAGGTATTGGTGATGTGATGAAAGTTTTTGAATAGTAAGAAGAGCTCTATTTTTTGCTTGCATACACAGTCTTCTATTTTTTTGTTTAAGCTTTGTTAGATGGATTGAACAGTGTGAGTTAGTGTTGGATTTGAGTTTTATAGTTAGTTTAGAGTAAATTTTTTTCAGTGTGCAAGTTTCTGTGAGTTCTTTAGAGTAGATTTGTAAATTATTTTATCAGTAGACTAGTTGCTGGAGTTGACAGGGTGGTTTTGAACAAAATGGCTCCTCCATAATTCTCCACCGTGAAATTCATCATGGAATGGGGGAATAAGGAAGGAGAGCCTCTATAAATTATGTATATAGAAGGAGAGAGTCAAAAAATTTCTTTAGCTAATTTTCATAGCAAGCCCTAGGCGAGACTGGACTACCCAACTAGGAGATTGCTAGTGGTAAGTGGTGTTTGATTGTAGGGACATTGTGAGTTGAAGAAAAAAAAAACATGGTTTTGGAAACCTAGGGGATATATAGGCACCTCCTAGAAAGGATAAGACTCTACAAATCAATTTTGATACATTTCCAAGTATAAGTCATCTGACTGCATTTTCTAGCCCAATTAGCCCTAGTTGTCCTTAATTATAGGAATCTAGTGTATGGAAACCCTAGGACCCTAAGACCTACAAATTCCTTTGAGTCTTGGAAAGGGGTATCAAGATCCCCGCTTTGGTTTTGGGGTCATTTGGGTTTATTTTTCAATAATTGGGAAAAATTGGTCAGATAGGGCTGCTAGAAGGAATAGGCCTAAAAGCCAAATTGGAAGGTGAATTGGGAGATAGTTTGGAACAGTTATGATACCTTGTTAAAAATAGGATCATGTGGAGTCTAAGAAGTTTTTAAACATGAGAAATGACCTTGAAAATACTCGTGGAGTTGAAAGGATGAAAATTCACTTGGAGGTGTCCAAGGAAGAGTAAAAGAGTGAAATATAAAGTAATGATAGTTGTCCCCTTGTGAAGCACAATTTGTACCAACTCTTAGAGTGGTAGTGAAGTAGTCCTAGAATAATATAGTGAGGGATAGTGAGATCCTAAAAAGGAATCATAGGGTCTTGTGAAGACTAGGAATAGTGGAGGTCCTAGTAGGCTTGTGTGAGCACACTTGGGTAACATTTATCATATTGGTATCAGGGCCTATAAGATTTGGCTTGTGCTGAATGTTTCAACTAGGAGAGTCAGTAGGAGAGTCTACAATGGTGATAAATGCAGAGTTGGAAAATAAGGTGGATGAGAAATAAGAAGAGAACAAAATGCTTAGATAAATATTAGCACTATTGGAACACAAAGTGGACCAAGTAGAAGAAAAGACTAAGGAAGTGAAGGATAAGGTTGAAGGGAAAAGTAAGGAGATTGCCTTAGATGATGAGGTCCCTAAAGCTGACCCTATCCTCACTGAAGAACCATTCTTAAAAGAACTAAAGGCTTTGAGTGGTAAGGAGCTAGAAGGAATTCCTATCTTCACTAGAAAGATGGAACCAGAGATAGTACTAGTTTTGATAGAAGGACTAGAAAATCACGTTGAGTGTGATGGCATAACAGAAGCTCAAAAAGTGAAAGTAGCTAAGGAAAGACTTAGAGGGTCTGAACTCACTTGGTGGAAGTTTATCCAAGATGAAAGAGAGAAGGAAGGAATGAATCCAATTGCCATATAGGAAGGCTATGGTAACAAAAATCAGAGATACATATGTACCTGAAGACTATGAGATTTAGTTGCATAAAAGGAGACAAATTTTGAGACATAAATATTTGGATGTGAACTCTTATACTGAAGATTTTCAAAGGTTATGTATGAGGTCTCAAGTTGCAGAAGACGATAAGGTGAAGGTAGCTATATACATTAATGGTCTCAAGTGGACTATTCAAGATGAGATGAGTGTCTTAACCCTTGATACTATTCAAAGATGCCACCAAATTGAAATTAAGGTGGAAGAGAAGTTAAGAAAGAAGAAATACTCAAGCACTACCAGAGGTAGAGGTAGAGGAAAAGACAATAAAGGGCAAAGAGGTGGATATGCTGGTAGAAGTTTAGAAACAAAGGTTCAAGGAGAGACCAAACTTACTGAACAATAAGAAGGGAGCTCAAGTAGAGGAGGCTTTACCAGAGGCATAATCTCTAATAAAAATGGAAGAGGAAGGAACAATAGTCAAGGGAGAGGTTCCTACTTTTCAAATATGAAATGGTACCACTACAACCAAATGGGATACCTTGCATATAGGTGTCCAGAGAAAGGCTCTACTTATCATGGAAATTACAAGAGGATAAAATTTGTTCAAGAGGAGTCTAGTGGTGGAGGTAAACACCATGAGGTACCCTTAGAGTCTGAAGAATGAGAGAACTTGATGATGAGAAGAACACTAATCAGGGAGATAGTAAAAGAGGAACTAAGCTAGAGAAGGTCATTGTATAGAGTGAAATGAAAAATGATGGGAAAAGTGTGTAGATTCATCATAGACTCGGGATCTACTGACAACATAGTTTCAGAGGAGGTAGTTAGAAAGCTAAAGATGAAGAGAATTCCACCTAGAAACCCATACAAAGTTACTTGGTTGAACAAAGGACATGTCCTTGTGAATGAACAAGCATGGCTAGACTTCTCCATTGGAATGTTTAAAGACCAGGTGTTGTGTGAAATCCTACCTATGGATGCATGTCACCTTTCGCTTGGTATACCATGGAAATTTGACAGACAGGCGATGCATGATGGAGCAAAGAATGCATATTCTTTCAGGAAAGACAATGTGACTTTCAAAATACAGTCACTGTGCAAAGAAGGAGAAAAGAAGTCCTAAGGCCCTAATGTCCTTATGGTGAGTGAAAAAGAGTTTATAGAAGCCTTAAAGGAAGGAGAAGGAGTGGGATTTTCACTAGTGTTGAAACCTAAAGAAGAAAATGTAGACAAGATAGAAAAGAAGACAAAGATACCAAAAGAAGTGCAAGAGTTGCTGCAGGAGTACAAGGGCATAGTAAGTGATGGGAAACCGTCAACCCTACCCCCTAAGAGAGTTGTTACTCATAAAATTGACTGTATCCCATGAGATACCTTTCCAAATAAGGCTTCCTATAAGATGACCCCTCAACAAAATGAGGAAATTTCCAAGCAAATTCAAGAACTCCTAAGCCAAGGTCCCATTAGGAAAAACATTAGTCCTTGTGCAATCCCCACTATCTTAGCACCCAAAAAGAGAGGAAATTGGAGGCTCTGTACTAATTCAAGGGTAATAAACCAAAATACCATTAGATATAGGTTCCCTATCCTTAGGATAGAAGACCTAACGGACTGTCTAGGAGAAGCAAAATATTTTACCAAGATTGACCTAAAGAGTGGGTATCACCAAATTAGGGTCAATGAAGGGGATGAATGGAAGAAAGCCTTTAAAACTACAGAAGGTTTATATGAATGGCTTGTGATGTTATTTGGGCTATCTAATGCCCCATCTACATTCATGAGACTCATGAATGAAGTCCTAAAAGACTACATTGGAAAATTTGTGGTAGTATATCTAGATGATATACTAATCTATAGAAAGATAAAAGAGGAGCATCTCAGACATTTGCAGATTGTTTTCAAGAAGTTACATGAGTAAGAGCTAATGATAAAATTGGAAAAGTGTGAATTCGTGAAGCAGGAGCTGGTGTAACTTGGATTTTTTTTGTCTCAAGGCAACCAAAAAATGGACCCAAGCAAGGTGGAAGCCATTCTTAACTAGCCTACTCCAAGGACTGCAACAGAGGTGAGAAGTTTTCATGGTTTGTCCTAGTACTATAGAAAGTTTATTAAGAAATTCAGTGCTATTTGTGCCCTTATGTTAGATACTATCAAAGGAGGGATGAAAACCAATTTTTTTTGGAATGAGAAAGCTAACCATGGATTTGAATTACTGAAGAAGAAGATTTCCACTCAACCAATCCTAACACTACCAAGTTTTGAGAGGTTATCCACAATTGAGTGTGATGCTAGCAATGTGGCCATTGGAGCTATTTTGAGCCAAGAGGGAAGACCAGTAGCTTTTCACAGTGAGAATCTCAGTGACTCAAAGAAGAAGTACTCTTCTTATGAATTAGAGATGATGACATTAAGTTTTTCCATTAGTATACTTAAAGGGAAAAGCATGATGAAGGTCATCAGTATAAGCATAACCGGTAGACAATAAGCATAACCGGCGGACAACAAGCATACCCAACAGGACAAAATGTCTAAACGTGAAAATACTAAGTATAGAAATTACCGACGATAAGCATAACCGATGATACAATTTTGAGAACATCGCCGATGGAGCAAAAAAGGCATACCCGGTGAACACTTCAAGGAACACCGATGGAGAAGAAAACCGATAGACTGACAGAGCAGCCCGACCATTAGAATCGATAGTCAGTTAAAGAACCCGCAAAAAGTGGATCTGATTTTACACGTCAGATAAAGCAATGTAATTCTATTTATAGAGTTTTTATTTTTTTTTAAATCTTAACTTAAGGGTCAAGCAAGCATATTGTAAATGTTTTAAAGCATCCTAATGGATCTAAAACATATCTAACTAAAGATCAAGGTCAAGTTGTAAACCTTGGATATAGAGTTAATTTGAAAAGCATGAATCAAGAATAGAGCTAGAAACTAGTATAAATAGATGTTCCATCATTTTTGATAACAAGTACTTGTAATCATTTGAAGAATGATAGTAGCTATGGAGAGCATCTAAGCATAAGAAGAGAATTCATGCAAAGTTCAGAAATAGATCACAATAGTTATCAAGAACACAGGAAGGCTACCAATGAGCAAAGACAATTACATCATTCCAGTAATTCCAACAATTGGTATCAGAGCTAAGTCTCTTTCTTGAAAATCTTAAATATTTAAGAGGAAAGATCCACATGATGGAAAAGTACAGACTGGACAAGAGTATTGAGAATGAGCAATTGCAAATTCAGATTTACTATGAGTAGTATAAAGAGGCGAGAGTAAGCATGAGAAAGTTGCTTGATGAAAGAAAGATCATGGCAAATAGGCTTAATGAAAAAGATTATCAAGAAGAGGAGATCCCAGATTACTTCAACAATGCTAAATCATCAACGAGAAAAGCTTCAGACACATCAGTAGAAGAGATCACAAGTCTACATGAAGTCAATCTACATCTGACAGAGCAAATCAAAATGCTGCAAATCGGTCAACAAACTCAGATGGTAAAAATGATTGATATCATGAATGATTCAAGAAAAGTTGAATCAGAGAGAACATTGGCTATTGATGATAGGAGGAAAATAACAGAAAAGATACAAGAAAAAGAATCAGAGATTCAAAGACTTACTGAGCATCACCATGAGATTACCAACCAGATTATTCTTATGAGTCAAGAAGCAAACACATTAAATACTGAACTCATTGAAAGAATACAGATCATCGGTGAACTAAGGGAAGAAAATGAGAAACTAAAGCATGAAGTCAGAATTCAGAATCAACACAATGAATTGATCAAGAAAGCTGAAGATAGCAATAAAAGAATGGATGATTTCCTTGACGATCAAAGAAGAGTCAACAACTACACAGGAATAGGTTGCACTGACAATGGAGAGTCATCTAACCAGTCAAATCAAAAGAATGTATATGCAACTCCAAGAACCAAGAAGTTGTCATGCAATCACTGTGGAAAACTAGGCCACACCTCAAACGTTTGCAGAAACAAAATGAAAGGTATTCCTCACACAATCTACTTTCATTGGTAATTTTTATAAATGTCACAAGCAAGGACACAAGGCATATGAATGCAGATCCAAGGTGACAAATCTAAAGAAGGAAACCTATATGGACAACTACTGTCCTACTTGAAAAATAAATGGACATACATATCAGGAATGCTGGAAAAGAATAAGAAGGCAGGGACACCAAAAGAACCTGATAATGGCTACAAACCAACAAGAAAAGGTAACTCATATGTTTGGGACTATAACACATGGGTAAATTGCATAGCATGTGGAAGGTATGGTCATATATCTGCTAACTGTATGAGAAAATGGACTAGAAAACCAAGAGGATGGTTCAATCCTGGAATGGCATGTTTACATTGTCATAAAGTTGGACATGTGATAAAAGATTACAAAGACCGAATGACAGAAACAAGTACTTATCCCAATGGAAATACAATTGATGACATCAAGAAGATGAGGAACAAGATGTGGGTAAAAGCCACAAACACTGAAGGTGCTGGAACAAGAAATGCAAATGATGACGCCCCATCCAATGGATCTAGTGGCATCACCATTTCCAACTAAATTGCACAAGTATGGAACTACATTATGAAAAGTTATATTATGCATCAGTTCCATTTACATATTGATCATATAGACAAATCAACATTATTAAAGATGCACTATATTGTCACTTTTAAATGTTATTGAAAAACAACCATCGGTTATTGGGTACAAAATATGCATCGTTGAACACACACAAAAAAGTTAACACTACTTACCAGAATGTATCAGTCTTTACACAAAAGCCAAGTGGCTAAGTGTAAACTGACAGACATCGGTGATCCTTGAGCTGACGAAAGTTGTCTTTGCCACTTTACCGACAACCATCGATGAAGTCATAAAAGCTGCTAGCAACACCGACACTTTACACTTACACCGAAGATGTTATTTATGCCTCAACCAACAAACTCAGACTTTGTATACCAACGAGTTGGTGAGCATTAATGAAAACTTAGGGTACAAAAGTTATAAAAGACCGACGGCTGAACTCATTTTGCACCCATATTTTTGAGCAACCAAGAGAGCCCAGTAGAGCGATTGAAGAGAAAAATTGAAGAGCGACTCCAGCAAGATTCTAAACACCACTCAGAGGATTCACGGGCAATCACAGAGATTCAGTAAGTACCTACATTCACTGATTGCACTATTTGATTTACAAAAAACCCTAAATTTCTGTAACACGATGGCATCAAATTCAAGAGTTGAAAAGATTAAGGAAGATAAGAAGAAAATGATCAAGCTTGTCAGTAGAGGCACTTGTGTTGAAGAAAAATACAAGCTGCACCCAGATATTGCATCACAACCTGATGATTCTGGAGCATTCTCCAGAATCCCACCTAGGTTTTTACTGGTAGAAGATGTAAGGTCCTATATACACTGTAAGATCTTAGAATTGGGAGATCTAGACCTAGATAATGCCTACATGGCACTATGTGATGAAGCTGGAAATCTCAAAGAAGAACACAAGTATCTGGAAGTGAAAAGACTCACAAATGCACTACACTTTCCCAAAGTATTCAAAACAGAATGGATAAAGATAGTTCTCAACAGAATGCTTAACCAGACTCTATGGATTAATAAGCCAAAATGAATAACAAAGGATGTTATTCATGCAGTAACTGGATATCCTACAACTGAAAAACCACAAGCTCACAAGCACCCATCTCTGAAGGAAGTAGAAAAGCTAACTGGTGCACAATCAGACAAAAGAGCTCTCAAGGTCAATACTATCACCGACACAAAACTCATGTTTGGTGCATGTGTGGTAGGGTATAAAATCTTCCAAGCAAGCAGAATGAATAGCATATCAAGCACTGCTATGAGCATAGCATTCAAAATAATCAAACAAGGAAAGAAGATGGATCTTGCAGAGATCTTGTTGAATCAACTTGAGGAGAACATGAACACCATAAGATCTTCAAGAACAAACACTTGTAAGTTTGGTTCCCTCATTATGTGCATATTCTTTTACTTTGAAGAATACTTTCCTTCCATAGGAAAAGTAGTATGGGATACAAGCAGACCTGTAACCATACACATATGTGAGCATATAGAGTCACTAGGAACAGACATTGATGATATAATGAATGAGTATTTCAAAAGCATTAAGGAAATGTTGCAAGCTAGAACAAGGATACCTGAAAGTTTGATAGAAGAACACAAAGAGCACATATCTTTTATGGTAGATACTAATTTCACATATATCCAAGCAGTAGTACCTAGGAAGTCTTGGCTTTCACATTTAGAGTATGAAATCAAATCAAGACAAGCCAATGAGTGCATCAAGGCACTATTAAATGAACCAGTTGACAACAAACAAGCAAGATTTGGCACCTATGAGGAAGCAAAAAAAAATATCAACACAGATCTTGTTGTCAAGAAGATTATAAACAAGAAGGAGAAGATGGTCAAAAACTTAACCAAGAAACTTGCAATTATAGAAGAAAGTGAAGAGGAAACAGAGGGTAAGGAGGAACAAACCGAAGGACACTCACCTATCAGTGAAGAAGAAGAAAAGAATGACTCAGAGGGAACAGAGTTAGATTCTCCACCTCCTCCTACACCCAAATAAGCTAGAACAACATCCGCTTCAAGAACAAGAAGCCAGATTGAAAAAGAGTCAACTCCTTCACCATTACAGAAAGGAAGAGTGAGGATATACAAGAGAAAACTAGCTCCTCCAAAAGAAAGATAGACCAAAAGGAGGAAGATGACTAGACCTCAAGAAGATCTAGAAGACTCAGCTAT
This sequence comes from Thuja plicata, assembly GCA_018584345.1. Classification (NCBI taxonomy): domain Eukaryota; kingdom Viridiplantae; phylum Streptophyta; class Pinopsida; order Cupressales; family Cupressaceae; genus Thuja; species Thuja plicata. Next base: position 4,534,840 of record MU224508.1, read on the forward strand.
GGATGATTGTGATGTAGAAGTACAAAAGGAAAAAGAACCTATGGTCCCTACAACAATTGATAAAATATGCAAGAATATTACAGAATCACAGTCTATTTCTGATCCTAACATTAGGAAATGGTTAAAATTCAATGCAGGGGATCAAAATAAGATTGAAGATGCAACAATTGAAAAAATGTGCAAACATTATTATGTTCCCCTGGAATTCTCAGAATATGACGTTCCCAAAGAACTATCACAGAGATTGTCAGCCAGATGGACCTTTGCACTACATCAGGAAAAGGAAATAAGAGAAAGAATACTTGTAACTCTTATGCCTCCTGATGCAAATAAGGAAGAAATTACTAAGATGATGAAGAAGTATGAAAATGAGTTCTCACCAAAAATGGGAGCATATGAATTTCTCAAGGGGAAGCTAATTGATCTTGATCAAAATAGCATTAAGAAGTGGTGCAAGATACTCAAAAAGCCCACTAACGAAGCTATCCCAGAGAAGGAACAAATCATATTTAAAGATATACAAGATGACTCATCTGTGGAATTGGATATAGAAATGAAAGATGCAACCGAAACTCAGCAAGAAGTGTCTACTGAAAAGGACAAAGGAGTAGATAACAAAATAGATGAAACTTTGAAAAAGGTTGAAGAGAAAGAAAAGAGTGAAAAAAGTCAAAAAGGATGAAAGCAAGGAATAAAAAGAAGATAAATCTATTGATACACCCAAGGTAAATGAGGAGACATCTTCACAAAACTAGCCGGTGGACTCCAAACAGAAATAGCAAGATGCTTCATCTTTTCGACCCTCACCTACCAAATCAATCCAATCTCAAGGTTTACAAATGGTAGTACACCAATCTGCCTCCCAGCCAAAGAAGAAAAAGAAAAAGGCATTGAAGAAAGATATCTTGGCTGTCACACTTGATGAGGTAATAGAAA
>MU224508.1:4542283-4553313 GCA_018584345.1 Thuja plicata
TTACCCATGTGTTATAGTCCCAAACATATGAGTTACCTTTTCTTGTTGGTTTGTAGCCATTATCAGGTTCTTTTGGTGTCCATGCCTTCTTATTCTTTTTCCAGCATTCCTGATATGTATGTCCATTAATTTTGCAGGCAGGAAAGTAGTTGTCCATATAGGTTTCCGTCTTTAGATTTTTCACCTTGGATCTGCATTCATATGCCTTGTGTCCTTGCTTGTGAAATTTATAAAAATTACCAATGAAAGTAGATTGTGTGAGGAATACCTTTCATTTTGTTTCTGCAAATGTTTGAGGTGTGGCCTGGTTTTCCACAGTGATTGCATGACAACTTCTTGGTTCTTGGAGTTGCATATATATTCTTTTGATTTGATTGGTTAGATGAATCTCCATTGTCGGTGCAAACTATTCCTGTGTAGTTGTTGACTCTTCTTTGACCATCAAGGAAATCATCCATTCTTTTATTGCTATCTTCAGATTTCTTGATCAATTCATTGTGTTGATTCTGAATTCTGACTTCATGCTTTAGTTTCTCATTTTCTTCCCTTAGTTCACCAATGATCTGTATTCTTTCAATGAGTTCAGTATTTAATTTGTTTTCTTCTTGACTCATAAGAATAATCTGGTTGGTAATCTTATGGTGATGCTCAGTAAGTCTTTGAATCTTTGATTCTTTTTCTTGTAGCTGTTCTGTTATTTTCCTCCTATCATCAATAGCCAATGTTCTCTCTGATTCAAATTTTCTTGAATCATTCATGACATAAATCATTTTTACCATCTGAGTTTCTTGACTGATTTGCATCATTTTGATTTGCTCTATCAAATGTAGATTGACTTCATGTAGACTTGTGATCTCTTCTACTGATGTGTTTAAAGCTTTTCTCGTTGATGATTCAGCATTGTTGAAGTAATCTGGGATCTCCTCTTCTTGATAATCTTTTTTATTAAGCCTAGTTGCCATGATCTTTCTTTCATCAAGCAACTTTCTCATGCTTACTCTCGCCTCTTTATACTACTCATAGTAAATCTGAATTTGCAATTGCTCATTCTCAATAGTCTTGTCCAGTCTGTACTTTTCCATCGTGTGGATCTTTCCTCTTAAATCTTTAAGCTTTTCAAGAAAGAGACTTAGCTCTGATACCAATTGTTGGAATTATTGGAATGATGTACTTGTCTCTGCTCATCGGTAGCCTTCCTATGTTCTTGATAACTATTCTGATCTATTTATGAACTTTGCATGAATTCTCTTCTTATTCTTAGATGCTATCCATAGCTACTATCATTCTTCAAATGATTACAAGTACTTGTTATTATAAATGATGGAACATCTATTTATACTAGTTTCTAGCTCTATTCTTGATTCACGCTTTTCAAATTAACTCTATATCCAAGGTTTTCAACTTGACCTTGATCTTTAGTTAGATATGTTTTAGATCCATTAGGATGCTTTAAGACATTTACAATATGCTTGCTTGACCCTTAAGTTAAGATTTAAAAAAAATAAAAACTCTATAAATAGAATTACATTGCTTTATCTGACGTGTAAAATCAGATCCACTTTCTGTGAGTTCTTTAATTGACTGTCAGTTCTAATGGTCAGGATGCTCTGTTAGTCTATCAGTTTTCTTCTCTGTCGGTGTTCCTTGAACTATTCATCGGGTATGCCTTTTTTTCTCCGTCGGTGATGTTCTCAAAATTGTATCGTCGGTTATGATTGTTGTCAGTAATTTCTATACTTAGTATTTTCATGTTTAGACATTTTGTCCTTTCAGGTATGCTTGTTATCCGCCGGTTATGCTTATTGTCTGCCGGTTATGCTTATACTGATGACCTTCATCATGTTTTTCCCTTTAAGTATACTAATGGCAAAACTTAATGTCATCATCTCTAATTCATAAGAATAGTACTTCTTCTTTGAGTCACTGAGATTCTCACTATGAAAAGCTACTAGTCTTCCCTCTTGGCTCAAAATAGCTCCAATGGCCACATTTCTAGCATCACACTCAACTGTGGATAACCTCTCAAAACTTGGTAGTGTTAGGATTGGTTGAGTGGAAATCTTCTTCTTCAGTAATTCAAATCCATGGTTGCTTTCTCATTCCAAAAAAAATTGGTTTTCATCCCTCCTTTGATAGTATCTAACATAAGGGCACAAATATCATTGAATTTCTTAATAAACTTTCTATAGTACTAGGACAAACCATGAAAAATTCTCACCTCTGTTGCAGTCCTTGGAGTAGGCTAGTTAAGAATGGCTTCGACCTTGCTTGGGTCCATTTTTTGGTTGCCTTGAGACAAAAAAAATCCAAGTTACACCAGCTCCTGCTTCTTGAATTCACACTTTTCCAATTTTATCATCATCTCTTCCTCATGTAACTTCTTGAAAACAATATGCAAATGTCTGAGATGCTCCTCTTTTATCTTTCTATAGATTAGTATATCATCTAGATATACTACCACAAATTTTCCAATGTAGTCTTTTAGGACTTCATTCATGAGTCTCATGAATGTAGATGGGGCATTAGATAGCCCAAATAACATCACAAGCCATTCATATAAACCTTCTGTAGTTTTAAAGGCTTTCTTCCATTCATCCCCTTCATTGACCCTAATTTGGTGATACCCACTCTTTAGGTCAATCTTGGTAAAATATTTTGCTTCTCCTAGACAGTCCGTTAGGTCTTCTATCCTAAGGATAGGGAACCTATATCTAATGGTATTTTGGTTTATTACCCTTGAATTAGTACAGAGCCTCCAATTTCCTCTCTTTTTGGGTGCTAAGATAGTGGGGATTGCACAAGGACTAATGTTTTTCCTAATGGGACCTTGGCTTAGGAGTTCTTGAATTTGCTTGGAAATTTCCTCATTTTGTTGAGGGGTCATCTTATAGGAAGCCTTATTTGGAAAGGTATCTCATGGGATACAGTCAATTTTATGAGTAACAACTCTCTTAGGGGGTAGGGTTGACGGTTTCCCATCACTTACTATGCCCTTGTACTCCTGCAGCAACTCTTGCACTTCTTTTGGTATCTTTGTCTTCTTTTCTATCTTGTCTACATTTTCTTCTTTAGGTTTCAACACTAGTGAAAATCCCACTCCTTCTCCTTCCTTTAAGGCTTCTATAAACTCTTTTTCACTCACCATAAGGACATTAGGGCCTTAGGACTTCTTTTCTCCTTCTTTGCACAGTGACTGTATTTTGAAAGTCACATTGTCTTTCCTGAAAGAATATGCATTCTTTGCTCCATCATGCATCGCCTGTCTGTCAAATTTCCATGGTATACCAAGCGAAAGGTGACATGCATCCATAGGTAGGATTTCACACAACACCTGGTCTTTAAACATTCCAATGGAGAAGTCTAGCCATGCTTGTTCATTCACAAGGACATGTCCTTTGTTCAACCAAGTAACTTTGTATGGGTTTCTAGGTGGAATTCTCTTCATCTTTAGCTTTCTAACTACCTCCTCTGAAACTATGTTGTCAGTAGATCCCGAGTCTATGATGAATCTACACACTTTTCCCATCATTTTTCATTTCACTCTATACAATGACCTTCTCTAGCTTAGTTCCTCTTTTACTATCTCCCTGATTAGTGTTCTTCTCATCATCAAGTTCTCTCATTCTTCAGACTCTAAGGGTACCTCATGGTGTTTACCTCCACCACTAGACTCCTCTTGAACAAATTTTATCCTCTTGTAATTTCCATGATAAGTAGAGCCTTTCTCTGGACACCTATATGCAAGGTATCCCATTTGGTTGTAGTGGTACCATTTCATATTTGAAAAGTAGGAACCTCTCCCTTGACTATTGTTCCTTCCTCTTCCATTTTTATTAGAGATTATGCCTCTGGTAAAGCCTCCTCTACTTGAGCTCCCTTCTTATTGTTCAGTAAGTTTGGTCTCTCCTTGAACCTTTGTTTCTAAACTTCTACCAGCATATCCACCTCTTTGCCCTTTATTGTCTTTTCCTCTACCTCTACCTCTGGTAGTGCTTGAGTATTTCTTCTTTCTTAACTTCTCTTCCACCTTAATTTCAATTTGGTGGCATCTTTGAATAGTATCAAGGGTTAAGACACTCATCTCATCTTGAATAGTCCACTTGAGACCATTAATGTATATAGCTACCTTCACCTTATCGTCTTCTGCAACTTGAGACCTCATACATAACCTTTGAAAATCTTCAGTATAAGAGTTCACATCCAAATATTTATGTCTCAAAATTTGTCTCCTTTTATGCAACTAAATCTCATAGTCTTCAGGTACATATGTATCTCTGATTTTTGTTACCATAGCCTTCCTATATGGCAATTGGATTCATTCCTTCCTTCTCTCTTTCATCTTGGATAAACTTCCACCAAGTGAGTTCAGACCCTCTAAGTCTTTCCTTAGCTACTTTCACTTTTTGAGCTTCTGTTATGCCATCACACTCAACGTGATTTTCTAGTCCTTCTATCAAAACTAGTACTATCTCTGGTTCCATCTTTCTAGTGAAGATAGGAATTCCTTCTAGCTCCTTACCACTCAAAGCCTTTAGTTCTTTTAAGAATGGTTCTTCAGTGAGGATAGGGTCAGCTTTAGGGACCTCATCATCTAAGGCAATCTCCTTACTTTTCCCTTCAACCTTATCCTTCACTTCCTTAGTCTTTTCTTCTACTTGGTCCACTTTGTGTTCCAATAGTGCTAATATTTATCTAAGCATTTTGTTCTCTTCTTATTTCTCATCCACCTTATTTTCCAACTCTGCATTTATCACCATTGTAGACTCTCCTACTGACTCTCCTAGTTGAAACATTCAGCACAAGCCAAATCTTATAGGCCCTGATACCAATATGATAAATGTTACCCAAGTGTGCTCACACAAGCCTACTAGGACCTCCACTATTCCTAGTCTTCACAAGACCCTATGATTCCTTTTTAGGATCTCACTATCCCTCACTATATTATTCTAGGACTACTTCACTACCACTCTAAGAGTTGGTACAAATTGTGCTTCACAAGGGGACAACTATCATTACTTTATATTTCACTCTTTTACTCTTCCTTGGACACCTCCAAGTGAATTTTCATCCTTTCAACTCCACGAGTATTTTCAAGGTCATTTCTCATGTTTAAAAACTTCTTAGACTCCACATGATCCTATTTTTAACAAGGTATCATAACTGTTCCAAACTATCTCCCAATTCACCTTCCAATTTGGCTTTTAGGCCTATTCCTTCTAGCAGCCCTATCTGACCAATTTTTCCCAATTATTGAAAAATAAACCCAAATGACCCCAAAACCAAAGCGGGGATCTTGATACCCCTTTCCAAGACTCAAAGGAATTTGTAGGTCTTAGGGTCCTAGGGTTTCCATACACTAGATTCCTATAATTAAGGACAACTAGGGCTAATTGGGCTAGAAAATGCAGTCAGATGACTTATACTTGGAAATGTATCAAAATTGATTTGTAGAGTCTTATCCTTTCTAGGAGGTGCCTATATATCCCCTAGGTTTCCAAAACCATGTTTTTTTTTTCTTCAACTCACAATGTCCCTACAATCAAACACCACTTACCACTAGCAATCTCCTAGTTGGGTAGTCCAGTCTCGCCTAGGGCTTGCTATGAAAATTAGCTAAAGAAATTTTTTGACTCTCTCCTTCTATATACATAATTTATAGAGGCTCTCCTTCCTTATTCCCCCATTCCATGATGAATTTCACGGTGGAGAATTATGGAGGAGCCATTTTGTTCAAAACCACCCTGTCAACTCCAGCAACTAGTCTACTGATAAAATAATTTACAAATCTACTCTAAAGAACTCACAGAAACTTGCACACTGAAAAAAATTTACTCTAAACTAACTATAAAACTCAAATCCAACACTAACTCACACTGTTCAATCCATCTAACAAAGCTTAAACAAAAAAATAGAAGACTGTGTATGCAAGCAAAAAATAGAGCTCTTCTTACTATTCAAAAACTTTCATCACATCACCAATACCTCAGGAAATGGGCCTCATGGTATCAAAATATTCCTTCTCCATGTTTTTAGGCCACTACCATTAACTAAATTTTCCACTCACCGAATGTAATCAAACTTGACAATGTTGTCGGACAACATTGCAAAGTTGCAAAATGTTGTCAACCAACATTTTAGCAAGTTTTCCATTTTTGCTCCAAACTTAGTTTAATGACCTCCAATCACTAGGAAATTATGTTAAAACATCATAAAGGCCTCCTTAGGCACAAATCTAATGCATGTTAAGCCTTCTAGGCTTCTTTACCCCAAAATCCCAATTTAGGCGAAAATGCACTAAACACACTCCAAACCTTAAACATCTATTTGGACTCATCCTAGTCTAATCCAACTAGGTACAAACATGCAAGACCTTCTAAGGTCAAAAATAAAACCACTAACTTGGATAGGGTCAGTACAAGCCACTACAAAAAAATAGGGACTCGATTTATTCGAGGTGCTCATGCACCACAATATCGTTATAACTCCATACCAATAGTAGATCAATAATCACCTTGGAAATTACAACATATCTATGTGCATTGTTGAGGTTAAATTCACCCAAAATTTACATGTACCCATTTATGATCATGTGGGGTTCATAAAATTACCATCATACCATTTCAAAATAGTGTTCAATTCACCAAATATGAATCGATATAAAAATAATAAAAATTTTGACTTATTTTTACACATTTTATTTGGCTTCAATCTCTCAATTTAGATAAAAGAAAAGTTAAAATGACAAGCATTTTGCATTATTGATGAAGTGCAAACCTTAAGGTAATTGGGCATTTTTTATAGTGTTATAAGATTATTTATATCTTTGTCATTTTCAGTTTATTCCTGTAAATGACATTGAATAGGGAAACAAATAGGACCCAAGCATCCATATTCTATCATTTATTCTTAAAAAATCTATTTTTTGTAACATTTTGAAATATGTGAAAAGAAACCTTAAAGACTAGCATGTGCAATAACCTAGGTCAAACTGTATCCCATAGACATTAGAGATGTGAGTGATATTTCCTTATCATCCACATGAAAAAAACAAGCTATCCTAGAGCTACATGTCTATTGAATGCATATGAATGATATTGATTGAGTGTATACAACAAACTAGGCTAAATTGAAAAAGTTTGACAGTGTAGAAAAATGCAGAAGAATGCATAAGAGGAAAGTATGTTTGGAAATATAATTTAGAGAGGAAACTATGAATGAAATATATATTTGATCAAATTTTGGAAAGAGATGTTGAGGTCATTCAAACTAGGTCAATGTGTCTTTGGAAACAACCATTAAAAAATAGGTCAAATTTGATAGAACACTAGTGTTGAGTTCTATAATCCTTGGGTTTTGGGTTATGTAAAGTTTGAAAGTATTCATGTGGGTGTTTCTCTATCCATCAACATCTCTACTGCGAGCTGAATTCTTTGGATCTACATCAAGATAGATGAACGATGAAAAAAAAATTTGTTTTATAGGGGCAATCCTTTAGTCAAACCCCATGTTGGTCTTCCCACCTCTACAACAACAATGATGAATGATAACAATTTTGTTCTATTATAGGAGAAAAGAAAAAACCAATAAAAATGAATATTGAAATGATTTTGATACATTAGATGTGAAGTTCTTTCATGGATGAAGTTGCGAAAGTGTTAGTACAAAACATGATAATAAAAATAGATTAAAGAAAAAAACCACTTGATGGTATATTACAACATTCTTCATAAGAGCCTTATACTTCTTAGCTTGATTATATTGAATTCTTAGGGATTGAGAGAGATTCTTAGGAGTTGCAAATGAGACATGGAGTTTCTTTTATATGCAATTAACACCTTTTCACAGATAATTATTTGAGGAGAGGCCAACAACAGGGTAAGAATTGTTAAGGGCCCAAAACCAACATTTGAGGTTTCAAATGTGGGGCTAAATTGGGAGGATAATATCTTTGGATGCTAGTGTCCAAACATTTCTTGTTGTACTAAGGGTATGCCACTAGTAGGTGTGATTGGTATTGCATATCCATTCTCAAGATGGGAAAATTATTACAAGTTCATCCACAACCACTAAATTAGATGCTTTAAATCCTATTATGAAATTGCAATGACAAAATTTAAAATGGTACACATCTATTTTGTGAGAGATGTCAAACAAGGAAATGAATAAGTTATCAGTTGTGAGGGGAGGTCGTTGAAACTTAGAATGATAAAGTTGTAACTAGAAATGTTTGTGGTTAATTAGCTGGACCTACACCATCAACACTTGCATCAAATATTAACAAAGAAGGAAATATCTTAGAGGAAGATTAGAATGATTTAATTGACTCAAATGAAAATTATAGAGATGGTGTTCTAGAGAATACTCATGGTAACCAAAACAATTTAATTGGCTTGGGTAGAAATGTTATAATTGATGTTTCTATATGAAAGGGAAAAGAAAGATTCAAATAAAACTAGGACATGAGTGAGATATGAAATTAATTATTTTTTAAATGATTGGATGCCAAAGTTATTGTAGATATGGAACAATGTGTTTTAATTTTTGTCAACCTATGAAATGACTATTGTATATATGAAGCAGTGTGTGGTCATTAATTTCAACTCATGAGATATGGAGAAACACATGTTTTTTCATTGGTAACAACCCAAGATGATCTCATTTGAGGGGAGATTGTTTCCATTGTATGAAAATATGTTTCTAGTGATGATTGCTATCAAATTTTTACGATTAGATTAAAAATAAAGTTTATAATTCTATTTTAAAATATGTTGAAGTTCATGGTTGGATGTAAATAGAATAACTCAAGTATGTTGTGTCAATTTTGGTATCTCTGTCTTGGGGAGTTATTGTACATGTATAAGGTGAAATGGTGGTCAATGGTAGAACACCAAGTCACACATATACATTGGAAGAGACCCTAAATCCAATCCTCAAGCCCAAAATATGATTTGTACAACCCAAAGGATGTAAGAGGACAAATGAAAGATCTAGCTAAGGGTAGAATTTAGGGATGATTTCCATTTTGTGATGTAAATATAGGGAAGGAAATGATAAGATATCTTATGTTTTTTATTAAAGGAAGATGTAATAGAAAGGTACAATAACATATCTAATCTAATTTGTAAAGAAGATGCAAGATGTAGGAAAAGAATGTATGTACTTGAAAATGGAAGAAGAATAAGGTGTGAAAAATGTTGAAATTTTACCTGACATAGCCCCCAAATGTCCCAGAACTTGAATCTAGTAATCTGTGATTAGCAACTCTGTAATCTGCAACTTTCTATTCTATCTCAGGAATAGGTTGAAAGTGGTTTGACCTATACCCAAGTATAGGTTGAATATTCAACCTATACCCAAATTACTCAAAGTCAGAAATAGAAAATGGATCTAGGCAAGTCTTTGGACTGGGTTTCTAGTTTTGTAGTTGGAATCTAAAGCCTGAATGCTAGGATATATGTTGAAGTTTTGACCTATATCCAATATTGTCAGAATCCAAAACAAAGAATGGATCTAGATATTTCTCTCAAATGGGAACTCAGACATGCAATTAAATATTCATTCTGAACCTAGGCCTACACACAAGAAAGAAGGGGAAATTCTTGGGGGAAAGGGGCTTGCCTTGGTCAAGCCCCCATTTAGGAATTAACCTTGAAATCAAGTAAGTAAAACATGTAAAAAAAGACAAATGTAAGTATTTACCTTTCTTGTCAAAACCTTGTGGATGGTACGGATCCGCTATACCCACAAAGATGTATGCTTTCTTGATTGAATGTTGAATTGTAGAAGGTAGGATGTCTTCACTAATGTAATAGATCTACACTTGCCAAATCATGAATCATGGATGTATGTATTCTTTATATGCTTGGAGGAAAGAAAGAAGGATATGGATCCTCTTGCTCATTTTGGAAATCCACCACTACTCCATCATGAGAGAGATATTCACACAATAGTCTTCAAATCTTACAGCCAAATCCTTGCTTGCTTGAAATCACCTTAGGCTTGAATGCTTGTATGTAGATAGCATAAATGTGCAATGTATGTAAGGGATGGAAAAATTAAGGGAATAGGCCTCATTTTATAGTGATTTTGTAAATGAAAATACTGTGCATCAAGCCTGAAAGCCATTAATTTAGAACCCCAAAGGTATAGGTCGAAGGTGGTTCAAACTATCCCTAGTATAGGTAGAACAAGTTTGACCTATACCTAGGAGGGTAAATTTTGAGGTAGATTTGTGGGGCCCAAGAAGTATTGAGGGTCTCAAGGTAGAATGAAAAGAAAAGTGGGAAAATCATGCATAAACACATCCATAATTGAGAAGATCACTATAATGGGGCCCAAATAGGTCCTAGAGCTTCCAAGTTAATGGGTGCTAACATTTTAGACCTATACATTTGGCCTCCACTTTAAAGGGAGTATGAGATAAGCTCATACTCATGGTAAAGTATATCAAATATATAAGATGATATCACCAAAGTTAAGAAGACAAGGAAACATCAAACCCCCCAAGTGACTTAAGTCCTCATCAAATACAAAACTAAGATAAGAGAGACATCACGAGAGAGAGAGAGAGAGAGAGAGAGAGAGAGAGATTACCTTAGTCCTAGTAAGATTGTATGTCTTACTATGAACCATACAAAGAAGGAAAAGTGTGACCCATGTCTAGTAAGATTGTATTTCTTACTATGGACCACACAAAAGTGCCACAAAAGATGGCATTGAAAGTTCTAGAAAGATTTGTGTGTCATGTTAGTCAATCCATTTAGGATCTTTCCTTAAATATTGTATGTCAATAAGGGATCCAATAAGAGAAATATGTCCTTAAGGATTGTATGTCCATTAAGGGATCAAAATAAAATGAGGGATTGGTCCTTAAGGATTGTATGTCCATAAGGGATTCAAAGTACAAGGATCGGTCCTTAAGGATTGTATGTCCAAAAGGGATCCAAAGAAAAAGGAGGGATCCATCCATAAGTATTGTATGTCCATAATGGATCCAATGTGTAAAGCATCATAAAAAATAGTGTGTGCAA
>MU224509.1:0-20450 GCA_018584345.1 Thuja plicata
GAGATTATCAGCTTTCTATCGATATAATTTCTGTCAAATTTTGAATTCGGTAAGTAATTATTAGTTATTTTCCAATTGAGTTACCTCTAAAGTGCTGATTTATATACTGATTGAAAAATGGCTATAAATTTCAGACGGTATAACATTTTTGAAAACTGAAAATTGCGTCACATTCTATGTTTTTCCTACTATAAGAAAAAAATTTATTTTTTGAATTTGGTAAAGTTTTCAATGAGTTAAGGTGGTCAGACACGGGAGTTTTTTTATTCTAAAAATGTTGTAGCATATAATTCATAATTAATTATTTTTTTAGCATAAAATTACACACAAATATGTGTCACATCTGGGAAGGAGTCTACTACTTATATATAAAATCTTATAAAAAAATATTATCATTTGATTATGATTAAGGTGGTCAGACATACACCTACTTCTTATTTTTTTCCTAAAATTTTTGTACTGCTGCATTGAAATCCATACTTTTCACCAATCATATTAACTTTTTCTCAGAAAATGCTTAGTAGTTTAGAAACTACATTCAATTTCCTACAGATTCTATTCTTACAACTTTTTTATATTAGGTTGATAGCTAGTTCAAATTTTCACGTCAAATTGACTAACCCTGATTTTGCTGATTTTTCATTGCCACTTAAGGGCATAGTTTGGCCCCCCATGATCTTGCACATACCCTATAGTCTTGTGAAATATTTAATATTTCAAAGCTGGAAATATGCTTTCACGGAAGGATTTTTCTTAGAGAATGAAATAAGATTTTGGAAAAGGCAAGTGGAATCAAATTTGTTGAAGAGAATGATTACAAGAAAGAGGCAGTTACATGAGAAGATCATATCATTTTCTTGGAGGAGAATATATTTTCTTGGAAACAGACAGGTGTCGGTTGTTGAATTTGGCCTTCCTTTTCTCCTATATCTTTCTTCTTCTCTATTTTTACAAGGATGGTGAAATTAACACTGCTGGGTAGTATTTTGATTCTTGAGTCTTGTTTATCTGAGTTCTTTGTCTTGTAAATATGCTAAATCAGATAGCAATTTAATAAAAAATAATGGAATCCTTGTTCAATACTTGTCGATATATTTGTGTCTTGTCTTGAAATATTGTGTGTTAATCTATAAGGCATTTTAATGCACTGGTTATAAGGTAGTTGTGAATTTGTTTGTGAGTTTCTTTCGAGGAGGGAATAAATCTTAGAGAAAAATTTGGAGGGTTCAAGGTTTGTACATGAATTTGATGTCCATGTGTTGGAGTGAAAAGAGTTATTTTTAAGGCACTTTACGTGGTTTCTATTTGTTTGGAGTTAGAGGTTTTTTTGTGGATGTATGTTTATTTGACTCTTTTGCCCAATAGACAAGACAATGGTCTCTGTTGGTTATGTATTCCTTGTCATCAATACATTTAAAATCTGAATATCTTTTCATTTCTTATTTAAGAGCATGGATGTTTAGGAGTTGTATTGAATAGTAAAGACATTGTTATTGATTCATTAAAGAATTGAATCCTTTAGGTTAGCCTGCCTAAGTTGTAAACTTGAAGAGAAGAAGGATGAATATCCTTGTCACATTGGTCATTGTTCTGCAATGTTATTTACTCTTGTCAAAATCATGGATTGGCTTTTGAAGCTCTGCATCAGTTGCAGTAAAAGATATTAGTAAATCATTGTGAGAATCCCGAATCCATTGTCTGATTTATTGGAAAACAATAAGTCAAGAGGTACACCCACCTGAATCTGTGGAGCTTAAAGTAGGAGGATCAAATCCTCATTAATTGGTATTTTACTCCTAGGAATCGTGGATTGGGAGTCATAGATTCAAGAATTGATGCTTATAAAAATTTCGCAAGAAAAAGTACTAACACTTTGATGGAGTATTTCTCAGAGCTCATGCAACGTATCAATGATATTTTTTATGCTACTAGATCGTATTACCGATGCCCTCAAAATTCTCTCACTTTCACAAGATTCAACCTCATTCAAAAGCATTGACCACATCTTGTTTCTTTCCAAATCTTGGAATGTCGCTCAGTTGAAAGTTGTAACATTGTGTATCTTTGAAACGGCTCATCATGGCCTTGAACCATCTGCACCAACACCTTTGATTGGGAGAGTAAATGCTAGGAACAACCTCGTTGGGCTTCACAACTCACTCGAACATTCTAGACCACACTGTATCGGTGTGTCCCTTAAGGTGTGTGTTACATATTTTCCCCTCTAGGTCAAAATAATCCACCTACGTCCTAGTCGGTCTAAAACTTTTTATTTTAAAGGTTAATTTCATGCCCTTGATGATTCAAAAGTTCATTAAAGGAATGTTAAAAATAATTGAGTCTTCAATGACTACTACGGAACTAGATCAACCACAAGATTGTCCAGCCACTTTTTATACAAACAATGAACTACAAAGCCAACAAAGAATAGTATATTGTGTTAGATACTCATACATTAGTGTAGATTGAATCACCTTCTGCATAAATTTTTTGAGCTGAAATTAGTGGATCTAAAGTTGTACGGAATAAAATATATGTGTTTCCATAAAGTACGAATCATAAAGTAACAATATACATAGATACATGCAAGCATAAATATAAGGCATGAGAAATCTACAAAGCATAAGACATCCACATAAACATGAAGTAGTATAAATCAATACACATGAGACATGAATTACACAATTGAAACATAAACTATAAATAATCATAGGGTATAAAGCCAAATATAGATGTTCAATAATATCATACATGAAATAGATCCAATACAGTCAAAGGGGCTTCTTAAAAGCCAAATGAATGTACAACATATTGCATATATAATATAAAAAAAATATGTCTGATAATGTCATATAGGCATACAATATATGTCCCTAATCTAGTCATTTCAGACAAGGGGAAGAAAAAAAATCTCGAGATACCTTCAACTGTCAAGCGGATGGAGATGCAGTGGATCTTGGAGTTTTCTGAGTGTGCTCACTTGTCCTCCTCTCGAGACTCTTCTAGAGCTCCAATTGATAAAATCACAAGTATAAACATCAATAACTTATATACATCAAAATTGAAATATAGGATGACATACAATAGAATATTCGCTTACCGCTAACAAATATTCATTATGTTCATCCACAGGAGGGGCACGCCGATGATCTAGAGTTACAAGTCCCTACAAAAAAAAAATACATACATGAATATCATTAAAAATTTCAATACAAACCATTAAAAAAAAAATTAAAATTAAGTAATCTCTTTCATACCTCGGTCAATGCTTTGGAACTCGCTACAACTATAGAAACCCCGTGATTCAAAGAGTCACAAACAGAAGGAGGAGTATCTGATGTCAACAACTGAAAATGAAATAACAAGAGTATTATGTAGTTATCAAGAATACCTTTTTTTTAACAACACCACTAATGAATAAATGATACCTCTGTGAAAGTGTCACGGTGCCCTTCATTGTGTGGTGTCAACATCAAGGCTCCACAAGTAAACTAATGCACATGCACAGTGAGTTATGAGAAAATCATTCATATAATTGTGTGCTACTCACATGTAATAATTATAACACTTTATTAGATATATACCTGTCAACTCGATGATGTCATGAAAAAGGGGGTGAAGGAACATTACCACTATCATGAACACTTTGACTCTTGATTTTGATCATAATTATTCTACTAATTTTTTTATTCATTAATTTATTAATTAAATATAATGAAGTAAATAATATTAACATGCAAATAAAGATATCTTTATGAAAGTGTCGGGATGTCCTTCGCTCTGTGGTGCAAACATCAAGGGTCCAATAGAAAACTAATGCACATGCACAGTGAAATATGAGAAAACCATTCATATAATTATATACTACTCACATGTAATAATTATAATACTTTATTAGATACATACCTGTGGACTCAATGATCTCATGAAAAAGGTGGTTGGGGGAACACTCCTACAGTCACTAATACTTTGACCCTGAATTTTAATCATAAACATTAGATGCCAATTTAGTTATTCATTCATTTATAAATTAAATATAATTAAATGAACTTGCAAATATTTACCTCTATGTCAATGTCAAATGTCACATTGATAAATTCATCAATCATCAATCCATCATCACCTACCTGACCACTAGCATCACCATATGTGCATAAGCCTCCACATGACCAAAAAAAATGGGCCCTTGCAGACTCGCCTTGTTCACTCTGGAATAAAGGAGTGGTACACTATATGAGAGTGAGTGAGCCTTCTAATTGTGCCTAGTGTGTTGACCTCAACATGTTCCTTCGCAATACAAGCAATAAAAATGTGCTCGACATGTGATTTGTCACTAGGCCTCCTAACTATGTCAGGATCACGTTGTGCCCCCAATCTATCATGTGATGACCTCGCACCTCTATCCTCAGATTTAACAAAAACCAAAATAATTTGGGACCTCATTGAGGCCAAACTCACAATAGAGTTTCCTCAAAAAATATAATGGAACCTCATGATTATTACAAGGAGTGCTATCAAAAACCATCCACCATCTATTCTAGAAGTTATTTTTTATTCCTTCGTGATGGCACCAATGGATCGGAAACCTCCTACAACCAGAATTAATATTTTGATTCATTCTAGGATTTATAAAGAGCTTGGCAATGTCGTCTTTATTTTTTTCTTTTTTACTTTCTAATATGATAATTTGTTTTCATAGTACTATTTTTCTCATCTCTTTTGGTTAACCATATATTTAGTTGCTACTAAAATTACCTATGTGGATTAAAATTTATTCTAATGAATTTGCAAGTAATGCCCTTTTAGGATTTGTTCCAATAGATTCTTTCAACCTGTCAATCAAAGACTCTAATTGAATTTTATTGTTCTCTATTTGGTTTAAAATATTTTGTTGTGTATCTAGTGGAGGTTTTTCAATTGATGGAGGAGGTTGAGGTGGATTTTCTTCATTAGCTTCATCATGAGGAGGTTAAGGTGGATTTTCTGGAGGTGGCTCAAGATTTTGTTGAGGTGGATTTTCATTTGCTGAAAATATAAACAAATTTTAATTTAAAACCTTATTTAAACATATATTTCAACAACAAAAGAAGCTAAAAATGTAAAATAGCTCACCTCTTCGACCTCCTTGGCGTATTGGTGGAATTTTAGAGATGATTAAAAACATAGCAAGAAATATCAATGCTCTCCAAACAATGTACACCTTTGCAAAATGCCACTCAAAGCCTCCAAGTCACACTTGCAACAAAAAATGTGCAGTTAGGGTTTGAATTTCAATTTTATGTTTACTTTTGATATGGTGCACGTCATTTATGGTGCACGTCATATAGGGTGTGGTCGAACCTCAATTTATAGATAAATTTTCATATCTAGATAACTCAGGGAAGTATATTTTATACCTATATCACTGTGATTTATATATTTTTAGCCTTCTATTTCATGAATTATGCTATTTTTGAATTGTTATATTGCCCTAATGTCTTTTAGTCTCGTATTCAAATACATAAATATAGTCGTTGCATGTGTCTTTGCGAGATTTTTTTATTTCATTATTATCATATCTTTGCGCAGATCTATGTTGTGGTTTTGCGGGTTTTATCCCCGCAATTATGCCTCAGCTCCCACAGAATTCATCACTTGCATCACCATGGTTGTAGAAAATTGTTGCTATGTTCAATGTTTTGTTAGCATTGTACTCAGCAACGTTATCCCACATTAATATGAGAATTAAACCAAGAAATATCGATGATTAAAGAATAGCCAGAATCAACGGTTTTCGTGATCCCACAATCAAAAATTAAACGATCTTTAGATCCATCGCGCGATCATGCGATGATGACACGTGTCTCAGGCCTGCAAGTGTTTTGAGTAGTGAGATAGTAGGGATAACAGCTGGAAGTATCTGATGGGTTCAGCAGGTTGATGAGGATGCACATCATTTTTTAAGATAATTTAAAGTACGCGTTGCTGAAGGTTTTTGTCTTTTAGCGCATGGTTATTATCAATGGTGGTGTTTTAATTGAGTAGAAAAGGTGATCGAGTTTTAAAGAATGATCAGTGACTAAAGCACAATGAGAATCGACGGTGTTTGTGATTCCATGATTAAAAACTTAATGTTCTTTATACATCTTGAGATCACACAATGATGACATGTGTCATCAACTTAAGGTTGATCGGTGATTAAAGCACAACGAGGATCGACGGTTTCATGATTCCTCAATCAATAACTAAACACTCTTTATCCATCGCGGGATCAAGCGATGATGACATGTGTCCTCAATGAATAAAAATATAAAATACTTGGGGTGGCAGAGTTGACATGGATTTATTTGTGTCGATTTAATATATTAATTATATTTTTTTGCCAGTTAGAGTTTTGTCTATTATTTTGATACGTCATTATCATTTTCCATGCAGGGTTTCGAGGATGGCGAGTACCATGGATCTATCTGTTGATGAGATAATGCAATCTTCAAGGACTGAGAAATATTATCACATGCAAACTTCCTTGAAGGAATCTTTCCAAGGATGGATAATGTTAGAGGATGGTCGACATTGTCAGTGATTTTGTTCTTAATGTTGAATTTGTTCGTGACACCATTAATGATATCTATTATCAAGAAGAGTATATATGGTTGTCTACGAATGAACATGTGATTGAAGCACCATAATGATCATAAAAAAGAATAATATTTAAATTATCTCCGATAAATTACAAATTATTTGCTAGTGACTATTATTAAGAATTCCAACGATCAGCAACAGTTTTCAAACAAGGATGAAAATCATTTTTTAATGGTTTAGTCTTTGCATTGTAACTATGATGTTTAGTTGTTGATCTTAGGGTTAGGTTTTAGTCATGAAGAGACACATTGGTCTGAAGCTTGTACGCATCCCTTAGACTTTACATAAATAGGGATTCCAAGGCCATGTGAAATAGGATTAATATTACTCCTAGTTTTTAGAATTTGATCACAACTACAACATGAATTCAAATGTACTATTCTTTCAAAATCAATAAAAGATAAAAGTTTTTTTGTCTCAATTGTGGTAAGAAAGTCTAATTCATTTCAATTAGTCCCTTGCAATTATTGAAGGAATTTGAATTTATATTCTTGCAATGCTTGTGATCTATTTTATATGTTTTATATCCATGTTTGATTATGAAGGAGTTTGTGAAAAGATAGTATTTCTAGCTTCTTATTCAATTCATCTCCTAACCAAGGGAGTTAAATCCACTTGAACTAGCGAGGGTATAAATAGGCTTAATTTCTCTGCATCTATATCATTTGAATAGTTGATGGTGTTGGAATATACAATGTCTTGCAAGGTTGTACACAGGATTGAAATTGGATTGATTCTATTGCCCAAGTCGAATTAGGCATTGGTCTTATTAATTATTGGATTATAGTCATTTGATGCATTATTAAAAGTATTTTTTTATCATTCATTTTATTCTAAACACATATTTCCAAAGGATTCTTATAATTAAAACAAAGTATTACAGTCTTGCACTTTGTGTTGTGGTTGATCACAATTGGATTTATTTCAAATACATGTTTGCCACACTTGAAAGAGTGGTTTGAGATGCGATCAGATCTGCTATAAAAAGCCTTAAAACTTGAAGGATAAGTTAAGGTATAGGCCTACCAGCCTTAGTCTTGCAGAGCCAGAATTGCAGAAGTTCCAACCTTGTTTTTGGTTGAACTTGTAAGTTGGCCAAATCACTTGGGTTTCCCAACATTGGATCGACAAGTCCATAGGAAATCAAATCTGTTGATTTGAGCACCAATAGATTGGCGAATCTGGTGGGGATTGTTCATAAGTTTTCCATAATCTCTGGTTACCTAATAGACTCTACTGGAAAGGACTCAGAAGATAGCAAGTATTTTCCTTCTGGCAAGAAGGTGGAGACTCTACAAATTTGATGCAGTTATATTGGTAAACTAAATTTTTATACTAAGTATTCAAGTGGGTTAGAATATCCTTGCATCAAGATCAACTTGAATTAGATTTGAATAGAAATATGAGGAAAGGAAATAAATAAATTTCAAATATGTTATATTCTGGACATAAGAGGTTCCCTGATAGGGAAAAACTTGTTTCAATGAAGAAATCCAGTTATCAAATCAAAGTAATTTTGAAGATGATAGAAACCCCTTTGGATTTGAAGATGTGGAAGATCATAATCTAGTACAGGATGTAGGAGAGGAGGTGGAAGAGTATGATGATGAAGATGAGGCATTATATGATATGTTCAATAAGCTCTCTAAATATGGTATAAAGAATCCAAAGATAGCTATAGCTTTGAAGTGTTTTCCTAGCAAAGCATTGGATAGGTTAGAGATAAAGAGAAGTGATTTAACTATATCACTTGATAATAAATATTATGGAGAAAGATCAGGAGGAAAGACGACATCAAAAGGAGATAGAATACCTAAATACAATCCTCCATAGAAAAAATGGAGATCAAGCTTTCAGCAATAATCATACTAATCCGTTGTTTGAACAAGAAGGTAGAGGGAGATGTGGAAGAAAAAATAATGACAATAAAATAGGTGATCCTTGGAGACAACCAAACTGTATACAGTGAAAATGGATCTACGCTCTATACAAAGGAGAGGAAGAATACCAAAATTTATCCTCCAATGAGACCCGATTAACACAAAGGTAAGTATCGATTCATGATCTATACAAAGGAGATAAATGGCTTGGGTTAACATCTCCCTCACCTCTACAAAGAGAGGGTTTAGGAAAGAGAAATTGAGAATATTTGAAAAGTAAATCTAGAAGACTAATATTGAAATGAAGAAATAAAAAGTACTTATCTCTGAAAATAATCTACTGAAAACCTTGTCAAACGGTCTCAAAAACTATTAATTTCTGCTATCCTGAATTGAAACTGTGAGATCTACAAAACCCAGAAATATTTTTATTTTCTGAGAAAGTTCAACCATTACCCAAATACGGGGGCGCAATTGCACCCCTTTATGTTGACCTTGACATGCACTGCTTCGATAGAAATTATGTTTGTGGATCCCAAAAGTTGGTCGAAAAGGGTATCCGAATCTGCTCTATAATTCATTGTCATGTACCTGTACCTTCAAGAAAAATGGTTTTGTTTGTTCGGGAGAGGGGGTTGCCTTGGTCAAACCCTAGTTTTGGAATTAACCTTATAATTGAATTGAAATTGCAGTAATAAACAAAGTAAATAGAGAAATTCACCTTGCTTATGTTGAAACCCTTGTGGAGGATTCGAATCCTTGGATCCACAAGTATGGATGCACCAAATGAATGTAGAATGTAGGATGTAGGATGTAGGATGTCTCAAATCAATTTCCTTAGATCTTCAACACCAATCTTGAATGGATATTGGAATAGGAAGAAGCTTGCATGGATGTGGATGGAGAAATCTTCAATAAGAGGGTTCCATAGAGCTTGAACCCTTCAATGGCTACCAATGGATCTCCTTGATGAATTCAATTCTTGAAGGCTTGAATGCTTGAATGTGTAGATGATTTATTCAATGGATTATGCGTGGATGATCATGTTCTTTTGTGTGTATGTCTTTCTTTTGTCTTAGAGAAAATGAGAGGAGAAGGCTTTCTTATATACAAATCTAGGGCACAAATTTCTAGAGAGGCCTACATAGGAGAATTAAATTCCAATTAGTCCTATATCCCTAGAAGTAGACCTATATTAAATATAATTTTAAGATTCGTTACTTTAGAGTCCAAAATAGCTGACCCAAAAGCAAGAATTAAATCTTTCCAAAGCCCGACATCCGGAAACCTTGGAAACTTTAAATTTGGACCCTGGGTCAGGGTCAAGGTCAACCCTGAGCTAGGTCAGGGTCAAGGTCAACCTTGACCTAGGTTAGGGTTGAGGTCAACCTTGACCCAGAAGTTTGACCTTGACCCTGAGGTCAAAAACCCTAAATTATCAATGCAGGATATCAGAAATAGGTAGGAGAGAAGTGGAAAATAGGACAGAACAGGGGTAAAAGCCAGATCCAAGTCAAAGATCTATTCAATGCGTTTAACATGACCCAAAACCACTTACTCAGAGGGCTAAACCAGTCCTAAATGGAAGTGCTTCCATTTTCTGATGATACACAAACAATGAGGAAAACTATAACCAAGGTAATCCAAGGCAGCAAAATACAGGAAATCATTGTAATGATGGTCAAAATCACAGGGGCATAAATCACCAAAATCATAGAGGGCAAAATGTGAATTACAATAATATGGGTCAGGGAAGAAGAGCACCCATGGTAATAGAAAGATATAGACAACTCAGTTTCAATGGGATAGTTGGATACCCAAACCCTAGACATAATGAATTAAGGAATGTTATTCCAAAGTTCTTAGGGAATGGAGTGGAATCTATTGAGCAACATAGTATTAAGTTGAAAAATGTTATTGAGGAATTAGAGGAAGACAATGAAGACATATTTATCAATTTATTTGTTTAGTCATTAACTAAAGATGTTGTTGAATGGTATAGGGTGTTCCCTGACGGATCTATTCCAAGTTGGTGTGACTTCATAAATCAGTTCATTGAGCAATTGGGTGACCATAATGATACATTCTTTGTATCTCATGAATTGACTAGTATAAAAAGTAATGTTAATGAATCAGTTCTAGAATTCAACAAAATGTTTAATAATGTCTTGAATAGAATACCAAGAGACGTAAGGCATGTTGATTCTTTCTTGATTGATTTCTATCTGAGTGCATTTGATATAAAAATAGATTATGAGATTAGATCACAAAGACCAGCAAGCTTTCAAAGTTGCCACTACTATCAAAAATGAAAGAAAGGCTACTGGAAGGATAAATAAAAGGAATGATACTAAATTATATAATTCAAAGGTCCCTAAAAGGGATGATCTCAAACAAATCATGGACATTCTAAAATATCTAAAGGTGAAACAAGGTAGGATTGATAGGCCATAATTTCCTAAAAATGATAGATTTAGATTGCAATATGTGCCCTATAATACTAGTTGGAAAGATGGTAAACCTGAAAAGAAAAGTTATGCTAAAGAAACACCTAATCTACTGAAAAGAAACAACCATTTGGTGGAGATAAATCCTTGGTGTGAATATTTCACACTACCACATTCTCCTGATAATTGTGTTGTGGCCCAGAGCCTGCAAGAGGATGAAGATTAGGGTGATGACCAGCAACCCACAGTGAATAATGTCTCATCTGAACCCATGTGGGGAAGATATGAGTAAAGTTATTTTGATGAGGTGTATGTATACCATGATGATCTGAATAGGGTATATCAATGTGGTAGGAAACAAGGAGAGTTTCCAGTTATTAGAAGGCTAACAGATGAGGAGAAAGAAGCATATACTATTGCAGTGATTGAGGAAACAAGAAGTAATTACAAGCTGAGGAATAGAACAATAAATGTTGATCAAGGGAAACCTGTTGGAATATCTGTCAAAGCACCAAAGAAGAAGGTCATCCAGCCAAACACACTAAATACCAAAGATGATACCGCAAACCTAGGTCAAAAGGTAGATCATCATCAAGCTCCAAAACTGATAAATCCAAAAGAGAAACCAATGGTCAGTAAATCTACTCCCAATAGTGGTTATTTTATATCAAATGCTTTATCTCAGGTGAAAATTTATGTTCCTTTATTTGAGATGATGAAAATATATGAATACAAAGATGAGGCTATGAAAGTGTTGTCTAATGTAGCTAATATTTTCAAAGAGGAATCTATTAGAGGTCAGTAAGTGAAGAACCACCAGTGGTTTATTTAGGAACTACTATTGCTCAAAATGGAACACAAGTTGATCCTTTTTATCTCACTTAGATGATTAACAATAAATTTTTTAAGAAATGTATGATAGATTCAAGAGAAGCAGTTAACATCATGCCCTCAGAAGTTATGAAGGAGCTTGGAATGAAGGTTGACACAACTTATGGAAGATGTTATGTCATGGAAAATAGGTCTATACCTATTGTTGGTATTATGAAAAATGTAGAATTTAAATTTTGTGCTTGTCCTGAAGTATCATACAAAATTGATATTGTTGTTGTAGAAGTTCCTTCTAATTATGGAATGTTTTTATCTAGACAGTGGTCAAATTTAGTAGGTGGTCATGTTCAATTAGAATTTTCTTATGCTACTATTCCAGTGGATGGAAGGATGGTAAGAATCAATAGGGAGTCAAGATCCCCATATATAATCGACGAAGAGATTTTGATGGAGACAATAAACTTTTGCCACTTAGACATGGATAATTTCCAGGTGAGCATCACTAAAATGCCACTAAAATTTAGTAGCCTCGTTGAAGTGCATTTGCAGGAGAATCAAGAAGAGCTTAGGAAAATGGCTTTTGATGGAACATGCAGTAAGGAAGGTAATGGGCCTGGGATCACTTTTGTATCTCCATGTGATAAGGTTTTTAAATTTTATTTCTTGTTGAATTTCGAATGTACTAATAATATTTCAGAATATGAAGCACTAATCCTTGGTTTAAAAATTGCAAAAATTTATGGTATTAAGATGTTTTCCATACATGGTGACTTTGATTTAATTTTTTCTCAAGTCAGAAACAAATTCACAACTAAGAATCCTAGATTAAAACAATACATGAATTTAGTATGGAACTTAGTTGAATTTTTGGATGCATTTTCAATCAAATAGATAGAAAGATTAGAGAATTATCTTGCAGACTTGTTGGTTAATTTAGTCATCATGCAGGTTGACATTCCTTTTGATGAGATTGTGCAGGTGAAGATGAAGAATAGGCCATCAATTCCTAACAATGTGCAGAATTGGCAGGTGTTTGAAGATGATAGAGATCTTCTCAAATTTTTTATGAATGAAGACATATATGAGGATCAAAGCATAG
Source organism: Thuja plicata (assembly GCA_018584345.1). NCBI lineage: Eukaryota > Viridiplantae > Streptophyta > Pinopsida > Cupressales > Cupressaceae > Thuja > Thuja plicata. Next base: position 12,879 of record MU224509.1, read on the forward strand.
ATTGGAATGGCTATGTAGAGAATCAAGATGAAAAAGAAACTTTGTTTGGAGAGGAAGTTGTGCAGCTAAAGACAAACAAAATTCTTAGAGGCTTGGTAGCACTTGAAGGAGTTTTTGATGAGCAAGAAAGTCTTAAGGCGGGTAGGATAGTTGAAGAGCATGAAGAAGTTGAAAAGATCAACCTAGGAAATGATCATACTCCAAAGGAAGTATACGTAGGCAAAAATCTCACTTCAAGGATTAAGGCAAATTTGACAGCCATATTAAGAAAATATAGGCATATTTTTGCATGGTCATATGATGAGCTTAAGGCTTATCATGAAGACTTATTTTAGTATGAAATCCCTTTAAAACCATATGAAAATCCTTTTAGGAAAAGACAACCTCCTATAAACCCAATGTTAGCCCCTAAAATGAGGGAAGAGCTTGTCAAATTAAGGGATTTAGGAATAATAATGCCTATAAGACATTCTACATGGGTATCAAACTTGGTCCCAGTTATAAAGATGAATGGAGATATAAGGTTGTGTGTTGATTTTAAATTTGAATGTATCATCTTTAAAGGATAACTATGCATTACCTAATATGGAGGCTCTTTTACAGAAAGTTATTGGCAATGAATTATTGTCTATGATGGATGGATTTTTAGGATACAAGAAAGTGAAGGTTAAAGAGCCGGAGAAATACAAGACTACTTTTATCACTCCTTGGGGAACATGTGTTTATGCTAGGATGATCTTTGGGTTAACCAATGCAGGAGAAACATTCCAAAGGGAGATGTATGTGGCTTTTGATGGCCTGATTGAATGGCTATATATCAAGATGATTTGATAGCATATTCAAAGAGGGTTGAGGAACATTGTAAACATTTGGAGCAAATATTCAAAAAGGCTCTGGAATATGGGATATCTCTAAACCCAAAGAAATGTCATTTTGGAGTAACTGAAGGGAAGTTACTTGGACACATTGTATCAAAAGATGGTGTAAGAATAGACCTCGAAAGGATTGTAGCTATAGATAAAATCCAGGTCCCTAAAAATGTTAAGGGAATCAAGTCTTTTTTTTTTACAAATAAAATTTGTAAGAAGATTTGTCCCAAATTTCTCAGAAATAGTTAAGCCTATTGCCAAGATGCTCAAGAAGGGTGCAGAGATTAAATAGATGAATGAGGCCCTGGAGGCATTTGTTAATATTATTAAAGCAGTCAAAGAAGCTCCAGTCCTTAAAACACCTGGCTTCTCCAAACCATTTCATTTATTTTCCTTTGCCTCTTATCATACTATTGTTTTTGTCATGTTAAAAAAAAATTATGAGGGTTATGAACAACCAATAGGATTTTTCAGTAAAACTCTTCAAGCAGCGAAATTGAATTATGACATAAATGAAAAACAATCTTATGCCCTTGTCAAAGTAGTGAAATCATTTAGGTCATACATGGTAGGGGCAAATGTGACAACTTATGTACCCAATGCAACAATTAAAGACATATTTAGACAGTCAGAGGTTACAGGAAGGAGATGCAGATGGGTGAATCAGATCTAGAAGTTTGACATGGAGATCCAAATCACAAAATTGGTTAGAGGACAGGGTCTTGCTAAACTTATGGTTGAATCAAATTTTGATGCAATTCAAGTCAACCAGGTGAACTCTGATAAATCAATAGTGAGTATTGAGAAATGTCCTTCGTATACCGATATAGTATATTTCTTTAAAGCACATGAAATGTCAAGAAGGTTTGAATGATAATAAAAAAAGAAAAAGAAAATTACAAGCATCTAGGTATGTTTTGATACAAGGTGACCTATATTGGAAAAATAGAGAGGGTGTACTTTTATTTTGTTTAGATATGTACCAAGAAGATTTAGTATCGAAAGAGTTGCATGATAGAATATGTGGTGGCCACTTTTCAGCAAGAACGCCCATAAGATATTACATGTTGGGTATTATTGGCCACATGTGTTTAAATATTGTTATACATATGTTAAAAAAATGTGAGGCTTGTCAAAAAATTTCAGGGAAACTAAAATATGATGGTGCATTACCCCTTAAAACTTTATCCACTGAGGAGCCATTTCAAATGTGGGGGATAGATTTCATTGGTGAAATTGTTGATGTTTCTCGTGGAGGACACAAATGGATTTAGTTGCAATAGATTACTTTACTAAATGGGTTGAGGTCATACCCTCTAGACAAGCTACGAGCAAGGTGGAGTTAAAATTCCTAACAGAGAATATACTAACAAGGTTTGGTGTTCCTTGCAAGATTGTTTGTGATAATGGCATGTGTTTTAGATCTAAGGAGTTCTCTGAATTTTGCACTACTTATGGTATTAGTTTTTCATGCTCTTCCCCTTACCATCCACAAAGAAATGGTCAGGCAAAGTCAAGTAACAAGAATATAATGAAAATCATAAAGCAGATGTTAAGAAATAACAAAAGGGCATGGGACTCCAAATTGCCTATAGCACTTTGAGCAGTTAAAGTAACAATCAAAATTTCAATAGGGTTTGCTCCTTATGTATTGGTCTATGGGAAACAGGCTAGATTACCATTAAACAAATTACTTCCTATATATAAATTTCTCAAGGAAGAATAGTGAGAAGACATAAATTTCATGGAGGACAAGATGGATTAGATTGCAGAACTAGATGAAATTATAAGAAATGCACAAAGCCAGAATGCTAAGAAACAGCTGCAAGTGAAATCTTTGCATGATAAAAGGGCCAAAGAGAGGAATTTTTAGAAGGAAGATTGGGTGTTGAAATAGAATGCCAAAGACCAGGACAAAGGAAAACATGGAAAATTTGAAGCTTTATGGTTAGGACCTTATATAGTATTTAATAAATTGGGTGAGAATAGTTATTTCTTACAAGACACAGAAGGCTATGTTCAAGAATTCCCAACACACGCTCAATATTTGAAGTCATTTTTCTCTTGAACAGGGAGTATTTCTAAATTTTATATTTTAAATTACTCTGTTATGTTTTATTTTATTGTATTTTGTTTTGTTTTGGTCTACTCCTCCAGAGACAACTGAGATCTTGTTGTATCCAGGTATGAACACACATCCCTAGAAAGAGCCACTGGTGGAACCTCATTTATAGATAAATTTGCATATACAGATAACTCAAGGAAGTATATTTTATGCCTATATTTATGAATTATGCTATTGTTGAATTGCTATATTTCCCTAGTATCTTTTAGTCTCGTATTCAAATTCAAAAATATAGTCGTTGTGTGTGTCTTCAGAGGCTTTTTTTATTTCATTATTAATGTATCTTTGCGCAGATCTATGTTGTGTTTTGCAGGTTTTATCCCCATGATTATGCATCATCTCCCATGGAAGTCATTGCTTGGATCACCATGGTCGCAGAAAATTGTTGCTTTGTTCAGTGTATTGATAGCATTGTACTCAACAACGTTATCCCACAGTGATCCAAGAATTAAACAAAGAAAGATCGATGATTAAATCACAGCGAGAATCAACAGTTTCTGTGATCCCACGATAAAAAATTGAACGGTCTTTATCCATCACGGGATCACACGATGATGGCACATATCTCGGGCCAGCAAGTGTTCTGAGCAGCGAGATAGTAGGGATAACAGCTGGCAATATCTGATGGGTTGAGTAGGTTGATGAGGATGCACATCATTTTTGAAGCAAATTTAAAGTACGCGTTGCTAAAGCTTTTTTCTTTTAGCACATGGGTATGATCAATGGTGGTGTTTTAATCGAGCAGAAAAGGTGATCGAGTTTTAAATAATTTAATCGATGATTAATGCACAGCAAGAATCGACGGTGTCCATGATTCTGCAATCAAAAATTGAACATTCTTTATCCATCACAGGATCACGCAATGATGACACATGTCCTCAACTTAAGGTTGATCGAGGATTAAAGCACAATGAGGATCGAAGGTTTCCGTGATTCCACGATCAAGAATGGAATGTTCTTTATCCATCGCGGGATCACGGTGTGATGACACGTGTCCTCAATGATGAAAAATATAAAATACTTGGGATGGCAGAGTTGACATGGATTTTTTTGTGTCAATTTAAGATATTAATTATATTTTTGTGCCAATTACAGTTTTGTCTATTATTTTGATACGTCATTATCATTTTCCATGTAGGGTTTCGAGGATGGCAAGTACCATGGATCTATCTACTAATGAGATAATGTGATCTTCAAGGACTGAGAAAGATGATCACATGCAGACGCCCTTGAAGGAATCTTTACAAGGATGGAGAATGCCAGAGGATGGTTGACACTGTCGGTGATTTTGTTCTTAATGTTGAAGTCGTTTGAGATACCATTAATTATATTCATTATCAAGCAGAGTATATATGGTTTTCTATGGATGAACATGTGATCGAAGCACCATAATGATCATAACAAAGAATCATTATTTAAATTATCTCAGATAAACCACAAATGATTTTCTAGCGAGTATTATTATGAATTCCAACGATCGGCAACAGTTTTCAAACAAGGATAAAAATCATTTCTTAATGGTTTAGTCTTTGCATTGTAACTATGATGTTCAGTTGTTGATCTTAGGGTTAGGTTTAGTCATGAAGAGACACATTGGTCTGAAGATTGTATGCATCCCTTGGACTTTATATAAATAGGGATTCCAAGACCATGTGAAATAGGATTAATAGTACTCCTAATTTTTAGAATTTGATCACAACTACAACATGAATTCAAATGTACTAATCTTTCAAAATCAATAAAGGATAAGTGTTTTTCTGTCTCACTTGTGGTAAGAAAGTCTAATTCATTTCAATTAGTCCCTTGTAATTAATGAAGGAATTTCAATTACTATTCTTGCAATGCTTGTGCAGATATTTTATATGTCTTATATCCATGTTTGATTATCAAGGAGTTCGTGAAAAGATAGTGTTTCCAACTTCTTGTTCAATTGGTCTCCTAACCAGGGGAGTTAAATTTATTTGAACTAGCAAGGGTATAAATAGGCTTACTTTCTCTACATCTATAGCATTTGAATAGTTGATGGTGTTGGAATATACACTATCTTGCAAGATTGTACATAGGATTGAAATTGGATTGACTCTATTGCCCAAGCTGAAATAGGCACTAGTCTTATTAATTATTGGATTATAGTCATTTGATGCATTCTTCAAAGTATTGTGTTATCATTCATTTTATTCTAAATGCATATTTTCAAAGCATTCTTATAATTAAAACAAAGTATTTCAGTCTTACAGTTCGTGTTGTGATTGATCACAATTGGATTTCTTTCAGATACACGTTTGCCACACTTGAAAGAGAGGTTTGAGATGCGATTATATCTTCTATAAAAAGCCTTAAAACTTGAAGGATAAGTTAAGGTATAGGCCTCCCAGCCTTGGTCATGCTAAGCCAGAATTGCAGAAGTTCCAACCTTGTTTTCGGTTGAATTTGTTAGTTTGCCAAATCACTTGGGTTTCCTAGCATTGGATCAGCAAGTTCATAGGAAATCCAATCGATTGATTTGAGCACCAACGGGGTGTGCGCTATATAGGCTTGGTATTGCCTAGCCTTAGGCTCGGCATACCAAGCCATAAATGGTGTGTGCCTTATATGGCGAACACCTTACTCTTTTTGGGGGAACAAAAAGATGAGTGGCATCTTTTGGTCCCCCATCTTTGTGCACTTACCCATGGCATGTTGGGTAAGTGTTAGAAGGCATGTTACATGGAAAAAATGGGTGTCCAGGTTTGGGAGCATGTAAGAGGAGTTAGAAAATGATATACAAGTGTCATTTGCAGGTTTACAAATAGTTGGAAAATGTGCCACATGACCCTCTCTTTTAGCTTTGTGTAGAAGCTACTTCAAACTTGTATTGCTCTATATATTATATGTCTTCTATGTAAGTTATGAGAGAGAGGCGAGGAAAATATTTCTTTGCAAGGTTATGCTATTAGAATTCCTCTAGAAGAGAAAGATGTAGAGTTCATGTAAAGTCTTAGCACTTGCAAGTGTATTTAACAATTTGATGCAGATTTATACATTGGTTCGATGCTACGGAGTGTGAAGTTTTTAACCCAACAGAGTTTTCCCCACACATATTGGTGTTTCTTCTCTTATGTTTATCTTTCTTCTATTCTTATTTTTTCATGTTCTTGAAGTATTGATTTACAATGTTGTTATGCTCCTGAAATTTGTTTAGATTTTCCAACTATATTATATTTTCTCTAAGGGTTAATGGCTGAGAAATTAATCATGCATGTTTTTGCTTTAATGGCTTAGTAGCATGTGTTTGTATCAAGTTGTAAATCTTATTTAAAATAAAAATGTATGATACTAAATAAATATGAAAGGCAACAAGTGGTCATATAGTATGCCCCTAAGATGTCCGTGCAATGCTAATATAATCACTTTTATTTTTTGCAAATGATTTCTAGATGTCCTCCAAAATTATTTAAATAAATCAACATCAACTCTTAACTTTACCACCCTAACATGCAATTTGAAACAATTCAGACTTTAGTCAACCATAAAAACCAAAGCAAGGGAGAAACAAGGATCCAATTTTAAAATTTCATAGCTTAGGTATGACTGAATGGAGAGGTTAATCGTAGTCATATCAGATGGTAAGGATAGACTAGAATAAGGTAACTCACCAACTTACACAGTGATCAATATATAAAAAACAATCTAGTTGATATAGATCCAAAATATATAGAAAAATAAGATATGAAAAACATGAAACTTCTATTAATAAAAATTTGTACATTGACATTTCAAATCATATTTCATAATCTATATGAAAATAAATAAATATTATAATTTTCACCATTTCATACTTCAACCTTCAACTATGAATGTTATTCTTGATCATTTTTTGTATGAATAGTGTGTTGCTCCAAAAGCTAATAACATGAGAAATAACAATATAAGTAGATTGTGATTAGTGCGTTAGCCTCATGCTGCATACAAATGGGAGTGCAGTAGACACGTGAGTTTGAACTCAAAAAGTTAAAATATAATGCTTGTGAGCGGACTAACAACATTATTACCATAGTGAATTAAAAATGTTAAAAATGTGTGGCTGCTGGGATTCGAGCCCAGGTCTCCACGGCCACAACGTGGAATTCTCACCACTAAACTACAGCCACTTTTGCTTTTGTATTATAATAAGACGTAAATAAATGTCCACGATGAGCCTAAATATATATTCCTGTTTATGTACAGCGAATACCCTTCTTTCTACAACAGTGAATGGGAATTTGCATCCCACGAGCAAATGCCATTTCTGTTTTTCCAAGAACTTCATTTTAAACTATGGCTAGTATTTCATATTTACATCAATTGTGGCCTACTAACTCGATTTCTTATATTAATGCTTAGCCTCTATTGAAACTAGCAATCGCACCTTAGTGTGCAATGGGAACGCCGTAGAGTTATGGAAAGGTCATTTAAGTATTTGTCCCTTTGCTTGTCACTCCTTCTCATCCTCTCTAGATCTCTTTATCTTTGTATCAATATATCTCACCATTTCTCTAACTATTTTTCCCCATCCTCCCACATTATATTCATCTATATATGTATCCAACCATCTCTCTC
>MU224509.1:20768-85221 GCA_018584345.1 Thuja plicata
CACACACACACACACACACACACACACACACACACACACACACATGTACCCTATCTCTCCCCCTCTCTCTCACACACACACACACGTACCCTATCTCTCCCCCTCACACACACACACACACACACACACATTATCATTCCATCTAGACACATCTCCCTCTCTCCATGACCCCTTTCTTATACCTTTAAGTCTGCATAGATTGGACGTTGCAAAGTTGGCACAAGGCTTATAGGCTACAGAGACGTTCATTGAGATATTCCCAGCCATCAAGACAGTTTGCCAAACAATGCATTGCCTACATTGTCCGCCCATTTGTAGTCTCTTTTTTTCAAAAAGGAAAATCAGCAATTTATAAATAATAGATATGTTTACTTATTTAATTAATATATACGTAATTATATATCATTTAGAATACATCTATATCTTAATATTTTTTTAAATTATCTCTTTATTTTAAATGAAACTATTGTAATTTTAAAAATATATAAAATGAATAATATTAAAATAATGCAAGTTAAATGAAATAATAATAATAACAATATCTAAATTGTATTCACATTTATATTATATTGATAATATAAGAATGCATAAATCGTAATAATAAATTATTCATTCCCAATCTTTGGCAAAGGAAGTTGCAACCAGATGTACGATAATATGGCATGTAATGGATGTACATACATTAGTAATTATTGAAAAATGGAAGTGATTTGATACACGACAATCATGTTGTTCATTTGATATATGTCAATCACATTGTCCCTCAATAAGAAGAAAAATCGGCCGGCAAATATTCATTGGTTGTATATCTTGCATTATCCATCTATGAACATCAACCATTGATTTGGAAAGTTACTCTCTATGCCTATCTATCTCCCCCTTTTTAAATCTCTCTATTACTTTCTACTTATATCTTTATCTTTATATTTCTCCTCGTAGGTCCTGTGAAGAGCTACAGTCTCTTCATCAACGAATTTATTATGATCAACATGGCCTGCAGTGAACTCCAAGGGAGTGGCTAATTGTCAGTCATGATCATCAGTAATTGTGTTGTTGACATTGTCCAGCGTGTAAGAAGTAGTCATTAGTGCAAATCTGATTTTCCTCTATGGTATCAGAATAGGAAACGAAGCATTTGGTATCTTTAACTTGCCCTCTATGGTATCTGATTGTCCTCTCCCTTCTCTCTATGTTATTTTGTTTATGTCATCTTGTTTTTTTGTAGACATATACTATATGAATACATAACATAAATAAAGATTAAAAATGTATTACAATAAAATATATTATATATGAATTTCATTATTTATTTTATTTAAGATTATAAAATATATATTAGTTATTTTTTCTATTGGTCGAATAGATTTATATAAAATAAATGTGACATGCAAATTTATCTTATGGTATGTTCTGATTTCTTCATTGAATTGATTTTCTTGCTATTTTTTCTTTTCTGTTTGGTTGATCTAGCGTTTCCCATGGTTTTAAATTTTTATTTCTAAAACTATTAATCGAGCGAAATTCTAGAGGCATTAAATATTTATATTTGTCCTTATTATTTCCTACATGCATGTGCTTGTCATGTTGAAAAGTTGTCAAGTTTGAACATGCCCAAAGTACACTTGCGCATGTACTTGATTTTAGCTTAAAATTAGTCTGGCCTTGTTTCAAACACTTCATGTGCTTGGTCCTGTGGTATTGAGTCAGTTTACACAAACTTGCACATAATGTTCCTTTAAAAGTTTCTGATATAAAAATTAAAAAATTAAAAACAAACAAAAATAACATTAACTAATTCAAAATATATTAAATTTGGTAAGTTAATTATAAATTGTTAAATAAATTAATAAATAAATAATATTATAAAAAATTTAACAGAAATACAAATTAGATTTTTTAAAATTTAAAACAACTTAGCTTGTGGGAATGTCTGGAACAACAATATTTAACCATGAAGATCATCATGGAATCAGATCTCGTTATTTAAATGTATAAATCACATAAAAGCTAGAGGAAAATTGCGGATGTAAAATACTACAATAAGTCTACACTATGTTCTATAATTTAATGACATCCAAAAAATGCATTTATTCCTTGATGGCATGAGGAGATGTCCAAATCAAATTTGGTTTGAGTTCATGGAAGCTATGAGTAAATCGTAGTTCACTATAGTTAAAAAATTTGGCGTTCATCTGGAGTTAAGTCTGGCTGAATATTCAATGAACTTGAGTACCTGTCAAACTGTACATCTACTACTGCCACGTGTTCATGCAGTTTCCACAACGTGTGCAGTCCAACTTCCTCTATTCATGTTCATTGAGGTGCTGCTCTCAATACTTCTGCCTCCGGTTGGAGTTTTTCTCACATATCGCTGTAGAATCTTTCTGAATTTTATAGCTTTGCTCCCCCATGATTTTTAAGGTTGTCCTCCACTTTTTGCCATCTTAGTCTTCATAGCCACAATTTCAAAGAAGATGCATTTGCAGATGTAAAGTTACATGTAATAGACCGCCATCAAAGAATAATGAAGAGAGATTTGCATCAGACATATGGTTCGAAAGGCTCGGTTTGATATATATCAAAGTAACGTCTTCTCCTGAAATGCAACAATTGGAGTATGCAGCGTGGAAGCATAGAAAATTTGTAAGATGTTTGACAAAATGCCCAACGAAGATGACATATCGTGGAATGAATACAAATATAATGGTGGAAGCATAGTTGTTATCTTTGCTAGGGATCCATTTTTCTCTTATAATCATAATCTTTGTACAGGAATTTATATGGGTGATTGTTGTGGATTTGGAGGTGGAGTTTTGGATTGATTTGTTGCTCACAGTTTTGTTGCTCACATTTTTGGGTTTCATTCTGGGGATTATATATGCTATGTACATTCTTGTTAGATGAAAAATTCCAACTCTGTGATGAAAAATAAGGCTCTTTGATCATGCTGACCAGGGGGGTGCCCATTTTTGTTCATTCAATTTGGGAATTTCTTGTTTTGTTTTGAGGTCATAAAATGGAAATGCAGATCTGACAATTTATTTGTAATTTAATCTAAGAAGAAGATTGTACTTGATCATGTATATGAAACTTGTTGCATCATCCTTCTGATTATTCAACTACCACTAGTATATATCATAAAAGACAGCCACTAGAGATGGTGAAATCTCTTTGCCTGCATTTTTCTTGTTTTCTGAGCCTGTTTGTATAAGATTTCCTACATTTTATGCTTGCTACAGTACAGATGTTTGAGACTTCGGTAAAAATTAAAAACATCCCTGACAGTGCCTCTTTCGTAATTTTCATGTCCTCAAATTGCTTTGTAATTAGATATATCAGTGTATGATTTTGTTGCACTGCATCTTTCTTGATTTCCGTCTTTTTCCTAATATAGAGTGCACGGCTGTTGTTTCAAGGGTTATACACATATCCTTTCTCTCTGGTTAATACTTATATCTTGAGCAATTCTTATGTCTGTGATCATCTGCATATTTAAGAAGATGTTGGTCTATATGGTTTTATGGAGGCGTCATAATTTAAATTATACTAAGACTGTAATATTACAATATTTGAGCTTGTATTACTGTTTACTGCCTACTTCTTGTAATGTGTTTTATATCTCTGTGTGTATCAGTTTCATTCATGATTTTTAGGGCCATGGTTAATGAGGGAGTGAAGGCTCTTAGAACTGATTTTCATGCCTCCGCAGAATACGCATTAAAGAATTTACAGTTTTGAGGAGTGGGATGATAAGACGCCGATGATAAGTACCTGCGTCTCGTCACATTTGGTCACTTTAGGTGATTTGCAAACTTTCAAGTAAATGTCGTGTCCTCGTAAAAAAAGAACGCTCATGTGTATCCTCTGCAGCATTTCCTATCCTTTGATGAAAATATCAGAATGCGCAAGTCGAGGGTTTAATTAAAATAGGGTTAAAATTGACCATAAATCTATCGATTAAATGATGGCGTGGCTTTTTTGGCCCTTCGTTATGTTCAAGTCGTGACAGCTGTGTGGTCCCTACTTGAAGGTGCACTGGCAGAAGAGAGGTCTTAACCATTACTATCAACCGCAAGAATGCACAGCTGGTGACGGACAGCTGGTGAAAAGCAACGAATGGGCCAGATGACTTCAATGGTAGTCATTGGCCTCTCCACAACTCCCATCCGTTAGATGCAAAAGGCAGGCTGGGCCTTTCCAAAATGGAAACACCTACGGCGTAATTAGTATCATACTTGTCTGTAATTTGGATTGAAACCTCTACAGACAGTTTTGGCCCAATTCCAACACTTCCTAAACTTTTCAACTACATTTGGTATAGTTCGTTGCTTTGTTGTTTTATTTGTTTTAGTCTAGTATTTGTATGTTTCTGGTCTCCATTGCTTGTTAATGATAGCTTACATTAATAGCGATTTTCTTAACCTTTCATTTTGGTAAACCTGTGACTTATAACATGCTTTGAACTCCTTGATGTGCTTGGAACAAAGAAGCAAGAAAGAAGAGTAGCTTTCATACCTAGTTCATGCTTTCATTACACGTAGTGTTTGCTTCTCCCATTTTCCTTTATGTGATTTCCTTTATTATCTACATTCCCATTGTTTTTTCATTTTTTCCCCTTTCCTCCCAGACTTGCTTGTCTTGGTTTAGGTTTCCCCATTTTTTCCCCCCTTCCTCAAGACTTGCTTGTCTTGTTTTAGGTTTCCCTTTCCAACATTTACCCTTAGTTTTAGGCTCCTTCCTCTTCTAACTTTTTTGAAACAAAGTTTTGTGATGTATTTTTTTCCATATAAAACACTCTTATTTGTATCTTCACTTTCTTCGATAAGACTCTTCTTCCCATTTTATATGATTGCATCTCCTTTGCAACTACCTACCCATCCTTATTTTCCTTCTTTCATTAAAAAATTGTCTTATTTTCCTTCTTTCATTAAAAAAATTGTCTAAATCAATTTTTAATAAAAATTATTTCCTTTCCATCTCTCATATCCCTACCCCCACACTCATTGATTCTCTTATACTCTTTAACCCAATAACATGTGACTCTTTGGCTGAATTGAATAATCATCCTTTTATTTTCACTTTATTTTTTCCTCATTCAAAATTCTCCAATACACTTACTATGGAGCCTTCCACTAGCCCTTCTCCGTTTAAGTAGGAGATATTTTTCCATAGCAAGTCACATTGTGATATTGCTATCAGGATTTAACTGTGTAGTTTTTTTAGTCAAACTCATTGACCTATGTTTCATGAGTAGTGGTTCACACAAACTCATCTCTCATGAGAATGAATGGAACACTTAGCACTCATTGCATCTATGTGATGCTCACAAACGTCAAGCACTGGGACTTCCCGAGAGGTCACCCATCCCAGTACGACTCCAACTTGACATACCCCTTTCCTCTCCCAACCTATGCTAGTTATTTTTCACATAACTTGTCATAGACTCTTCTACTAGACCTTCTCCTTTTTACACACCCCTTTCTTCTCCCAACCTAAATTACCATCTCTTCTTGTGTCTCCTTAACTATTATGTGACTTTTTTTAAGAGAAGAAAAAGTTATGAAATAATGCTTTAGAATTAAAATGGAGATATGAATAAAGTGTTGGCAAGTTGACTCTCAGGGATAATATGACTTATCTTGTGTTGTCATTATGGCAACAAAGTCATATGAATTTTTGAGAGAAAACTATGAAGTGAAAATTGACTAAGTAGAGAAGACATAACAGAACAGTGATTTTCAGTCGATCAGAGCACCAACGCACGTGCATACGATCACATCAGGATATGTGCATTCAGACTTACGTTCTATGATATGTTTTTTTGCTTTCCCTAGACACACATGGTCAAATATGTCAGTACGAATAAGTTATAGCAAGAACAGTGATACCAACAGTTCAAAAAATAGAGTATGAAGCCGACTTCCATTTTTGGATCAGCGTATAATATTTTATTGTGTAAAGGCCAAGCGCCTATTATAGTATGTTTGTAATCATGTCTTAATTACTATTGTAAACATGCTTAAGCCAATATGTTTGGAAGCGTTGTGTATTGTGTTTTTGGGCCAACTATAGTCTTGTTTTGGGTCGCATCTATTCAGGCATGAACATATATATATGTAATGAAAAGGTATATTAGAAGTGTCAAAGAAATAAGCAAAGTAGAGACATGAAAGAACAGGATAAGATGTCAGAATGAGATAAATCTCTTTAAGAGTATAAGAGCATCAGCACATAACCGGAACTGATTAGACAAGTGTGTCACATACAACAGTTCACTTTTGGATATAGTGTATATCTATTATCAAGGAGGTTGTAGCCTTCATCCTATTGAGAAGTAAGCTTCTTGGACAATGAGTCCTCACCCCTAACAAGGTCATTTGTAAAAGACTCCTAACAGGGTCAGACCCTTAACCAGGTCATTGTACTCACATTGTAAAGACTTCTCCTAACAGGGCAAAGGAACTTTAATAGGTTCGTTATACTAGTGCAATATTTGTGGGTACTAATTCCCACCGAGGTTTTCCTCTAATCAAGGTTTCCCCGTAATCATATCATGTGTTATGTGTTCTTGTGTTAAGCTTCAATTGATATATATTTGATTTATGTTTAAAATTGTTGAAATATAATAAATAGACAAACACTGATTCACCCCCCCCCCCCACCTCTTAGTGTTTCAAACAATTGGTATCAGAGCTCCAGTCCTCTAAAATAAAGTTTAACCACTTGATGAGATCATGGATTCANAATAAATAGACAAACACTGATTCCCCCCCCCCCCCCACCTCTTAGTGTTTCAAACAATTGGTATCAGAGCTCCAGTCCTCTAAAATAAAGTTTAACCACTTGATGAGATCATGGATTCAGCAGAAGTAAAACATCTGAAAAAGAATCTTGAAGCAGCCCTTGAAGATCTAGACGGATCTGAAAAAGAAAATGAAGAACTAAAACTAAAGGTTGATGGCTCTCAAATGCTTATCAAGAAATTAAGAAAAGATCTGAAAGACTGCTCTACCAATGATTTGGGGAAAATGGTCAAGAAACTAAATGAAGAGAACATGTCTTTAAAAGATAAAATTGAATATTTGAATGAACAACTTACAGATAGCTTAACAGCTATTGAAGAGAAGACCAAAGAAAATAAATAGCTAGATGAAGAACTCATGCAAGCTAATATGAAAATCTTGGAGTTGGAAAACATCAAGAATAAGATTGAATCTGAATTATCAGGAGCAAAAGACAAGATTGATAAACTACACACAAGTTCTAATCTAACTCAATCACATCTTTATGCACGGAAGCTAAAAGGTGATACCACTGGTATGGGATACAATATAACCCAAATTGAAATCAATTCAACACAAAAAAGAAAGAAATCACAAGAGACATCCACTGAAGCAAAGAAAACTGAGAATATTGCAGAGGCTAAAACTAAACCACCTAAAGATGAACCCAAGCAAGTTAACAGAACTTGTTATGCTTGTAACAAGCATGGACACTTGGCAAGAGACTGTAAAGAGGTAAGACCTTTCAATGGTTATTGTTGCTCCTGTAATAAGTTTGGTCACAGGGCTATACATTGCATAACAAATCAAAGAAATCAGTCACAACATAATCAAAGAAATGTGACTCGATATAATCAGAGAAATCAACCTCAAAGAAACTTGCAGAACATTACATGTCAGATATGTAATTACAATGGAAACACAGCCAAGCAGTGCAGCATAATGAATAACAACATCAGACCTCCTATCATTTGTCACTCGTGTGAAAAAGTTGGACACATCTCAAGGTTTTGCAGGTCAAGAGCACAAAGACAAGAGAATCCTAAAAAGTCACTATTTGAAGAATCAGGAGAATTCAAGTTTGTACAAGACAAAACTAATTCAGATAAAATTTGGGTTGAAGTAAAGAAGGGTAATGAAGAGAAAAAGGTAGTAGATGCATCCACAGTGGACGTACCTTCTACTTTTGTTTAATTGACCTTCTTGGTCTTAGGGGGAGCTATTCTAGCTCTAAACCACTGCGTGGCTAGTATACTCACCTCCGAGTATGCGCCTTTGAATTCATATCAGTGATAACAAGATAAAGCAGTATGCATTCACACATTGTCTATACTACATTTTGAATAAAGTTTGAAAGTCTTAGTGAAAGCATGTACATCATCTAGCATTAAATGCATAAAAACTTTATATAAATCGGTGGATTGATCGTTTATCCTCATTGTTTACATCTGAGATCATAAAATTTGCAGAGCATAGGAGAACTAAGCATCAAATAATTCAAAGGTATCGATTTGATCAGTTTGTGAATAGATTACAAGTTGAAACGGAATCCTAGCAGTCACGTCGTTTTGAATTGTGGTGTAACCCTATTTAGTCGATCAACAAGTGAGTATGGCAACCCCTGTAGTCTTTGACATTACTGAAAGGAAGAGATTTGTCTTTAAAAAGCATCCATTCAAGTCTATTCTAGATGATGTAGAAGGGGCATTTTCTAAGACTCCATTAGGAGTCGTACACGTGGAAGACATCCGTGCTTACATCTACTGTAAGAAGGAAATCATTGGGGACAACAGCATAGTAACTCTTATGGCTTCAATGATGAAACCAGACTATTCATTCAAGGATGAATACGCGCATCTCACTGATAACCCTATCTTTGAGTATTCTAATGCGCATGAATTTTACAAGTCGGAATGGGTGAAAATTATGTTGAGAAGAATACATGATGATCTCTATTGGATTGGTGAAGTTCTTGTCTATATTACTGCAAACCTAATTCATGACATGACTAGACTTCGTAAGACAAGACCAGTTCTTCCAACTGGTAAAGATGTGGAAAAGCAGGTTGAACAAGCATGTTTATCCAGAAGTGATAGGCGCGGTATGATAGTTGATCCCATTAAGGAAGATGACATAAAACTGGTCACCATGATACTAGGTTACAAATTTCAGCACACAAGCAGACTAAATAGTGTATCTGTAGCTATTGTCCTGATAGCAGTAAAGATGGTGAAAGATAATACTCAATATAATCTATGTGAGATATTACGCGCTCAATTGATTGACAACATTCAAGCTATTAAGCATGACAAGAGAAAGATATTCAGGTTTGGCTCATTGATCATCTATCTCTACTTCCACATAGTAGGTAAAGTTTCCAATCTTTACCTAGACAAGAGTAAACCTACTATGTCTTAGATATTACTCAAGGCTACATCAGAGAGCAGAGTGAAGGATTCTATGGACATGAATATCAAAACTTTCAAGATTAAAATGTAGAAAAGGTTCAAGATACCTGAGAAGATAGTTGAGAAATACAAAGACACCATATGTTTCATGGTGGAAACTGATTGTACTTGCATGGAGGCAAATGACCCTAGAACAAAATGGATTCACCCTCTCGGATATGAAGTTGAAGAACATGTTTTGGAAGGTTATGCACAAGTTCTCCTATCTGCGCCCAAGGATCCCAATGAACCTAGATGGGGTACTTACAGAGAAAAGACAAATCAATTTGATTTTGTCTTGTACAGTGCAAACAACAAGAGGAAGGCATCAAGAATTACTTCAAATATCCTAAAAGTTCATGGGGTTACACAAGAAGACCTAGACAGAGCTAGGGAAGCTAAGATTGCTAAAGAACTTAAGAAAACTCCTGCAGAAGTAAAAATGGAAAAGTCTGATGATCTGCCTAAGAAGAAGAAGAAATCTGGTGAAGGTACATTTGTGCCATCAACCACCATTGATCTAGAATCCTCTCCACCTTTTGTACTCAATAAGATAACTAGAAGGAAGAAGAAAGTACCAACAAGTCATCCATCCTCAAGAACTACAAGGAGCAAGGAAAAGAACACTCAAGCCCCTCCTGAGGTAGGATTCAAAC
Organism: Thuja plicata; assembly: GCA_018584345.1. NCBI lineage: Eukaryota > Viridiplantae > Streptophyta > Pinopsida > Cupressales > Cupressaceae > Thuja > Thuja plicata. Next base: position 30,654 of record MU224509.1, read on the forward strand.
CTAGTCTCACAGTCCTAAAGAACATAATTGTCAATGAAGGAAGACTAGAATCTATCAAGAATGTCTATGACAAATATCAAGAGAAAGACAAATCAGAAATTCATTCAATGATTATATCTCATATGATCAAGTTTAAAAGGTCAGTATTGGAACTCAAGATAGTCATACCAGACAAAGTATGGAACATACTAGACCTATTAAAGAGGCAAGCAATTGAAGAATATATGAGGATAAGAGAAGAAACATTAGACAGTCTTCTCCCTATTTTCTCGCATGATGAGAAAGCTATACTATTGGATTTAGTAAAACCTCGTCTCAGAACCAAAACTAGAACACTTCATATCATGAATAAAGAGTATGATATGGTTGGAGAAGAGACTCAAAAATCATTTGAGCGGGTATTTTTGGATAGACATATGTATCCATCAATGGAGCCTACACTAAAGGTAACTCTAGTTCCTTCCAAACAGGTTACAGAACTAGTAATTCAAAATTCACCTAAGACAGGTCCATAGGTTTCAGCGCCCTTAGTTTCAATAGCCTCTGATACAGCCAAAGAATCAGAAGAAACTATTGTGATTGATGATATCAAGATATCCATGACTGCTTCTAACAATGACATGGACAAAGTTAGAAAATCATTTGTCAACACTGAAGAGACATAATAGGTATGCACTGATAACACATCCTTACAGCAATATGAAGTTCCCTCTAGAGATTCAAATAAAGAGGAAGACAATCAATCTAATGAGCCACCAATTATGGAGACTCCTGTGAAAAATGAATATATGGATGCTAGTCAAAATGTCATATTGACTCCACCCATCAAACCATCATTGTTGTCAAGCTTGACCCATGAAGTAGCAATGTTAGATGTTTGGGAAGAAGAAGATTTGATTAAAATTAGTGTGTTGGCCATGGAGAAAGAAAATGAGAAACAAGTCATGAGAAACCCTCTCTTTCTAGAAACAGTGAACATTCTAAATGACCTAGTGCCAGCAGACAAGAAAATGACTAAGATTTAGTCTGTTGATGATGTTGACAACATCTTGGCAAGTTTCAAATCACATTTCATAAGTTTAGTAGACTCTGCTACTAAAATTGTAGAAGATGAGTACAAGAAGGGAAGATTAGATGAATTGACAAAGAATTTATCCCTAGATCTGAACTCACTAAAAATTGGTCAAGCAATCTTGAAAGAACTAGCAGCTAAAGGCATAAATGTAATAGCAAACTACATGGACAGAGTGAAATTCACCTCAGAGCACATCAAAAAGATTAAGGAAGCTGACATCTTGGTTGAAAGTGTTAGAAAATCAATTGAAACATCCTCGCAAGATATTAATGTATGCAATAATGTCTATCAAGATCAGTTGGACAAGATTGAAAAGGAAAAGTTTGAGATCAACAAGATAATAATCAGGCAAACTCAACTGAGAAATGCACTGGCGCCCTCTCTAGTAGTCTTGAATGAGAACATCAAACAGATAGATACAAAAATTGCTACATATGATCAGGGTCCCTGCATGGATTTGACCAAAATGGAAAATCTTACATATGCTTTATGTGCCCATATTTATACTGTAGATGCATTGAAGGCATTCTAGCGGTAGGAAATCAAAAATCTACAGATTACTTATCCAGATGTTTATACAGAATAAGTACTCAGGGACTTAAAAATTTTGGACACCTTTTTCATTAATGTCAAAGGGGGAGTAATGTATATAAGGAATATGTGTATATATGGGGAGTAGTGTATGTATATGTTAAAAGGTATAATGATATACAGTTTTTTGAGTTAGTCAATTTTGAGTAACTTGGCCACATTCCTTTGTTGCCATTAATGACAAAGGGGGAGATTTTTGGCAAATTGACTCTCAGGGATAATATGACTTATCTTGTATTTTCATTATGAAAAAAATTCATATGAATTTTTGACAGAAAACTATGAAGTGAAAATTGACTAAGTAGAGAAGACAAAACAGAACAGTGATTTGCAGTCGATTAGAGCACCAGTGCACGTGTGTACGATCACATCAAGATATGCACATTCAAACTTACATTCTATGATATGTTTGTGTGCTTTCCCTAGACACACATGGTCAGATATGTCAGTACAGATAATTTATAGGAAGAACAGTGATACCAGCAGTTCAGAAAATAGAGTATGAAGCCGACTTCAGTTTTTGGATCAACGTATAATATTTTATTGTGTAAAGGCCAAGCGCCTATTATAGTATGTTTTTAATTATGTCTTAATTACTATTGTAAACACGCTTAAGCCAATGTGTTTGGAAGCGTTGTGTATTATGTTTTTGGGCCGACTATATTCTTGTTTTGGGTCGCGTCTATTCAAGCATGAACATATATAGATGTAATGAAAAGGTATATTAGAAGTGTCAAAGAAATAAGCAGAGTAGAGACATGAAATAATAGGATAAGATGTCAGAATGAGATAAAGCTCTTTAAGAGTATAAGAGCATCAGTGCATAACTGGAACTGATCAGAAAAGTGTGTCACATATAGCAGTTCACTTTTGGATATAGTGTATATCTATTATCAAGGAGGTTGTAGCCTTCATCCTATTGAGCAGTAAGCTTCTTGGACAGTGAGTCCTCACCCCTAACAGGGTTATTTGTAAAAGACTCCTAACAGGGTCAGACCCTTAACCAAGTCATCGTACTCGCATTGTAAAGACTACTCCTGACAAGGCAAAGGAACTTTAACAAGTTCATTATACCAGTGCAATATTTGTGGGTACTAATTCCCACCGGGGTTTTCCTCTAATCAAGGTTTCCCCGTAATCATATCATGTGTTATGTGTTCTTGTGTTAAGCTTCAATTGATATATATTTGATTTATGTTTAAAATCGTTGAAATTTAATAAATAGACAAACATTGATTCANACAAACATTGATTCCCCCCCCCCCCCCCCTCTCAGTGTTTTTAACATAAAGGATATTATTATCCTTTGTTAAAGAAGAGATTAATAAAAAAATGTTTATTAAGAACCTTGTAAAAGGGAGAGAAATAATTATTTATTAAATAATTATTAAAAATAAATTTGTGTAAAAGGGTGTGATAATTTAAAAGACACCCTTTTACATGTTATATAAAGAATTCATGTGAGACTTGAGAAGGGGGCATGGAGATCACTCATGGAAAAAGAAGGTGGATTGGTGGACAATGGGCTTTTAGAGAAGGGGCACATGGTGTGTGTCCAACTTGTGATACAATTAGCACCCAGGAGTGTCTCAGGTAGGATTGTGTATTTATGTTGTGAGGTATGTGTAGCTTTGTATAAGAACCAGTTCCTCCAAGGATGTTATAACCAAAAAGGAACCGAGGCCATTGGAATATTTTTAGAGTGAGAACGATCATTCCAAGTGCTCAAGAATAAGATAAGTAGTGAAAACCACTTGATGTAAAAATATATTGAGCATATAATTAGATGATAATAAGATTGAGTTATGTGGTTGAGTTATTAAATTTACATTCTAGATATTTACTTTAGATTTATTATAAATTGTCACATGTATGGTATGCATTGTTACTTATGCCTATTTTGGATCACATTACGTGTTCTAAATTATGTTAACTCTAATAATTAATCTATTAATTTTGAGCTACAAATACATAGTTAACTCTAGTAGAAAATTGACCTTACATTATCCATCCATCATTCCTTACTTGTCATAGTATCCTCATTTCCCCCATGAGATTTCACTCTTACCTCTATGCCACCTTACCATACCTTCATTAATTATGTTTGTATGTTCATCTATAATTTATCACATTTCCTTCTTACCCCTAGGAACACAAAAACTTTAAACATCCTATCTATTCCTTCCATAGCACCTTCCTCATCCAGTAATGTAATTCTTCCATCATTCATCCTTTTTGTACCTCCTTAAAATTTATTCAGGCATACATATATCATAACTTCTCTACCCATTATAGCATTTGACATCGCTCATGTGATGTCTATCATATTTCCCTCCCTGGTTGGACATACAAAAACTTAAAGGACTTGAGGTGCAATATAAAATCTTACCTCCCTTACTTTTTCAATCGTCCCTTTCATGGATTGCATGTCCTTTATCATATCAAACCTTTATATACCCTACACCTAACAACATGAATTTTCCACACTTTACTAACTATAATGATCATGAAGACCCTTCTATGTGTGTGTGTGTCATTTGTATTATATTTTATGTACTTTTGTGTCCTACCCCCACACCCATAGATATTTGTGAGCCCTATAATTTACAAAGGGACCCCAATGCTCTTCCACGTCAAAATTTATGGCCTCCAAAAGTTGGGTCTCTTCCATTTAGAATGCAAAAACATATCAAGCATAGAAAAAAGTTGTGAGAGGGAGTTACATTTGTTGACCAACTTATGATGCATTTTACAACACATCATAAGGTATATTTGAATGGAGATAAAAAAAAAAAATGAAAATCCAAATGAAACTCCTAAATTGGTGAATGGGTTATGACACACTTATCACAAGTAGGAGGAATGAGTTATTTTTAACCTATATTTAACTCATCTTTGGATTTAGGTCTTGATTTTATAAGTATTTGGATGTCACTTTTTGGGTGGTTTTAGCTGATGGTTTTTTAATTATCATTTGATGGGTTTGTAAGTATTTATAGAGTGCTTACGATGGATATATGAGATAGTGAGTTTATAGACCTATTGTTATGTTGTCAAAATTACTTTAAATATTTGGTTGGTGATAGTCCTATAAAGGCTTTCTCTACAAGTGTATTATAAATTATTGAATAATACTTTAAGTTTCTTTGGAGTGTGTAAATTTTCTCTCAAATTTGTTTTCACATGTACACCTATGTTGTAGTTTGATTTTGTTTATATTCTATATGTATTTATCATTTATTTAATTGTAATTTTTGAAATATGTAAAATACTCTCCTATAATTTATCTTTAGAAAAAAAAAATGTATGTTACTTTCTCTCAAATATGTAAAATACTCTCCTATAATTTATCTTTACAAAAAAAAATATGTATGTTACTTTCTCTCAATTATTACCTTGTATTACTATATTTGAACTTGAGGATAAGTAGGGTTGGGGGCCTGGCTCGATTGGAAAACACTTCCTAAGGTAGGCATGAGGTCAAAATTCTAGTCTTCCCCCAACCCATGTGCTACTAGAGGTTATGTTGTACCAAAGTCACCGCTCACATTTAAAAAATTACCTAGCGTATTGCAACTTATAAGGGGGCTACCCAATTCCCGTAATCTAGAAAAAATTGAGGCTAGGTATATCAATGTGAAAAGGATTCTTTTACACTATGATAATTAGGAATAAATATGTATGTCGTATTCAAAGAACCACATTGAAGTAGTTAATAAAACTTTAGTTTATTAGTTGAATAAATCATTATATGGTCTCGAACAATGTCTTGGAATGTTATACCAAAAGTTTGACTCATATGTTTCTAGGGTTGGGATTTGTTGTATCGCTATGTATAATCATTATTTTCATTAGAAATAGGTTGGTGATTATTTTATTATTCTCACTCTGTATGTCAATTATATGTTATTTTGTAGAAATAAGGGTCTGATTAAGAACTTAAAATTTCATATTTGTTTACAATTATAAATGAAGGAGTTAGAGGCTAGATATTTTTTTCATAATGATGAATATTATATGGGATTTAAAACAAAAAAAAATTAGTTGGGTAAGAATATTTATTGTTAGGAAAATGGTGTCCCAACCTTGCAATAATAAAAGGTTACCATTGATACATGAGTGACAAGGGGTAGGCAACTTTTCCCCTAACTATCGGGGGATCAGGGGTGTCACCCCCAACTTGGGGGTAGGAAGGGGTTCTCCCCTTGCTATTCCTGATCCTATGATTTTCTTAGGGTCCAAGGGGCAGCGCGCCCTGACGAGGGTTTACAGGGGAAACACCTTCGAAACAAAATTTCATATATAATTTTTCATTGTGAGTCCTAACTTTTTATCATTAGGTCAAAGGTCTAATGGTAAATATTTTGTGTGCCACTTTTGGCTGATTTCAGCCCATGGTATTGTAACACCATTTGGAAGTTTCATATTTTGTATCTCATATATATTAGGTTTTGTGAGAGGCATTATGATGTATTGTAAGAGCTTGATAACTATTGAGCTACCTTTGTATCTTTGTTGGTGATACTATAGTAAGAATATTTCTCTTCAAGTATATTGTAATTTGTTATTAATTTTTTAATAATATATTGAGTGGCTTTTGGAGTGTTGGTTTTTTCTCTCGAAAGGGTTTTCTCCACATAAATCATTGTGTTGTGGTATGCATTTTATTTACGTGTATTTCTATTAAGTTTATGCAATTGTTGTAAAGATCTGTAAAAACAAATTGCATTACCCTTGCCTCAAGATTAGTGTAGAAATTTGTCACGCTACTTAACTTCCTTACAAGTGGTATCACAGCCTGATCACCTTTGGTTTCAGCTGTGGGTTTTTGGGCTTTTTAACTAATTCATATTTGAGTGTTATCTTATGCAGAAGATACTTTGTGATCTTCTTGTAGGAATTTGAGATGGCTAGTTCATTCGAAAGAATAGAGGTGGAGAAATTTTTTGGAATAATTTTGAAATGTGGAAGCTGAAGATGGATGATCTGCTAAAAAATTTGATATTTGTGGGAGGCTATTGATGAGAATTTATTGAACCCTAAAAATTCAAAAGAGGCAACAAAGTTTTTGTTATGGACTAGAAAGACAAGGGTCTAATCAGATTGTGCCTTGCAAACTTTGTTCTAATCAATGCCCATGAGGAGTCCTCTGCAAAGAATTTGTGGAAGAAGCTTGGTCTGATGTACTCAAGAAAAGTATTCAGTAAATAATACTTTCTTGAGGAAGAAGATATATTTTTTGGGAATGGAGGAGGGTGGACAAATTACAGACCATCTGGAAGCATTCAATATGTTGGTGGTCCAGTTGGCATCCATTGGTGTCAAGATGGATGAGGGGGAGAAATGTAAGATCTTTCTTTGTTCTTTGCCTAATTCGTAGGATTCTCTTGTTATAGAAATCAATAGGTCTTGTAATCACCTAAAATTGGTCTAGCTTGATCAATTGACCTAAATCCTAATCAGGTGACCAATACCCTAATCAGGGCAATTAAATCAAGTCAAATCCTAAGCATAATTATGTAATTGAATTAGATCAATTTAATTGCATAATTCATCAATCATCAAACATCAATGATCATTAATCAAAGATAATTCATTAATTAATTATCCTAGCCTATTTAATTAAATCAAAATACAAAAATACATGGCTAGAGATATTAATTAAGTGAATTAATTAAATGTCCTAATATCCACTCAAATCACAAAAGGACAAACAAATAGGCTCAAATCAATGGAATTGAATCACATGGATCACTCAAGGTTCAATCTCAACCATCCATCATAGATTCTTCCTAGTCACTCAATTCAAATTAAAATCAGTTTCCCTCCGAGAAAAATCTATAATTGAAAGATTCATAAACAATTCATGTTCCACCTTCCCTTTGAAAAGAGGTATTCATTCTTGGATGACAGGGTCTGGTTCAGGGTTCTCATCTTCCACTGCTTTACCCTTCCCTTCTTGTTCAGTTTTCTTGTCACTCACTTCCCCAGTCTTCACTTCTACTTCACCTAGCTTCAACTCCAACTACTCTAATCTTTCTCTAATAAATTTTTTCTCTTCTTGATCTTCTACCTTCTTGGCCAACTCTGCATTGGTCACCATCTTGGATTATCCAATTGATTCAAGATCATACATGCAACTCACACTAGCCAAAATCTTTAAGGTCTGATACCACTTTGATGGGGAGGCTCTCAACAAGAACTAATCCTAGTTCTTCACCAAGTCCTTTTTAGGACTTCTTAGGGCTTCTTTCTCACCTAGAACCTACTACCTTAGGAGGTTTCAATTCATTTTCATCCTACTCTCCTAGAGCTCCACTACCAATTCAAAGTGCTCAATCTTCTGCTCTTCAACTTGAAATCACAAAGGTAAGTTCATTCACCATGCTAGTAGCCCCTTCACAATCACCTTGCAGGAGTTTAGGGCTTGTAAAATTATCCAATTCCTTCCTCAAACCAAACTTCTTGAATGATCTTAAACTCATTTCGCCATCGCTTTCCAAAATCCCTATTTTTAAGGCCTACTAGCCTAGTAGGTCTCAATTAGCCCTATTTTGAATTTTTTGGGATTTCATTCTGAAAACATACACACAACCCTCTAAAATAATTGGTTATTCAAACACCCTTTAGGAAAACATTAGAGATTTTTCTGGTCTTAGTCCTTAGACTATTCGTACACTGTCCAAACCCTAACTGGGCTATTTTATAGGGGAACAAGCCAATTTTCAAACTTTCAATAGAAAATACATTCAAATGGATTTAATAATACTCCAACTTACCACCAAGGCTTTGTATGAACCTTCCAATCAATCCCAAGTCATTAGATTCATTCATCCAGTCTTATCCTACAAGTTATAAGCCATCATTTCTCTTGCTTCCTAGTCGGGCTATGGAAGAGCTCGCCTATAGCAAGAGCTTCAAATTCACAAACAGTACTTCCTGAACGCTAATAAAAATCAAACTACTATAAAAAGACTCTATTTTCATTCCCCCAAGGGCCGATTGATTTCCACGATGGAAACTCAAGATGGAGCCATTTTAACTATGTACACCCTGTCTAGTCCAGAGACTCAGAACCAGAGACAGGAATTATTTACATGAATAAACTGAAAATAAGTACTCAAAAATAGTGCACACAATGCAATAAAATATGAATCTTAAATATCCATAAGGAAATATTTTTTGATTCAACCCATTGGACTCGAATGCAAACCAACTTCAAGAAACATAGTCCATTCTCATAAACTATCAAGTGTTTTCTATTGGGAATTGTGTCAAAATTATCCCAACCCATGTAAAATGATCGAGGAGACCTTAAATATGTCCTCCTACCATGTTTTAACCAACTATTTTGACCTATAAATATCTTAGGGAACTTTTCAACATTTTGCCCAAATATTGTCATACAACATTGAAAAGTTGCAAAAGTTGCTCTGGGAACTTTTTGCAATTTTTACATCTTTTGCAATTACAATACATTGACCCAATATATGGGTTCCAAATGACAAATAAACATCCCCTACACCTACTTAAAACAAAAATAAGACATCTTGTGCACTCTTAGTTCCATTCTTCACATTATGTCATCTTTGGCTTACAATGCATTGCTTGGGTCCCTTTGACACATTTGTCACAAAAAAACACACCTATAGACTCTTAAAACATACTTATTCATGCACATGACCTTGAAAAGGTCTTACAAACCAAAACTTTAGGGTTGAGCACACCTAATCCCTAGGTGCTCCTACACTAGGGGGCATGACATTTTTCTTTTTTTGTTGTCTGTTGTTATCAATTTTTTGCTTATTATGCCTTCTGAATGACTCAAGGATGACTTTGTACTAGAAGAAAAAGGACATGGGGCATGATATTTTATTTGTTTTCTTCTTGTGAGTAATTCATAATAGTGTGCAAATGCATCTTACGAAATTATCATCAAATTATCATCGAGGACATTTGCATATGAAAAGGATTAATTCTTATTTGTTAATTTGTGAAAGTAGTATTCATATCATCATGGTTTAATCATACCAGTGGTGGTTTTACTTGTTGGTGATACACAAAAGATCAATGATAAAATAAGCATAACACAAAAAAAGATCAAAATAATAGAAATCATGGAACTTTCATATCATTCTAGAGTCATTTAGATGTTGCATTCATTCTACATGATAAAAAACTTGATTTAACAAGATTCACATCAACAACCAAGCGGAAATTTTTTTTTTTACATCATCACATCTATCTCATATATGATTGATTATCATCATTGATACATCAAAATTATATCAACAACGTCATGCACAGCTACATTTCATATCAATTTTGAGACATCATTTCTGATCAAAATCAATCCAGAGAAAAATTGAAATCAATCTTCAACATCAATCTTCTATCTTCTTCATCAAAATCATTAATCCAATCTTCAAATATCATTTCTAATCAAAATCTTCACAAAATCAAAATCATCCAAATCAAAATTCACTCAAAATCAATCTAGCATCATTCATCTCATCCCTCAATATTCAAAAAATCATTCAATAATCCGAATATCATCATCATATTTTGATTTCACTCTCGAGGGGGCATAATCAACATATTCTCGCATCTGGGATAGATTTTGCAGTCAGAACTGTTACCCAAAATTTATTATCCTATGTAATTTTGGCCTACAAGTGGAGTAAATGTGGCTCCCACAAGGGTTGAGCCCAGCTTGTATGGTTTATCTCCATATTTCTTGGTCTTTTCCTTGTTCTCTGCATGTTTCTAGGCCTCTCTTAAGCCCTTGTTATATTTGTAAGGTCTAAAACCCTAAGGAAGACCGTTAAACCCAATAATTTTTGTGGCTCGTTCTAATTTTAAGTTACTTTTTTGTGCCACTTAAGTTTTTGTTTTTCATGTGCTTTTATCGTCTTGTCTTTTATCTCCTAATCTCCCAATGCTCAGTGGTTAGTCACTGACATTCAGTGATCTAGCGAAGTGGTTATGTCTTGGCACTTTTTGTCTATCTCCTGATCTCACAATATGATGGTTAATTCATAAGTCATTCAGAGATTAAGCATAGGTCGTTGATGCATTTTTATTAGTATGTCTAGCAGGCTCATCATTCTTACCACCCACCCACCACTGCTCAACCTGATCAGAAGCATACCCAGACTTATAACCAGTCTCAAGGAGACTATTTCATGCCAAGTTAGCATGAAAATATTTCCAGTCAGCCTCAGATCTTGGACAATATGATTAAGCAGTGGGTCGAGATCGAGAGGCAGCAAGAAGTGGATCTACAATATGAGAAGTTGGCGTACCATGCCTACATTTTTATAGTAGAAAATGAATGGTGTTTTCCCTGCAATTATCCACATAATCAAACTACATGTTAAAATGGGTTGAGGAATCAAACACTCATGGAACAAAATGCATCAAGAGCACATTTAGATGCATCCTCTAGTGGGTCAGTACCACAACAAGATGCTCAACCTAATGAGACTGCATCCTTTAATTGGAAAAGAGAAGATTTTAGTGGTGAAGAACACAAGCTAGAAACCCAAGCAGCAGGCTATTTCTTAAAACCGTACTTTGAGAAGGGAACTCTAGATTTCACACTTACTTTCATAAATGGTGAGTTTCCTGTTGAAGAAAATTCAGAGGTGTTGCAGCAAGAAGCAATATCTTTTTCAACATATCCTTCTAAGATGGAAATACAGCAATATGAGGAAGGTCTTGTGAGGGTGTTGATTGTAAATGAATAAAAAATGAAAGACGGGGCCCTCAATTTTTCAAGCTTTAAACAAGGTAACTCTTCCAGGTCCTCTAAATATAACTTTCCAAGTTTTAGTGACATCCTTCTAGCACATGAACATGTTATAGAACAATTGCAGCCTTGTTGTGATCAACATCAGCCTAAGGATTATATTGAGACAGAGTTGGTTGCAAGTGAGAAACAAAAAAATGATAGGGTCTTCAATATTCCAAGCTTAAAAATGGGTATGTCCCCTAAGACTACCTCTGAACACTCTAGATTTAAAATCCCAAGTTTAAAGAATCATCACCCTTTTAAAAACACTATATCTAAGGAGTTACAACCCACCACTCTACAAGAGTAGTCCTTTCAAGAAATTTGTGTATCCCAAGATACCCCTCAAGTTTCTCAAGATACCAAGTTGTCATGGAAACCTTCATGGACTCAACATTCTGGATTTCAAATGCCATTTTTTTTCAATACTACCAGTGAAACATTAGAGCAAGGACTTGTGGTAGATGAGCTTTCATGTGATGAAGAGAAGGGAAAATTAGAGATGTTAGTGTTGAGTGATGACTGTGACAAGTTGGGACAGCAAGGCATAGAAAAGGAAAAAGATGCTCAACCTGAACTCTTGGTTCATTTTTTTAATGAGCTTCCCTTTTTGTTGAAAGAGAGGAAGATATTTCATTAACTATGGTTGAAGGTCAATTAGAACATAAAGGTAGCCATCAGCAAGGAAGTGATAAGGAAGAAGATGCTATTGTTTTGTTTGATGAGCTTCCTAGTTTTGTTGAGACAGAAGAGGAAGATATGGTCATGACCACATCTACAATTTTGCAGCATCTTGAGGATGTAAATCATTATGATGATAAACCGGTTCATGAACTTACAATTAAAGGGGAAATCTTCCAATGTGCAGAAGTTGACGAAAACCTTGAGGAAAAATATTTTGAGAGTATCATAGAAGGTTTCTGTGAAAAACTTGGTGAGGAACCATTGCTTCCTAAGGCAGAGGATTGTGAGCATCACAATCAAATGAAAGAAATAGCCATGTTTCTGGTTGAATTACATGGAGCAACTCCCTTTAATCAGCCAAGTGAGGTTGAAGAGATAGATCATAAATAGGAAACCAACAAAGAGAGTTCCAAATTTAGACTTTGAAGAGGTTCTCCCATTAGATACTTAGCACATGAGGAATTTAATGAAACATCATCATATAATCTATTCGAGGTTAGTAGGTTTGATCACATTTTTCAAGAGTTAGTTCTATATTTTTTGACCTGATTTTATGTGCCTTATGTCTTATTAGCTATCCTAATGCATACAATGCAATGTATCCTAAGGAGAAAAGGTAGTTATTTTAGCATTTCAGTGAATGGTTTTGTTCGACCAGTTTCTATACTGGTTAGTCTAGAGTAGGGTAGAGTTTTCCTACTTTCCCTGAAGTTTTGTTGCACAGTGGTTGATGTATATAGGTCTCTTTTCCCTATTTTGGTTTGTTTTTTCCTCCTCCTTGTTCAATCCTCCTACTTCTAGGGTTCCTTTTGTGCTTCTTACAGACTCCTTACCCAATGGAATTTCATAGGCCACTAGTTTTTTATATGTCTAGCAAGCACACATTCAGCAGAAATTGCCAAAATGTTACCCAAAATTTCATGTCCTATGCAATTTTCGCCTACAAGTGAAGTAAATGTGGCTCCCAAAAGGGTTGAGCCCAACTTGTATGGTTTATGTCCATGTTTTCTAGTCTTTGCCTTGTTCTCTGCATGTTTCTAGGGCTGGCTTAAGCCCTTGTTATATTTGTAAGGTCTAAAACCCTAAGGAAGACCCTTAAACCCTAGACTTTTTGTGGCTCATTCTAATTTTAAGTTACTTTTTCATACCACTTAAGTTTTTGTTTGTCATGTGCTTTTATCGTCTTGTCTTTTATCTCCTAATCTCCTAATGCTTGACATTTAGTCACTGACATTCAGCGATCTGGCGAAGTGGTTATGTCTTGGCACTTTTTGTCTATCTCCTGATCTCGCAATATGATGGTTAAGTCATAAGTCATTCAGAGATTAAGCGCAGGTCGTTGATAAATTTTTATCAGCGGGTGGTCGCTAGACCTCGTGATCTTACCCTGGTCAAGTCATTTGTTTAAAGATCATGAGATATGCTTGTTCACTAGATCTCTTAAGTTGATCAGAGTTAAGACTTTCATCATTCCATTATTCAGATATCTCTTTATCGTTGAATCTTGTAATGTTGCTTGGGTTAAGAATTTTGTCCAGAGATCAAGCGAGGGTCATTGATCAAGTTCTACATCTTGTTGTTGTCGCTAGATCTCCGAATCAAACTAGGGTTATCAAATGTTTTCAGTGACTCAGAGTTTTCTTTTGTCTCGTAATCTTCAGATAAACCCGAGTCAACATCAAGTTTGGTTGAGTCTCATTCATCGATTCAGAGATAAGTTTGTATCTCTGAATCTATTATCCAAACCAGAGTCAAAGCTAAGATCTGGAGACTTAGAGATACAAAGGAATTAAGGTAATCCAGGTTAAAGACAAGTTAGAGGCTGAGTCAAGAAGAAGGAATCAATCGGACGGTCGTCACAAATCCTTTATCACTAGATCGAGCTTTAAAGATTCTTCAAGGCATCATGACGTTGTGCTACATGGATGGTGGAGTCACCTTTCTTCGAGGTCTATGACTAGTTAATCTATAGTTAAGTTTCAATGCATCATGCGGTTAGCGCTTTCCCTCGATGGCCAAGATGAAGGAAAGCTAATGATCAAGGCAATACGTTGTTGTGCCACATGTCTGTGGCAGGGTCGAGCTGAAGTCAAAAAGAATAAAGTAAAGATCATAAATTTTCCTTTTGATCATGTGGCTCACATTATGACTTAAAGGAAAGATGATAATAGATTAACTGTTGAGCCATTACATTGGGTCGACATGTGGTGTTGCTGACATCATGGGTCTCTGGTTTGAAAGTAGTAAAGTTGTCATAAGTTAGAAAAGATTTGATGGTGGGCGTTATGACTTAAAGCAAAGATGATAGATAGATAGTGTTCAAGGCAATGCGACAAGGTGACGCATGTCCAGATCTGATTGTGATGCCCGGGTAACTAAAGAAAAGATCAACGGCGGTGTTTTAAAATGAGAAAAGGTCTTGTTCTTAGCAGTCGATATGGCATTCCGCGCCACCTGTGACCGTTATAATCTAATATTTAAATATTCAAATCATTTTCTTAGATTTTTCATGGTGGTGGAGACATTTCCAATTTGCAGAGAAGGTAGATGGATCAAGTTGATCTGTATGCTCGAAATTATGATGTTGGGAGACGTCTCCAAGATATATTTGATTTTTTGAGATATTTTTCATAAGGAATTAATGTGCATAGGTGACCATTTTAGGTTTTCTAATCTTTTCCAAAGGATATCTTTTATAACCCTAATCTGATCTGCATTGATTGTAGTTTGACTCCCGAGCCATGGTGGTTGAGGTTGTATATAAGTAGTTTTAGAAGCTTTTGTAAATAGGTTTCTTGGGCTTATGTAAGATTTTTTGTGGCATTTCTCCTACCCCCAAGTTTTCATATGTTTGTAATTTCTCATTGAAGATCAGATTATGCAAAGATTTTTTGTGACATATTTTTTATCCCCAAGTTTTTATGTTTGTATTTCTCTCTGAAGCATAATACAGTAACTGGGTGTTGAAGAAATTTGTGGGTTACCTTGAGCCCTCTTTTTTTCTATAGTTTTGTGTACTACTATGAATAATTTGATGAAGGTAATCTTGTGAATTTTGTTCATTCCCTGATGTCTTGTCTCATTTCTGAACCTATTTGCTAGAGTAAAAGTTTATTTGCAGGTCATAGTCTGTGTCTATCTTCTTGAAGTTATTTTTGTGAGAATACTTCATTTCCCTAAATGGTTTCACCTTAGACCCTACTATGAAACACTTATGCAAGCCTATTTAGGAAGTTGTACTTGTCTTAAGTCAGAGATTTCATGCTGACACTTAGCCATCTTTTTTATGATTCATGTCATTTTTGATGTATCACCTAATAGATTAGGTTCATGCTTTATTTCCTTTCAGTTTCCTTCTATCCATTTTCCTATCAATTCTAATTTCATGTACCAAGAGAAAATAGGTGATTATCCAAGAGGAACCAGCCTAGAACCCAGAGGTCTCACTTTAGTTTGCAAAGGTCCCACAACCTATAAGTGATTCCCATGTTATACCAGATCATTAGAGTTTTGAGTTTAATAGGGTGAAAATTTGGTGTATAACAGGAACATCATCATAGTGAGTGGATCAAATTGCAATCAGAACATCATCATCATGAGTGGATCAAATCATAATCAGAACATCATTATCATGAGTGGATAAAATCATAATCGGAACATCATCCTCGTGAGTGTCTCAAATCTGCATCAAATCATTCATCAAATCTGCATCAAATTCCATCAATCAAATCATCAATCAAATAACAAATCAAATGAGTGATCATCACAAAATTAGAAAATGAAACATATCACTAGGGGAACATTACCTTCATTAATACCCATATCAAGTTGGTTGTCTCGTATCAATCTCATTAAATGAGTAATTTCATCAGGTCTCATATCAAATTACTCAGTCTCATCAGTAACACTATTTTCATCATCGAATCAATAGAGGTGTATCAATTTCATCGGGATTCATATCAAATTGATAGTCTCTGCATCAAAAAATCATCAGGTAATTGACTTCATCAAGAATCATATAAAGTTAATTATCTTTATCATTATAGTCTTTCTAATGGATCGCATCATATCAAACTAGTTATTTGTTCTTATCAACCTCAATGATTTCAGTATTTTTCTGATAGTAATAAATTTCATCGCATCATATCAAATTGGTTATTCATTCTCATCCATATCAGTCTTATCAATCCTTCGGGTAGTTGATCAGTTTCATTAGAATCCATGTCAAATTGGTTATACTTGCTTCAATCTAGTTTCATCACCAAGTTACGAGAAGTTTCATCAAGATCCATATCAAAATGTTCATTGGTCAATCAATCTGACATCATACATCAGTGATTTATCATCACGTCAGTTTCATGATCAGGAACCATGTCATATGTTCTTTGAATCAACATGTTGCTTGCACATAGATTCAAAGAGGGGAAAATGTAATCATCTAAAATTGGTCTAGCTTGATCAATTGACCTAAATCCTAAGTAGGTGATCAATACCCTAATCAAGGCAATTAAATCAAGTCAAATCCTAAGCATAATTGTGTAATTGAATTAGATCAATTTAATTACATAATTCATCAATCATTAAACATCAATGATCATTAATCAAAGAGCGTTCATTAATTAATTATCCTAGCCTATTTAATTAAATTAAAATAAAAAAATTCATAGGGCTAGAGATATTAATTAAGTGAGTTAATTAAATGTCCTAATATCCACTCAACTCACAAAAGGACAAACAAATTGGCTCAAATGAATGAAATTGAATCACATAGATCACTCAAGGTTCAATCTCAACCATCCATCATGGATTCATCCTAGTCACTCAATTCAAATTCAAATCACTTTCCCTCCAAGGAAAACCTATAAAAGTAACCTTCATCAAGGCATTTCATAAGATAGATCATTTGAAATATGTTATTCCAATTTGAGTTTTGAGAGAATCACATTGTTCATTGCTTGAATTCATTTAGATAATCATCAATAGCTCAATATAAATCATGTAGATCTACATCATCTAGCTTCATTTTATCATGTCAATTATCATCAAATTTGCATTCATATAGATGCATTTCAATTGAATCTTCAATTTCATGATTGTCAATTCAATTAGATTAATATGCATTTTGAGAGCGTTTAAACAATCTATTGAATATTCATGACTAGGAAGCAATAAGATGGTTTCTAATGAGTTTTCCTTATGTATTTAATTTTATTTTTGAATACTAACTTAGTGATCTTATTGAAGTTTTGTGTTGGAGATACATGCTACAATATTTATACACAGTACTTCTATTATTTTGAGGATGGAAGATGTGGTGGATTCTTTGCTTTCTAAAAATATATGGAGGAAGGTATCCATCAGTGCCAAGGAAGCCCTAGTTTTTCATGGAAGACCTAAGGAAAAAAGAAAGAAGAATGAGAAGAACAATAAACCCAAATCCAAGAGGAGATCCTAATAACTTGGAAATTCAAAAGTTATTTTCTGGAATTGTGGTTTAAGCTTGGACATATTAGTAAGGACTACAAAGAATAAAAGAAAGAGAAAAATAAGAAATTTGATTATGATTCTAAGTCCAAGAAGGAAGATTGTGATGTGCTCATTAAATATTTGGCCACTCATGCATGTGACAATGCATGGTTAATTGAATCAAGTAAATCTTTTCATATGACCTCTAATAATGATTGGTTTTTTTTAATGTGAGTAATTTGATGGAGGTAATCTGAACTTGGGTGATAATTCTCCTTTAAATATTGTTGGCCATGGTAAAGCTAAAATAAGGTTTCTTGATGGTAGAATAAGAAATATTAATGGTGCATTGCATCTCCCTGGCCTGAGACAAAAAAATTTATCTGTGAGAAAACTAATTGATTCAAGTATGCATGTAGTCTTTTCTGATGTAGAATGCCAAATTGTGAGAGGTGTTATGGTAATTTCTAGAGGTGTGAGAATTTACACGTTGTATAAACTGTTAGGAATAAGGTGTCTCAACCTTGGATAATTCCTATTCTTATTATTTGTTTTGTAAAATGTATTACTTGCAAATAATGTAATTAAGTGTGAGTGTACATGTCTAGTTGGCATGTTGATGTGTCACTCCATTTGATGTGTCGGTATCTTGAATTGTGTGTAAGGAGATCATGGATTAAATGGTTATGATGGATTCCTATGACACGTAAGAGCTATTTCTAGAAGATTCAATGACAGGGGAAGACATGTGGCAACTGATAAAGTTGAGTACTGTGCAGTTTTCTGCAATCGTGGCAACGGCTATCTTTGGAAGTTTCCCTAAAAAGGAAAGTGCATGATATAAGCATTTTTTAGGGTTGCAGACTGGGATAGGAAAAGAGTGTATTGTTGGTATGATCTCGTGCTACTGGATTTGTCTTGGAGTGTCGATTGTCTCCTGAAAGAACTTGCATTGCAAGTGTGTTGTAACCGTTGTGTTGAAGATAATACATTGTGCAGGTTTTGGAGTGCTGGGGTTTTTTACCGAAAGGTTTTCCCCAGGGTAAATCATTGTGTCATTCTCTATTTTTTGTATGCATGGTATATGGCTGCAATATCATTGTTAAAGTAGTTAACAAATCTAAAATTGTAAGGATTTAAAAGAATTTGCACAATACTTTCCTTTAGAGATTAGTGTAGGAAGTTGTTTCCGCACCTGAGTTTCCTTACATAAACTAGATATATACATATATGAGTGTAATAGTACTTATGTGAAGACTAATCTATGGATATGTCATTAGAAAAGGTGAGGGTTTCATCTTCAGCAGATGGTCATGAATTTTCAGTACCTAAGTGTTATTTTTATTTTGAATCAAAGTTACTTGCAAATAAGACTATGTTATGGCACTAGAGATTTTGGCACATTGGAGAGAAGGGTCTAAGGACCTTGAAAAATAATGACTTTCTTGATGATTTGACTAATTTTTACCTTAATTTTTATTTTTGTGAGCATTACATTCATGGAAAACATAACCGCGTTTAGTTTTACTTGAGTTCTCATAAATCTTGTGGTGTATTGGATCTTATTCATTCTTATGTGTTTGGTCCTCTAGATGTTCCTTCTATTGGAAAATCCACCTATTATGTTTCATTTATTGATGATTATAGCTGAAGGACATGGTTATATTTTATAAAGCATAAATTTGATTTTTTCAGTCGATTTAAAGAATTTAAAGAAATAGTTGAGTTGCATGATGGAAGGAAAATAAAATGTTTGAGAACTAATAATGGCAGTGAAATTTTATCTAATGATTTTGATAGATTTTGTAAATATTGTGGCATTCATACGAAGAAAACATCTCCATATTCTACACAAAAAAATGGAGTTGCACAAAGGATGAACAAGATGTTGATGGAGAAGGATAGGATTATGTTGAGTGATGTTGGCCTAGAACAAAGGTTTTGGGCTAAAGTTTTTTCAACTTCTTGCTACCTGATTAACAGGTCTCCTACATCAACTCTTGTTGATAAAACATCTATGGAGGCATGGTCAGGTCATAATACTTTATTGAGACATCTTATAGTTTCTGGCTCTGAGGCATATGCATATGCGCCGAAGGAGAAGCGAACAAAGTTGGAGAACAAGGTTGTGAAATGTATTTTCATTAATTGCATTCATGGTGTGAAAGGATACGAGCTTTGGGAGCCTATTTCTCAAAAGGTAATACATAGTATAAGTGTTGTTTTTAGATAAACTAAGCCTTCTTCTATTACATTGCAACTAGAAAAAAAAAAAAGATGTGAATCTACTACCTTCAACACTTGAGAAAGTATAATTAAGGCCCCTAGATAGACAAGAAGTCAAGGTGACCTCGTCTAGCTCCAAATCTTTAGAAGAGGATGAAGAACCTTCAACTCAGCTTGTTCAAAGCTCTACAAGGTGGAGACAACTATCTAAAAGGTGTTCTCCTGATGATTGTAGATGTATATTTTCCTTAAATACTACCGTGGATGAGCCTATATCTATATAACAAGCATTAGGTATGAATGATGTAGAATCTTAAAAAAAATTCTATACACGGAGAAATGGAATCTTTGAAAAAGAATGATACATGGGGTCTTGTACCATTTTCTGAAGGACAAAATCATGTTGGTTGTAAACGGGTTTTCAAGATAAAGATTGGTTCTAATGGAAGCATTGAAAAGTAAAAGGAAGGTTGGTTGTCAAAGGCTACTCTCAGTTAGAGGGTGTTCTTGTTTGGAAAAAATGACATCCATTAGATATTTGCTTTCTATAACTACTACATATAATTTAGAGGTTGAGAAAATGAATGTGAAAACTGATTTCCATCATGGTAATTTGGAGGAGGATATTTACATGACATAGCCAGAGGCCTACGTGGTAAAAGGTAAAAGTAATTCAGTTTGAAAATTGAAGAAATCTTTGTATGGCCTCAAGCAAAGTCCTAGGATGTGGTACCATAAATTTGATAAATATGTGTTGAGTTTGGGATTTGAGTGTTTGAAATCATATCACTATTTTTATTATAAATGTTGGTCATTTCTCATACCTTACATTATATTTTGATATGTTATTCATTGGTATATGAAAATGTGTGATTATAGAATTAAAGTTTGAGCTTATTGCTAAATTTGAGGTGAAAGATCTTGGTGTAGCTAAACACATTCTTGGGAAGGAAATTAGGAAAGATAGAGTGAGAAAAAAACTATGGCTAGGCCAAAGTAAGTATGTGAACTTTGTTTTACACAGGTTCAGTGTGCAAGATTGTAGACCATAATGTATTCCTTTTTCAGTTGGAACAAATTTGTCTATTTTAGATTTTCCTAGGTCCCCATCAAATATGGAAGACATGAGAAAAATAAGTGTATTTGGAAGCTTAATGTATGTTATGGTCTGTAACTAGACCTTTCCCAAGTATTGGGAGTTCTTTCAGATATATGTCTAATCCTAGTAGAGTTCATTGGGATGCAGTTAAAAGAGCTCAAATTTTTGAAGGGTACCTCAGAGTATTCTTTGTGTTATCGTGGTAATACGATAGGAGACAAAATTTCCCTTGATATACAATTATTATGTATATTTGGATTGGGTAGGTGATATTGATAGCAGAAGATCCACCAATGCTTATGTGTTTACATTATTTGGTGGTGCAATTAATTGGATGATAAAGAGCCAAGTTATGGTTGCTTTGTCCATGACTAAAGCTAAGTATATGGAAGTTACTCGTGCTTTTAAAGAAGATATTTAGCTTAAGATACTATGTATAGAAATTGGAATAAAACAAGGAGCGGTAATAGTTTATTATGATATCCAGAGTGTCATTTGCCTAGCAAAGAACCCAACTTTCATGCTAGGACCAAGCACATTAATGTTCAGTATCATGTTTACAAAGATATGGTTGAATATGGAAAGGTGAAGCTCGTTAAAGTAGTAACTTTGATGAATGTTGCAGATTCATTAACTAAGGTTGTGAGCATAGTGAGTTTAGATGGTGTTCATAGTCTATGGGCCTCTCAACCCATAGTGATAAAATAATGAAGTTGGAACCCCTCTTTTTTCTCTTCCAAGGCGTTCAACAAGTGGGAGATTTGTTAGGAAAATGGTGTCTCAACATTGCAATAATAAAGGGTTATTGTCAACACGTCAGCAACTGTGACCGACTGGGGGTCCAAGGGGCAACGTGCTCCAACAAGATTTTTTAGGGGTAGCACCCCAAAAAAAATTGATATATGTTTTTTTAATTTTTAATCTTGGTCGTTAATCATTAGGATAGAGGTCCAACACTAGATATTTTGTGTGCTACTTATGGGTGGCTTTAGCCCATATTTTTGTAATATTATTTGACGGTTTTATTTTTTGTATCTCCTATATATTAGGTGTGTGAGAGGCATTATGATGTATTGTAAGAGTCTGATAATTGTTGAACTGCCTATGGATCTTTGTTGGTGATACTCTTGTGAGAAGCTTCCTCTGCAAGTATATTATAATTTTTTATTGATTTAAATAAAATATTGAGTGGCTTTTGGAGTGTGGGATTTTTCTCCCTAAAGGGTTTTCCCCACATAAATTATTGTATTGTGGTATGCATGTTATTGATGTTCATTTATTAATTTTCTACAACTATTGTAAAGATCTATAAAAAAAATTGCATTAACCTCCTTTCAATATTAGTGTAGGAATTTGTTCCACTACTTAACTTCTTTACAGTTATGTTGACTGAGTCATATCATATTAGGATGGTCAATAGTAGACCAATGGTTGTCAAAAAAATTCTATGGGAACAAGAAAAAATAGTTCAACAATATCCTTCAATGTTTGCAGAGAAAAGGAGCATGAGTTTTTTATCTTATGCTAAATATGTATGTTATAATTTATATTAAACAACACATTGCTCAAGCAATGAAAATCTTGAACAATTTCATTGTTATCTTGAACAAGATCACTAAGTAGCAGTGAAGTGAGTCTTGTGATATTTGTGGGTTATTTCAAAGTTATATATATGTTATCAAGGAGTGAATGTCTCATTGGACCTATAATAGTTTATGGATATTTAGGGTATGGATTCAAAATAGGTAGGGGGTATTGAAAATATAAGGTCTATCAATGGCTATGGATTTAGTGATGAAAAAAAATTGAATGAAATAAAT
The DNA here is from genome assembly GCA_018584345.1 of Thuja plicata. Taxonomy (NCBI): domain Eukaryota; kingdom Viridiplantae; phylum Streptophyta; class Pinopsida; order Cupressales; family Cupressaceae; genus Thuja; species Thuja plicata. The sequence goes on from MU224509.1 coordinate 53,408, forward strand.
AGGTTATCTCAGTTTATTCATCATAGAGTCAAAGAATACGGCATCTACTCATTCTCATAAGAAGGATATTTGGATTCAAAGTCAATGTTTGAATGTTGGGATAATTGAGATAAATTGCAATTTAATGTGATAGTTAGAGTGCCACTAACTTATCAAAGAGCTTAACCTTTCATGCATAAATGAATAACAATGATTTTCTATATTATTTTATTTGTGATTTGCTAGAGGATGAAGCATGTTTTCAGATAAAGTTGATACTTTAGATAATTATAGATGCATTGACAAAGCTAGTGAGCATATAGAATTTTAAATGGTTTAGTGAAAATACAAATCTAACAACACCTAGTAAATAGTTTATAATTTTATGTAGTTTATATTTTTCTCTTGTGAGCTATATGAAAATGAGAGAATTTTGGGATAGGTTCCATAAGCCTTTCATTCATAATTTCCAAAGTCATTTCATTAATTTTATGCTTATGGATGCCCACATAAGTGAGGCATTCCATTTAGAGTGGCATTGTGTGTCACTTTAGTTTGAAATTGACAAGTTGTAAGTCTCACTTAATATCATAGAAGTTGTTAAATACAAAATTTGATAAACTTGTAAAATGTGTCAATTTTTTTCTTATACAAGGAGCATGATGAGAGCGAATTAATTGTGAAATGGGAGAAAATCAAGGAGCATTTTTCTAAAAAGGACATTAAAACCAAATGTTACTTGCAAGTTTGGAATGGAAGTTCTATATGACAATTAGCTAACTCATCTTGATTTTATGCATTGGATTTTCTGTAATGATTTGAGTGCATAATCATCTCATGGTTTCTAGCACTTTCTTTAGAAATTAGTTATAGTTTGTGGTTTTGGCATTGACTATCCACTAATTGCTTGGGATTAAGGTATTATGATATGTAATTTTAGGTATGATTATTTTGCCAAAATATCTCTAGAATTGTATGTTAGAGTGATCTCCTACAAAGTATTGAATCTAATTTTATTTGAATTGAGTTTACTATGAATTATAGTTTGAGTTTTGGAGACATGTTTTTTCCTTGAAAGTGTTTTGTCAAGGTATAAATTGTGTCGTCGATTATGTGTTTTATTATTGTTTCTTATTTAATATTATATAATTTTCTTTACTACACTACTCTTCTCTTAGATTAATAGTAAAAAAATTATCTCATGCCCTTTTAGAAGTTAATCCATTTCACTATTTTCCTAAGTAAATGTTATGACCAAGTCATGAAGAGAATATTATTTTTTAGTTATGTGACCAAATATTTTATTTTGTGGACAAGAAGAAATAAGTGAAATATAATTTTTTGGGGTGTAATTAATAAGGGTACATACACATGGAAAAATTGTTTGGACAATTGTTCGATTGTGTAGAAAAATTTGTTCTTTAGTCTTTTATTCTCATCCCCACATTGTCATTGATTTTTCTACCCACTCTTGAGGTAGGCTACTAACTTTTATGCTAGTGTGTCGTTTATGGCCTATCCTTGTAACAACCAACACCTTTACTATTCATGTGTTGTTGATCTCTATTGACACTTATGGGTTGTGGTTGTGTAAGGGACAACGCCCTTATTTTTCTACTGTTTTATATTAAAAATAGCGGTACATACACATGTCCAAAACTAGTGGACATCTATCCAAAATGTCATGGTCATTCTACTATTTTCTTGCCTACTAAAATTGTAGAAATTGTCAATATTAGCACAAGGGAAAATATTAAGATGTTTTTAATATTTGGCACTATAGTAATATTCTTGGTTAGTCTTCACATGTGGCAAGGAGTGAAAAACAAAATAGTAGAAAGTGGATTAACTTTTATTGTCGCATAATTTTCATTAGATATATTTATTATTAATTGTACAAATAGAAAAGGAAAATTATTATGAGCCAACCAAAAAACCAAATTGCAACTATTTATAACAACATAAAAATAAGAGAAAATATGAATATTAAAAAAAAATCAGTTTAACATAGTTTCCAACAAAAACTAATATGCTCACATGTATATATAAGCATCCCTGATGTAAACAAGAACTAAAAAAGGAGAGCCTATGAAAAGACAACACTATAGTCTTAAAAAACACTATGAACATTCAAAAAAGGATTCAATACACCAATTAACAAACTTAAATATGCAAGCAATAAATTTATGTAAATTAAAACTACATCAAAATTTTCAAGAAGGTGTATTTCATTAACACTATTATACTAAAAGAAACAAAAAAAAAAGAATATGTTAAAAATAAGAGAGGTTGTTTTGCTTATGAATATTTTGAGATTCTTGAATTAAAATATTAAGTGACCATAAGTGTCTGGGAGTCAATGAGGTCAAAAATTGGAGTTAAAGGGATACCTTTGAAGTGTATCTTAGATTATCTGAATCAATCTATTGTCCCAATATAAATTTTTGGTGCATGTTTTTTAAAATTAAAGCGGCGTAACAAGGGGGTTGACCCTTACACAACCACTGCTCAGAGGTGTCAAAGAGTGAAATTTATAGGTCATCAACGGCTTAATAACAACACAAAAATGTTGTCAAAGACAGTAAATAGTACACTTACCAAAAAGTCTAGAAGCCCTCCACAAGGGTGGGAAGGCGACTCTCACACTACAAGTGGAGAAGAGAGTGAGTTTGAAGAAAACTTTTTCATGTGTCGTCCGACAACTATCTAGGCGATGTTGTCCTTAGGATCCCCAACTAAATAAACTCTATTAGGGAATTTGTTAGCACAACATCCGAAGTGTTGAGAAAGTTGTACAATGGCATAAGAAGCTTGGAGTTGAGGATCAGAAGGAGAAGGTGAGGAATGGTCCACATGACCAGAGGGGGCCAAATTTTTGGTGCATGTTATTACTTTTTTATTGATAAATTTTGACATGATTTAGGTACATCTATAATGTTTCACTATGTGGTCATATTTTAAGAAACCAAATCAACTTGAATAGGGAGAGATTGATGCATATTTAATTAGTAGAGGTTTATAAGAACTCATCTCTCACAAAGCATTTAGATTATACCTATATAGAAAATCAATTAGACTTATTGGGCATTCTCGCTCATAAATTAATGGGAAAACATTGATGGTAAAACACGCATTATTTCACCTTCTATGTATTCTTATTAGTTTATATGCATGCATGTAGGATGATAGCCTCTCTTATACCTAACATGCTTACAAAAAAGCCCTACACAATTCTATAAGGTATAATAATTTCCAATGTGTCATGGATTTCAAATAGGTGTAAGTGTTGGCATCTCTTATCATACAAATTTAGCATCTATAACACACACACGGGCATAAGAAGTGGATAAAGCATAGTGGTTCATCTAATACATCCAATACCTTCATCAACAATTGTAATAAATTACTTAGTGTCAATAATAAAGTACGAGAACATATGTAGATAGATTTATTATGTGGTCCTTTTTATATAATCGAGCTAATACATTGTGATTATTACTTCCTTCTATATGTAGATAATGCTAATTCCTTCATTCTTTACATTTTATAGTTTTTTAAGTTTACATCTTATATTTGCTATAAAGCTACTCAAACCATATTTTTCTCCACAATTCTATCATCTTGTAGACCTAAATCCTATTCATATTAATTTGTTTGTGAAGGTGATGTGAAGGATGTTAGCATCAACATGGGAAAATGTATTTCTTATCTTCAACAATCAATTTAATACCACATGTCTAGGAAGTGGTTACACTTAGACCAAATGATCATGTCATCACTTTGGCACCATATGAACTCAACATCTAGCACTCTTATGTCTGTATAGAAATCATATCATACACGTGTGACACCTATAAAAATATGTTTCTGGTACTCATCATAAATAGAGAATAACATATATGGCTACTTTATTGCACATAAATCACTATATAGTGTATATTTTCTCTCCAACATAATCCAAGTCTTCCACTCTTTTCAAATGTGCATTTTATTTTTTATCTAAAATTTCCATCTTCATATTTTATAATGCTCCAACTTTCTTAGGTATCAATTACCTTAATGCATCAATGAAAGTGTCATATATCAATTTAATATTATACTAGAGGTGGAATAGGAGACCTGGGGACAATCGAAATTATTTAGGTGCTCATTAGTAAATATATTAAAGTACACGCTAGGTCCACCAAAATTAATGATCTAATCAATAACTAAGGATTAAATTTATAGAAGCCTATGCTATGCATTCATTATGATATTAAAAGGACAAAATGTGATGAGAGGAAGAGATGCAAGAGTTGATGGAGAGGGTTGGGCATCAAGTGCACCAACAAATTCATCAAAGGAAAACCTAGGAGGTAATGCAAAAGAGGATAAAGGAGGATCAAAAGAGAGTATAGAAGAAGTCCCTTGTAAGGAGGGGAGGCAACAACCTCTATTACTCTAGGAGATTTTGGACAAGTTTGCATTATGTTTTTTTATATTAATCTAACAAAACAAATTTGTGTTTGCATATTTTTATTAGGAGATGATAAAAGTTTGTTTAATTTGTCATTATATCCCTCCATATGTCTAAAATTTGATTTTATCAATTATATGACCTTGTGTTTTATACGCACACATAGTTTAGTACCATTTCCAGTCATACAATGCTATTTATATAATGTTTTGAAGCTATACCCTTGAGTTAGAGGAAGAAATGTGTCTAGTTGGTATTTTAATATATTTTTCATCTTAAAGAAAGTATGATTATTATTATTATTATTATTCAAAAATAGTGATTTGAAGAGCTTGAAGAGGAAATAAGTAAAAATAAGAGCAAAAGAGATATAATAAGATAGTTAAATAACCTTTTTCCGCCTTAGCCTCATAATCTCTCAAACTAGCATATAGATCAATAAAATTGTCATATTATCAGACAAAATACTTTATCTTGGATTTGTGCTAGTAGGATTTCATAAACACCCTTTGAATATAAATTTCAAGTAGGTGCTAATGCATGTGTTGCAAGAATATATTTAAATTATAATTTAAAAATGCTTGACTATCTATGGAGGCTTGTTTGTAATGAACTAAGTTAGTGAAGTTGACATGTATGCAAAGTTGTAATTGGAAATGGGTCTTAAAGGCTTGATCTAGTTAATCGAAGGACTGAATAAAGTTATGAGAAAAAGAGTAGAATCACTCGAGTATATGATCCTTGATTTTTCTAGGAAAAAATTTAGTAAGTATATGATCATAACACATAAATATTTAGAATTGAATTATCATGCATAGATCATTGGATTTCTTTTGTCATCTTGCATTGAAAATTGAGATTCAACAAACACAAGTGGCAATACATGTAAGACAAAATTGGGTGACAGGGGATGCAAAATCATAGTGACCTGTCTAGATTTGTTGTAATGCATATAAATTATATTTTGTTTTCCTCAAATGGTGTAATTTTTTACATGGGAATATTAGAGGATGGAGGAATCTAAGGAAAAAAGGTTGGCACAAAACTCTTATAATAGGAGCACAAACAAAAGGAAAGGTGAGAGGTGTGGAAGGAATTAGACAGAATGTAGAGGTAGCATAGGAGGGTAGCAATGGTACTAAGTTTGTGAAGTTTTTTATTTTGATTAAGTGAAAACAAGTTTTAGGGACCCGAAACCCATATATAGAGGATTACAAATAAATGATCATTGAAGTCCATTAAGACAAAACCGTGACTACAAAACACAAAACAAAACGCTGGCAGGAACAAAGAAAAAGCTAGCAGAAAACCAGAATTCGTCCAAAGGCTAGCAAACAGACAACAAAAAGGAATAGGACAGAGCTAACACTAAGCAAATATTTTCAGAAGATCAGTGGCTTCAAGCTCCAAGCGAGTGATCTTGTCAGCAGCAACCCTGAGGTCTTCAATCTCCTTGTTGGCCTTGAGAGCCTCCTTCTTGGTACTTGCTTGAGTTCTCTTCCCAGGACTATCTTTATCCTCAGGATTGGTATCCTTCACCTCCTCCACTTGAACGATGGCTTTCTCTTGATTGATCTGTTTCAACTTCCCCACCAGAATATTCAAATGTTCAGCAAAGGCTTTGAGGATCCTATAGCTTTGTTCTCCAATTCTCTTCAGGGTAGATGCCAGACCATAAATCCTTACATTAACAGCCTCAAATTTCTTATCAAACTTCGCAGCCATAGCCTCAACGTTATCAACAGCTTTACTCAGATCTTTCACATTTTCAAAGAAAGCATTATCCTTTCCCTCAACTTCCATAAAATCTAGCTTCCTGGTGAAGGTACTTTGTTTAAATTTAATCTCCTTCACCTCCTAAAAGACCCAATTAATAATTTTGTAAAATCCCTAAGCACCATCCTTAGCCATTTGAAGGACACCAAAGGAACATCTTTGTTGCAATTATCTAGGGCACAAAACATGACCCCATCCCCGGAGAGCACATTATCAATGTTATCGGCCTCCATACCAACTTGGGTGATCACATCATCCTCGGTCACATTATTCTGGTCATTACCACCCTGTGTAGTAATACCAACCCTGGGGGAGTCGGGAGGAGGGGAGAGAGTTGGGTTGAAACCTTGATCTTTTCACACAGTCCTAGGGGAGAGAACTCGATTCTCTTTTTTGGAGGGGAGGTCTTCATCCCAGCATCAGCCTTAGTATCTAAACCCCCAATTTCTTCAACCTTGTCATCCAACCAATCACTCTCGGACTCTTCAACAATTTGTTTCTTCTTCCTTTTCCCCAAGCTCAGGGTCTTCTTATTCTTCTTGACAGTCGAGGGGGAGGGAGTATTAGATTTCCCTTTCCTTTTAGAAATATTAACCCTCTTGACAATATTGGCACTCAAGGAGCTGTACAAGTAAAAAGGAATGGATACATCTTCTCCATAGCGAAAATGGTTAAGGAGAACAGAGTGGTAGCTATAGACGCGTGTAAACCGGCCATAGCTACCACTAGTCGCGGAGATGTTTTTTTGTTTATTTTAACAAACCTTTGTTTCTCCTCCTCCTCGGGGAATCTTTTCAATGTATTCTTAGAAACCTTTCGATCCCTATAAAATTGCATTCCCTCGAGGGGAAGCCCATTCACTTCAGTGATAACCCCTTCGTCAACAGTACTAAGTTTGTGAAGTTATTGTGTATGTTGAATTATAATTGGAAATGAACCAAAAAGGCTTGATCTAGTCAATTGAAGGATTGAACAGAGATATGAGAAAAAAGAGTAGAATCACTTCATTGTGTGTTCATTGAGGTTCCCAGGAAAACATTCAGTAAGTGTATGATCATAATAGATAAATGTGAAGAATAAAATTATCATACATCTCATTGAATTCCCTTTTTCATCTTACATTGAAAAATGAGAGAAAACAAACACAAGTGATAGTAAATGAAAGATAATCTTGGGTGAGAATGGATTATGATGCAAAATCATAGTGACCTATCTAGATTTGGTGGAAGTGCATCTAAATTGTATTTCATTGTCCTCAAATTGTGTCATTTTTTACATGAGAATATTAGGAGGAGGAAACTAAGGAATAAAGATCAGTATAAAACTCTTATAATAGGGGTGCAAACAAAAAGAAAGCTCAGAGGTGTGGAAGGAAGTAGTCAAAATTTAGAGGTATCATAGGATGGTATGGAAATATGAAAGGGCTTCTAGATAGCGCATAAAAAAGGTGAGATATCCAGTGATAGGTAGTTATAAGAAGGGATGTGCTTATAATGGATAATGAGCTAGTATAAAAAATGGTAATAGAAGTGAAATGGCTACAAAATTATTGGATGCATAAAAAGTAATGAAGAGATGAATAAGAGGGGTCGGTTCCATTATAATAAGGTTCCAAACATATATTTTAATTATTGCAAGTGTGAAATCAAATAAAAATTCTTGTAAAACTTCCTATTTGCATAGTGTACATCATGGTTGAATATGTCATCAATAGGAGGGAAGTTTTTTTACTTTTCAAGATTAGAGAGGAGGAATTTGGGACATTGTCAGATTAACATGAATCCTGCAATGCAATATAGCAAAAGGGGGAAACAAATGAGTAAAGGGATATGGTATAGCTAACTTTAAGGTAAACAATGAACGAGAGAAAATACAAGAATGGGTAAAGGAAAATAATGGGGAAGGAATTGTAATCTTGGGAGAAGGATAAAGAGGTGGTAATTATAACATATTATAGAGGAACAATAAATGAAAAAAGGTGTGCTAGAGTTTTTGTTAAAGAGGGCTCTTTTGAAAGGAAAAGTATAAGTATTAAACAATGTAAAATTATTTTTTTAATTTTATGCTTGTCCATTTGTAATAAAAAATAGGTGGTGTTCGTATAAGAGTGTTAGATTCATTGACTAAAATTAATTTTTTTTATCCTACATTAATTTAATTTTTTATGAATGAATGTGTAGCATAAGTTCCTTCTTTCAATACATGAGTTGCATCTAAAATAAATATGAGAAACACTATTGGTGTATAATAGAGAACATGGAAATAAACTAGTTTTTTATTTAAAATAGTTACATTCTTGTTTTTTCTATAATAGTAATTATATTTTATTAATTATAATTTGGAAGCTCATTATATTCAACATCGTAGATAATTCACTACTAAAATCTATTTTTTATAAGATACAATTGCCAAAATAATTTTTTATTTTATTTCATTTCATCATGTTTACAAAGAAAGGATGAGGCATATTGTCACTTCAAAATTGGACTCTTGTCAAATCTTGGCATTTGGAAGATTATTGAGGAAAAGGTGAGGCATTCTAGAAAATTCATACACCCTTTTTTCTAGTTTGTTGATTTTAATCATACATGTTTGACTCCTTAGGTATTAAGGAGTGTACATTTTGAATTGTAGTGAACCATACTATTTTTTAAATTATGAGTAGTTGAATACTATTGCAAGCCTATGTCTATTGATGAATTATCTAATTGAGAGAAAGATTATCTATATAAAAAAATGTATTTATTTACTTCTATCTAGTGATTAAGAAAGCTAGGATGTCACTAAGATTTTTTCGAAAGCCATAAGAAATATTGTATAATATCTTCAAAATATTTCTTTTATTTAATAATTTATTTATTTTTAGGGGAGGGTAGAGGAACATTTTTAATTGAACAAATTTGTGTTTATTATTTTAAAATAAAATCTTTTTTTTAGACTACCTACTTGTTTACCTCCCTTTTATTATAAGTCCTTGCTATTATTTGTTTTTTTTTTAACCTTGGGATATCCCCACTACCTAGCCTAGCAATCGCACCTTGCCACAAACTTGTATTTTTGCCAATTTTTGGGGCAACAAATGACGTGAGCTAGGGCGAAACTAATCCCCAAGGGTCGGCGACACAGGCTCCAAAAATGCAACCAGCAAGTAAATATGGCCAACAAGAGTTGAACCTTAGACCTACATGGGACAAGCTCAAAGCCTTAGCACAACCTTACCAACCATTTGAACTAGAAGATTTCAGATCTATTACACACAATCCATGCTAATGTTGTATCAGTTTCTAGATTTGATTATGTAGAGTATTTTTGTCATCAACACTTCGGATCACACTGTGTGACCCATCATTAGGATGCAAGGGAGCAAAAGGAGCATAAAAATGGTAGATTGTAGATCTGTCACTCAATAAAAAGAAGAGGGAGAAAGGAGGGGAGGAGAGAGAAGGGGGCACACAAAGATCAAGAAAGACAAGACAACCAATGGTTGTCTTTCAATTGTGGTAGGTGGTTGTCTTGTCTTTCTTGATCTTTGTGTGCCCCCCTCCTCTCTCCCTCTTCTTTTTATTGAGTGATAGGTCTACAATCTACCATATTTGTGCTTATTTTGCTCTCTTGCATCTTGATGATGCGATCTGAAACGTTGATGACAAAAATACTCTACACAATCAAATCCAAAAATTGATACAACACTAGCAGATTTCTCGTGCTATTATCTAATTTTATTGGAATTACTCATAGTTAAAAAAAATTGAAATATGAGAATAAACACACACACACATATATATATAAACACTATTCTAAAATAATGCAATCAAAGTTAATTTATGAATATATAATTTAAAAATTATGTAAAATTGACAAGAAAATTTTATTTATGTACTTATAAAACAAATTTCCTTAACAAACGAGATCTCTCTTGACATTAACATAAATCAATAAAGATAATAATCTAACTATCATATATGTTTGAAAATATAACTCGTAATTAAATTAGTCCCGTGTACATGTCAATAAGCCTCTCTATTAGTCTCTTAGTTTGTTGTGGACGGTGACAATTCATTGTCATTCATTTTTAGTTTATTTTCAAATATATTAGCTATTTTGTAGTAAGATCGTTGAGCCTTATGCACCAATAACATCGTAAATTGTCGATGAATAAATCAATCAAATAGTTTTGTTGTTTGGTTTGTTCTCTATTTTAATTTGGTATCAATGCTTGGTGTACAAGATATACAGGTGTCTCACCTATCATTGTTGAAGTAAAGGATAGGAAAGATAATGTATAAGAAACTTTAAGAATCAATAAATATAGATTTTGTTGAAGACCCACCACATATAGCCACTAATAAATGACTTCAATAAAGATGAGACATTTGTTCTATTTTGAAGAAGCCAAAACTTTGAAAATACGGAGGAATGCACCATAGGATAGATAGATGCTCAATAGTTTTAAGTGCTTGTGGATCAAGGAATCTATACCTCACTAGATTATGAGACATATATGTTAGAATTGATGTCCAATAGTTCAAGGGGGGTCTGAAATTTGGAAGTTCACCATCATACCTTTACCAAGAGTGATAAGACACTCAATGTGCCAATGGTGTGTAATGATGTTAGGAACTTGGATTACAGCCAGAGAGCTATGCTTAAAGCAACTTGAACAAGTCTTACTAGTCCAAGAACTGTATTCAAAGAATAACTTCTGCATAATGTATTTTCTATCTTTTGTTTTGTATCGCTTATCAGTTTAGACCCTAGCTTGTACTATGTAGAGATATAGTAGTCCCTAGTTTGTACTATGGAGAGATATATTAGGAGTCCATCAAATTTGGTTATTCATTAAGAGGGTGTTAGAATATATAACACTCATATTTGAATTAGTTTTATATACATGTCAATAAAATCTTAAGTCTTTTGTTTTGTTGTCGACACTGACAATTCCTTGTCATTCATTTTCAATCTGTTGTCAAATGTATTAGCTATTTTGTAGGAAGACTGTTGATACACCTATTAAATTGTAATTTGTTGTTGAATCTGCTGTTGTTCTCTGTTTTAATTTTATAAATATGAATTGATAAAAATTATTTATGTTTAGCGATTATTTACCCCACCTGCTTATCTATTTTAAAAGAGGAACTTATCTATTTGATAATAGGAACGTATATTTTGCAGATATGTTGGGAGTCTCCATTTTACTGTTAAATCTGGTTTGCAATCATTGGAAGGCTATGGATGATAAAGGCTGATGGACTTGCCAAGTAAAAATTTAAAGCCATGGATAAAATCATTTTAAGGGCCTTCTTCAATTATCAAGTTTTCCTCCGTTTTGGTTTATTGAAACCTGTTTAAAAACACTATTTTTGCTATCATGTAGTATCCTGTTATCTTTGCCTATTTGACCTTCTACCTTCATCTCAAGATGGCGAAATTAACGGGAGGAGCAAATGTTTGGGCGCACAAAGTTAAATTGAGCGTAGCATGGATGGGTAAAAATATAAAGTTAAACTTCAAATCCAAGTAAAAGGGGGCATAAGCATTCTCATTTAACTCTTTGTTTTGGGAATACCTTAAGCCATCCCAAGCTTTGCTGACTGGTCATAATCACTAGGCAAGAAGACCCACTCAAACACACTAACTTTTAAGCGTTTGTTTGTAGTGAATGCAATCAGCCGCTTCGGGCTTTAAAACTTCCTGCCTCTTTCAACTAATCATATCTATGTATTTTTAAGGTATTGAAGAATTCCACTGCCACCATCCTTGAGAAAAATATTTTATTTTCCTATGTTTGTTTTGTAACTGTTACTCACACACGGAAAAATGTCATTATTATGATATTACTGACTCGGGTCAAATTGAAATTAAAATATATAATTAAAGAAAAAAATTCACAATTCATTATATTAGTTTTGACTGTTTCTAGATTTGACCGTGGGCACTTTTCCATCATATATAAAAATGTTTCAAATTACTCTCCATGATCCATCATCAGGATGTAGATACCAAGAGAAAAATATAATGGTGAATAACAGACAATCCTAGCTAAATAGGGGAAGGAAGCGAAATTGACGAGTTCAACAAGAAACCAGTAGGGTGAAAAGGAGCAGTCAACCACTTTTTGTCTCAAAATTACAAAAGGAAAAGAAAAGAACAAAAAACAATACAAAATACCTGGGATAAAATAGAATAGAATATCAAAGCATGCAGCGCAATATAGAAATATGAAGGTGAAGGTGTATGGGTATAAAGATCGAATTCTAATGGTGAATAACAGACAATCCTAGCTAAATAGGGGAAGAGAGTGAAATTGATGAGTTAAACAAGAAACCACTAGGGTGAAAAGGAGTAAACCATTTTTTGTCACGAAATTACAAAAGGAAATGAAAAGGACAAAAAGCAATACAAAATACCTGAGATAAAATATAATAGAATATCAAAGCATGCAAAACAATATAGAAATATGAATGTGAGTGTGAAGGTGAAGGTGAAGGTGAATGTGTATGGGTATGAAGATCGAATTCTCTATACCTGAAAGTGCAAGCAGAATAATGAAATACCAAAAAAAATTATGCCGACAGTATAAGACAATGAAAGTAAAGATATATAAGAGTATAGACATAAGAATCAGCTTGAATTCAATAGATGACTATGAAAACACCGGTCAATACCCATTAAAAAAATTATAATTCAGATTAATATAACATATAAGCCGTCACCTTCAAAACCCTGCTTACCTAATCAAAAGCATGTAAGCCTTCACTTGGCCCTTTCAAATCCATGCTTACCTAATCAAAAACATATAAGCCTTCACTTAACACAAATACATAATTGGCCTGTAACTATTAATCTCGCATTGGTAAGAGTAACTGATAATCTCACATTGGTAAGAGCGACTTAAATGTCATTACATGCACCAAAACCTTCGCCACTGACAGAGAGACTACAGTATAAAAACCTGACAGGCCGAAGGCAACAGGGTCACATTCACCATTCCCCCACACTAACCAATAATGATTGGTGCAATACTTAACGGTGCTTGAGAGCTAGGTGGGCAATCTTGACCTGTACGTTTTTTATTCATTCTAAGATGCCCTACACATAATGACTACCAGTAAAGAGCATCTTAGGATGAATTAAAAACATAAGTCAAATGCCTACAAAAGCAAAAAACTAAATATTTAATTAAAATGTCCTTGGAAGACTTCAATTAACACGAGAAAGATATTTTTCCAAACATACAAATGCTTATCATGCAATGTAATCACTGATAACATAACGTCATATGACACTAAAGCTTTTTATTTATCACAAGATGAGGTTCGCTGTTCTATCCTCTGTTTTTCTCAAAAGAAAATTATAAGAATGTATTGCAAGTCATGATAAGCATTGTTTATCAAATGTTCCTGCTACTAAAGCCCTTATGGAATTGTTTCAGAACACAGGCACAGCACCTCTGCACATTCAGCACTGGACAATTAACAATAAATGTCTAAAATTTCAAAATAAAAGAAGGGAACGCGAATGAGAACTTGATCTTAAAAATTATTGTCAGTGTGTTAGCTAGGTATGGTGTCCCCCTGCTTCCCCTCCCTTTTCCTTCTGAGCAGCTTCTCTCAGCTGCCGTTGCTTTTCTTTGTAGACAGCATTCCTCCGGGAGTACTGTTGTCATGACACATCAGTTTTGTATGTAACATAAAAAAACTCATTAAACACTTAAGCCTTCTAAGACAACATTCCTTCTCAAGCCGAGAAAAAATGTGCAAGAACTAAGCACATCCAGGTGCTTGTTACACAAAAAAATTTAAAATTTTCCAATCACTATGCAAAAAATACATATAGAAGACGAACAGAAACAGAAAAAGAGTGTAAACAAAAAGGAAATTTTGAAGCATTGCAGAAGTCTCCACGATTGTTTTTCTTCTTTAAAAATAAAAAGTGTTGCAAAATACTACTACAGATTCTATCTGAAACCCTGGCCACATGTGCCCGTTCTATAACCACTCAAAGCCAATGGTGCCTCTCAAAATGACTAAGCCTTAATGATTCTTTTGAAAAAGACTCATCAAAACCTGCCTCCTATTTATTTAGGAGGTGCAAATTTTCATGCCCAGCTTCTGAAGTTTTTTTCATTACTTCATGAGATTCTCCATATGCTTCATCGAATCGATGGGTACCAGATACTCTACCCAGCTTTTGGAAAATTTTATTGACTTAGTGACATTGGAAATCGCTTCACTTAGTCAATTGGATGTTGGGTCCCAAGTATGTCTTACCTCTATGAAATCGGGCTTTTGCTGAAACCCAGGAATCTAGGCTTTGAAAGTACAATATATATATCCAAAAATGTCAAATGAATAATATGTCTGAGAAATGTCAAGAGATTTTCCTCTATTTTCCTATTTTTGGAATTGTTTTGCTTGAGGATCTTACAACCCCACCTTCATCCAGGGTTGTGGGGTATGAAGTTGTATTGACATGTGTGTGTGTGTGTGAAAATACCAATTGAAATGTCAGAATCCTGGATCTTCTTCCATATGAGGTATTTAGATCCAAGATAAATAAGGAATTCGTAGACAGCTTTATTTATTCAATCATTTCACAATGCACTGCAAAAAGTTCAAATTCTGCAAGATCATGCAGATCTCACTGTCCAATAAACAATATAATTAGGTTTTTTTTCTTTCAAATACTTCATTAATTATCAATCTTTCTGGGTTTTGTGAGGATGCCATGACTTTGACATTCAATGGAATACTTGGTTAAACTACAAACCAGTTTTTAAACCCAGCCTTGTGGAGATTATCATGACATAAAGTCATTACATAAATGCACAATGAAGAATCTCTGCTAATGCAATGAAATTTTGTAAAGAAATTTTATTTCCTGATTTTTATCCCTTGTACAATGAAGAATCTTTGGTAAATGCGATGAAATTCTGTATTGAAATTTAATCTCCTACTTTTTGATTCCTTGTACAATCAAAAAGCTATGCTAAATTTCCAACAGAGATAGTATGACTGTAATTAATTTTTCATTCAAAGGCTGTTTATAGATATGGCAAATATCACTTTACTAACAATCATAGCATGTCTTAGATTGCACAACTTTTATTGTTATCCTAAAAGAGTTGACACACAATATGAGAACCATTTCATGTACTTCGCACATGAGCTAGCTTGAAGGATCAAGCTAAGAAAATTTTAAATGGGTAGAAAAATTATAAAGAGAAGATGGGATAAGGAATTAACCAATGACTGTATCAGAAGACTAAAGGACAACACATTAATTCAATGCCCCAATCAAGGTTTGATAGAAGGCATTGACAAAGCCACTATTGGGAGAAGAAATCAAATAATTCCACATTAAAAGGAACAACATTACAATGATGTTGGCCCGGGCTCACATATCTTTCATACTTTTCATGAATATCTTGTCACTTTGTTCTGACAGTTATCCTAACTGAAACTGTCTCAGAATTGATTAAGGGTTACATTTCAAGGCCCCCTTGATGCAATAATTGAAGATGCTGCTTCATCTGGATAACAATAATATATGTCATTGACTGCATGGACCCTGAGGCACTTTGGAAAATATAGAATTCAAGTAAAAAAATAAGATGATATTGTATTCAATACATGGACCTCGAGCAGACCTGACAGTGAATATCTAGTGCTGAATGGCAAAGTCAAAAAAACAAATTCGGAGGGGGGCTAGCCTATATGTGCCCAAAAAGCCTAAGCACAGTTAGCCACGCAGGTTGGTCTAATATGCAGAAATGCTACCTAGTAACGGCTGGGCACAAAGCATCATGGATTATTACAAAACAATGCACTCCCACAGATGTCAGTTAATCAAAAATGTAAAGATTGTGATCAGGAGATCAGTGATATTTAGGCCCTTGACAAGAAAACGTTTCATCTTCTACACTTTTGTCTCTCAAGACCATAAGAGGTATATCCCTAAGGTTCAATACTGTCACAATATTCATCTGCAGGTAAACTGAAACCTACTAGCATAAGGAATCCCGATTCCCTGTTACTAACTACTCTGAACACCAATTTACCAATGAAAAGCAGATCAGAACCTTATTTCAGCAGACGAGAAAGCATACATCATTTCTTTCATAGTAGGGACCTTTAAAAATGTTCAAGAATCGCCTACCTAAATATTAATTCCCTGAAGAAAATGTATATTCATTTAAGAGCTAAATTAAAATGTCTTTTAGCGAAATTAATGACAGTGAAATCTGAAGCCATTAGTATGCAGAAAAGAGATAATTCTTATAAGATTTGATTAATTTCATGTTATCCATACTGGTGCCAAATTCCATTGGGTAAACCGATAGCGAAGGCATGAAGAGAACACAGTGATTTTCAGAGATCTTGCCATTCTTTTGTAAATTTGCATTACCCACTTAACGAATCTAGATAGAAATACAAGAATATAGTATCAGACTCACTGGAATTGATTTCCATATAAATTCACATAAAAAGAGACATCATATTTAGATGAAAACCTTAAAACCAATTACCATACATCCTCAGCATTTTTCTACCCAGGTATACATTTCAGAATGAATGCCTTACCACAATCTAAGATTTAACTAACAAAATTGTGCAGCATGAGTGATTGCTAAACCCCCTGCGACCTTCGCTATCCTTTACAGTCTTGTCCTGACAGAACGATCTCTGTTGAACATGTGTTGTCATTGATGTCAAAGGAGTCAACAAATCAGTGAGAATTAAATGTGGCTACAGCAATTTTTTATTGCTCTGACATGATATTGTATGTTATCATTATGCTCCGGTTTCAGTAGTTCTTGGTTATCTATTACATGTGTCATTGACTGGAAGTGTCTGCACTATGCTTTTGAGGTTCGTTGTTCAGAAAAAGTATGTGCAATCAGACGCACTGTCATTGAGTTTGGTTCCATATTCTACTGCAGTTGAGAGTTGTGGCTTGCGCTTTGGAAGTCAAGTAAGGATACATATGAAGTATCTTGTTCCAAAGTTTCAGAGGCTGAACTTCAGCAAACAGAAACTTAGAAGTGACAGAGGGTTCACTATGCTGATGTCCCGAATTGATGCGCTAGAGGATTGTAATGTGTACCAGCCAGAGGTAGCGTGTTGATATTCATTGGGGCCAGGAGAGTTGATGTTGGGTAACGCATACTGTGTCCCTTCTCCTGGTCCAATGTGTGGGATTTTGGACTTGACCTATTACACATTTGGTTTAAGGTTTATTCTTGTAGCCAACATGCAGATGTGGTAATCTTGTTCTAGGCCGACTTGTGAATGTAATTGTCATTGTAATACATATATATAGTTGATCTAGGTTCATTCCTAGTGTGTTCTCAGTGAGTGGGAATTTGAAAGGTATGGATGATGTGCGAGTATGTGGGTGATGCTGTGTGAGTAGCATCTCAACAATTGTGTGGTTACATTTGAGGATCATATGCACTGTGTGAGTTAGTTCTGAAGTAAATCAGATCAGAAAGAAGTTGTGTATTCAGTCTTGAAGGTCGGCATTTCATATCTCTTAGATTCTGTTGAGATTGGTATTTCATATGATGAGTTGGTGCTCAGATCTTGGAATAGGGGATTGGTGCCTCCTGTAGGTTGGTGCCTACAAATGCAATTGGGATTGGTGTCTCTGGCAAGTTGGTGCCTGAAAATGTAATTGGGGTTTGGTGACTCTGGCATGTTGGTGCCTACATCATTTTGTATATTCCTTATCATATTCATGTTTCTTGTGACTCAGTGAGGCTGGATTTGGACATCTGATCCAAGCAGTTATTCTCACCATAGGTTTTCCCTTTCCAGGTTTCCAGGTAAATCTGGTGTTCTTTTGTGTGGATGTGTGTTTTATGGTTTAATAAGTTGCTTCATTAGTAAGGAAAGATTGGTAAATGCTGCTACGATGATTTGCATTTATATTTGGGAAAGTTATTGGTGATAATTTATGTTCAATCAAGTTGAATTAGCACATACTGATTCACCCCTGCCTCCCTCTTAGTATATCTGTGTGCTTAACAATCTCAACCAGACTACACAGAATTGTGCTTATCTTCGACATTAATGATTCCTATGACTTGTTTACAAAATACACCACCTTCAAACCTACGCTAGAAACAGAGGAAGAAGATCCAGAACAAGGGGAAGACACTCTATATATTGAGCAAGTTACTCCAAGCTTGGATACAATGGGATCTCTCTCTGCTGATCTTCCCCTAATCATGCAACTCAACACCAGTGGCATGCATATTGGATGAGCCTGCTGTGAAGAACTAAAAGCACTTGGTCACCTCTTGTTTTGTATGAGTTAATCAATCGCTTCAGTTATATTGTTCAGTTCTTCACTTATTCATTGAAGAGATTACAAGGTTTCCCTCATGAGGAGAGATGGTTTCAACCTCATCTTTGTTTCTCTGATGATCTCATCAGTTAATGGTATCTCTCTGTTGTGTGTTGGTAATATTGACGATGAAGTCATTGCTTCTCTCTACTGAACTATGTCTTCTTCAATGCAAACTGAAAAAATGGAATGCTTGAAGGCCTTTGATATGTATCTATTTGTGGAATCCTTCTACTCAGTTTTCAACGCAATTGTCCAGTCAATCATTAGAACCAACTCATATAGCTCAATACTTCTGTAAAAGTTGTGGCATGTGGAAAGCATGTGACTCTCTAACCTAAGGAAGGAAAGACAAAAAAGTAGAAGAATAAAGAACAATGAATAAATAAGAGAGGAGAATACGTAAAACAATCTAACTGCGGAAACTTTACTCAAATGAGACCCCGAAGTCCATCCTTTGCCAAAGTCTGCTACCAACACCTCCCATTCTGCATCAGAGGGAGCTCCATATTACTGATCTTATTTAAGTATTTAATTGTAACTTCCCACTGACCATCTCCAATAGCAGTCAATCCTTTCATGTACCCGTTTCCTTAATATTCAAGGAATTAATTCTTTCAAGGGAAATATTGATATCCTACACATTAGAGAGATCTTTCTCAACCACTCTCTTACTGAAACCATCTAGAATAGACTGGATATAAACCTTCCAACCTACTACACTTGTGTTTACATTGTTTTCATTCCAAGGTGGAGGAAATGATCCATTGATCAGATCAAGCAAGGTCTCCATTTTGCTTTTGATTATGCTTTCCATGTGGGCAACATACAAAGTTACTTTATTGATTGCCCTGCACACAGCTTCAAGGCCCTTCAATTTATCCTTGACCTTCGGCCTTGCAAATCCTTGTCCCTCTTTAACCTCCAACTACTGTAATTTATTTGCCAAGTGGGCCACCATTCTAGACCTAGGTGCCCAATAATTTTAGAAGGAAGAGATCTCATCCAATGCAGTCTTTTGTTGAGTCCTGACCTTCTTTATCTTTCTAATTGTATCCCACTATCTAAAAGCGAACCAACAATTTCTTCAACTCTGGTGACAGGCAACTTCTTCAAAGTTTGCTTTATACTTGTACTCAGAGACTCCTTTTCGGCAGTCAGCATCTTGTTCTGCATAATCCCTATTACCCTCTCATTGGTCATTTGACTTATTTGATGCGTCATTTAATGCACCTGGGCTTGCAACCCAAGTGTTGCTTCATTGGTTGTAGAAACAGAAATTGATACAAGGGTGAAAAGCCTGGCCTTTAAAGTAGTTGGAGTGGGAAAGGGAGCTGCAAGAGGAACAGAAGACATAACGTCGCTAGATGCCCAGGACTTAGCCAAAGCTATCAATCCAGTTCTTTTGATCATTTCTCCTTTTCCAAGGACTGCCTTGAGGTCCACATTATCTTTTGTCAGCCTCAAGATTTATCACTCTAATGTATTGTAATCAGCAGTTTTTTGCTCGATATTGTGATAGTTGAATTATGCTGCTCTCTCAACCAACATCCTCAATGTTTAGCGATTGCAATTGCCCTGGGCTTATCGTGAGGAGTTGCCACCACCCAGGTTGCAGACAACTGTTAATCAAAGTCAAACTCTGTCCAATAGAATTGTTGAGTGGTGCCCTCAGAGTTGAAAATGTGCCTTTCAGGCCCTACATTAGTACAACAAAATACCCATATCACATGTATTGTCCCTTTTGGGATATTCTTTTAAACAATAATCTTTGCTCAAAATATGATAATAGTTTTCTCAAAGATAACAAATTTACAATTAATGTTCAGGCCAATAAATCACAGCACAATACCCAAAGCTGATCAAATCATGGATTCTCCAGAAATCTTTGCAAATCTGCTGAATTAGAGGGTTTCCTCCCTAACTCAACAATGACAATACCAAGATCTTGTCCCTAGCTTGTAAAGGGCATAAAAGGATTGTCGTCCTCACAAGCCTTAGCCCACCTTGGAGGGTTTTTGTCCTCCTCGACCAAGATTTGGATACAAACTCAGTAAGGCCATGAAAGGGTTTTTGTCCTTCCAACTCTTGTGAGCTCGGAAGGGGTTTTGTCCTTCTGATTTGCAGATAATACCTAGAATTCAAAATCAGTAACTAGAAGTATTTACTAGACTAATGCTGATTAATATTTCTTGATGGATTGACAATACTTGAATGTTTTATAAATGGTTGCTGCATGGATTGTTTTCACAATTATATCTCTCAAACGATATTTGCAATTGATTGTGAACTTATTTTTGAATTGATGATGTTCTCAAATCAAACATTCTCCCCTTTATATCTTTCAATGTGAGGGAGTCACAACTCTTCATAATGATGGCTCTTGCAAGAGTTACAACCTTTCAGATTTAATCTCTGCTTTGAACCTCTTAATTAATCGTGATCAGCTATTTGTCGTGCTCCATATTCAAAATATTGCATTTAAGTGAGCACACCTAGTTAGCCTATCCACCACCACAAATATACAATCCTTTCCTTGTACCTTTAGAAGTCAGTGATGAAATCCATTTGAAATGCTCTACCATTTTTTACTTGGTATTGGCAAAGGTTGTAACAAACCGGATGGAAATATATACTCTACCTTGTTTCTTTGACAGGCAATACAATTCCTCATATGCTTCAAAATATCCTCTTTGAGGCCATTCCAAGAAAATATTTTCCTTACTAGCTTGTCAGATTATAGTAACCTTGATGGCCTGCTAATGGAGTATTATGGTATGCTATTATAATCTTTTCTTTCATTTTCAATCCTGGGGTGAGATATATTCTATCCTTGTAGAGAATGAGCTCCTCCACCATCTTGTATTTATCATCGCAGGTGATGTCTGTCATAGAACCTAGGTGAGTCCTTTGTGATAGAGCATCAGCCACAACATTTTTCTTTCCCTTCGTATACTCGATATTAAAATTATTAGCTTGCACTTGCTAACCCTCTTATGTTGCCTATCTTTTAGATCCTCTTGGTTCAAAAAGAATCTTAGACAATTATGGTTAATCTTAACAATAAAGCTTCCACAAACTAGGTAATGTATAAACTTGGCTATAGAATTCATAATAGCTAGCATTTGTTTGTCATAAATAGAATAATTATTTTCCATTA
This sequence comes from Thuja plicata, assembly GCA_018584345.1. Lineage (NCBI taxonomy): Eukaryota > Viridiplantae > Streptophyta > Pinopsida > Cupressales > Cupressaceae > Thuja > Thuja plicata. Next base: position 75,130 of record MU224509.1, read on the forward strand.
CCTTAAGCTTGCAACTCTTAAAAGCTATTGGTTTTTTATTGTGCATTAATACTACTCCAATACCTTCCCCTAAAGCATCACATTCTAACTCAAACAAAAGACAAAAATCTCCACTAACACTAGACAAGAACTCATTATTTCTTTGAGCGTGTCAAAAGCTCTTTGGGCCTCCTTGTTCTATGAAAAAGCACCTTTCTTAATAGTTTGGCAATGGAGTTATTAGCTTTACAAATCCTTTGACAAATCTTCTATAATAACTACGAAGTCCTAAAAATCTCCTTGAATGAGTAAGTTTTTTTATCATAACCAATCTATTGTTGCCTTGATTTTCTAATCATCGACACTAACCCCTTGAGTGTTGAACTTAGGCTCCAAATACAAAATTTCATCCATTCCAAATTCACATTTGGATGCCTTAGCAAATAGTGATTGTTGCTCAAGTATCCCCAATACTTCATTAGTATGTCGTAAGTGATCTTCCCAAGTTTTATTATAGATCAATATATCGTCAAAGAACACCAAAAGATCTTTTCTTAATTGTTTACTGAATGCATGGTTCATGCAGGATTGAAATGTGGAGAGTACGTTAATCAGTCCAAATGGTAGGTCTAGAAATTCAATATTTCCAAAATGACACCCAAAAGCAATTTTATGGACATCCTCCCTCCTCATTCTTATTTGACGATATCCAAAATGTAAATCAATCTTAGAGAAGTATAGTGCACCATAAAGTTCAAAAATTAGTTCATCAACCCTAGGGATGGGATATTGGTTCTTGATAGTTTTTTATTTAGAGCCCTTTAATTCACACACATCCTCATAGTGTCATCTTTCTTTTTCACCAAGACCATGAAAGAGGCGAAAGGGTTGAGCTAGGTTGTATATTTTATGGACATCCTCCCTCCTCATTCTTATTTTATGATATCCAAAACGTAAATCAATCTTAGAGAAGTATAGTGCACCATAAAGTTCAAAAATTAGTTCATCAACCCTAGGGATGGGATATTGGTTCTTGATAGTTTTTTATTTAGAACCCTTTAATTCACACACATCCTCATAGTGTTATCTTTCTTTTTCACCAAGACCATGAAAGAGGCGAAAGGGTTGATCTAGGTTGTATATGCCCCATCTCAAGTAACTCCTTAATTGTTCTCTCAATTTCTTCCTTATATCTCTTTGGGTGATGGTAAGGTGTGGCAATGACAGGTTTCGCTCCTAGTTCAATAGTATGTTCAAAACCACCCTTAGGGCGCAGTCTAGGTGGAATATTGCTAAAAACATCCAAATGCTTATCTAAAATGGATTGAATATCAACATTTGTAGTTTTTCCTCCTTTTCCTCCCATGTCTAAAAGCTCTCTCCATCTTTTTTTATGGCACCACCCTTAGAGATTCATCTGATAGGCCTTGTAGAATTAATTCTTGGCCATTGTGTTGGAAGCATTGTCCCATCTTTAAAAATCTTGAATATCTACCCAAGGAATGTAACCATTGAATGCCAAAAGCCACGTGCGTATCGCCCCTGTTTACTACATAGAAATCTCCACTTATTTGATGTCTCCTCAAGGTAATGCTTAGTTGCTGAACTCATTTTGTGCGAGGGGTAGTGAATCCATCCGTCGTGACTACCTTGAATACTTCAAAATTTTCAGCCCTTAGCTTCATCCTCATTACCAAACCTTCATCAATGAAGTTATGTGTAGCACCACTGTCCACTAAGACAGTCACTTTTTATCCTTGTAAAAGACTACGATTCTAAAGAGGTGATACATTGGTGGCCCTAGAATTATGGCCAATGTACCACTTGCAAACTCTTCATTATCTTCTTTCCCTCTTCTTTATTTTGGGTTCAAATTCTCTCCTTAGATTGACCATCCATTATTGATTCTATGTAGCAGCCATATCCCTTCTTGGAACATTGATGGCCCAACTTCCATGGTTCTCTACAATGGAAACATAAGTTTTTTCAAAGCTCTCTTATGATTTCTTCCTCATTGTTGGATTGAGGTAATGCTTTTGGTTTCCAATTATCCTTGGCAAAGGGCTGTTTGTGTGACCCCTCGTAATAGGTCTTATTTTTAGGTGATGAGTCTTCCAAACTTAAGGCCCTTCAAAGAGCATCTTGTAGGGATGATGTTTCAAAAGCTGAAACCAATCCTCTATGTGATTAAGAGAATCCTTCAATAAATTAAAACATGAATCTACTTTTGGTAATATCCCACACATCATATGTTACAATGAGATGATGCCCTTGTGTAATTAGTCCATGATGCCAACATTCATGTATTGTTCCCTCTAGGTGAAGAATGGCAAATTTAATAGCTTCATCTTCCATCATAGGACTAAGAGAAAGATAGGTATCGAGTTTTTTGAATCCATGCTTAAGCAATGACCTTCCTCAAACCATCAAAAGTAGAAAGAGTAATCTTACTGTTTGTCGTAAATCTTTGTTGGGATACCTTCCCTCTTCTCTTGAGGTATTTCTTGACATGCCATTATAGTATTCTTTAACTGGAATACGCCTTCTAAGGTCAAGATCAATTCTTGAATATGCTTCCACGGGCTCATCAATGTCATTTGCTGCCATGTTTTCATCTTCTTCTTCTCATGATTGCTCCTCTCTCAGAAAGAATGTAGGTGCTGTCATTCTAGGTGAAGATCTTAATGAAGTTCTATTTTTATTCTCAGAATGGCTTGAATTAACATTTCTTCCCTTGGTTTGGTTAGGCCTAAAAGCAATGGTTGTATTGTTTTGATTTGCTTGGAGAAGCAATTGTGTTGTATGTTTTGTCTCTCCATGTAAGCTTTCCATTCATTTCCTTAATTTCACTCAAGATCACCCATTCGATTACCTCAAATTGCTTCTAGCTTTCTTCTTTCTCTTCCAAGGCTCTTTGATCTTTTTGGCTCAATCGCTCATGCTTATTTTCTGATCCTCAGACTAGCAAAATCAAAGCTCCGAAATCAATTGTAATGTCCCCTTTGGGGATATTCTTTTAAACAATACTATTGGCTCAAAATATGATAATAGTTTTCTCAAAGATTAAAAATTTATGATAAACATTCAGGTGAACAAATCATAGCACAATACCTAAAGTTGATCAAATTGTGAATTCTTCACAAATAGTTTGCAAATCCGCTGAATTAGAGTGTTTTGTCCCTGACTCAACAGTGACAATACCAAGGACCTCGTCCCTCACTTGTCAAGGGCATGAAAGGATTGTCATCCTTCCAACCCTTAGCCAACCTTAGAGGCTTTTCATCCTCCTACAACAAGATTTGGATCCAAACTCAGAAAGAGCATGAAATGGCTTTTGTCCTACCAATTCTCATTGGCCTAGAAGGGATTTCATCCTTCCAATTTGCAAATACTACCTAGAATTCAAAACTGATTACTAGATGCATTTGCTAGACTATTAGTGAATTATATTTCTTGATGGTTCGACAATGTCAATCTAGATTAATACTTGAATGTTTTATAAATGGTTACTGGTTGAATTGATTTTCTGAATTGATATTTTCAATTGACTGTAAATTAATTTCTGAATTGATGGTCTTCTCAAATGAAATATTCTCCACTTTCTGAATTGATGGTCACAACTCTTCATAATGATGGCTCTTGCAAGAGTTGTTGGAATCATTTGCCATTGCGCCAAAAGCTCGAACTGTCAACGCCAGATTTAATCCAACCCATGGGAGGCAGTTAAGCCATGTCACTAGTCCCCAAGGAGGTGCTGACCATCAAGTCAACAATCTCCCCCTCAGCACCGACTGAACCTTCAGCACCCACTGAAGGGAGACTCGAACCCATGACCCAAGGCTCTGATACCAATTGTTGGAATCATTTGCCATTATACCAAAAGCTCTAACTGTCAACGCCCAATACAAACGCCAGAATTAAGCTGACCCACGGGAGGCAGTTAAGCCATGTCACGAGCCCCTAAGGAGGTGCTGACCACCAAGTCAACAAGAGTTACAACCTTTCAAATTTAATCACTGTTTTGAACCTCTTAATAATTTGAATTGTATGCATATGGAAATCACTGCCCATTATGTTCATAATTTTAATCTTCATCAACTCCTATTAAAAGCACTATGATTATTATTACCTCTGCCTAAAAAGATACTGTGATCTGATTAAACAAGGCTGTGATTTTCTTAAATTGGTGGGGGCATGACATCGCGCCATTGCCACCATTAAAAGTTAAGGCATTATTTGTTGTCATCTCATTTCAAATTCCAATTAAGCATTTACATTCTATGGGGAATTCATGAATACTACATTCTCTAACCCTATCTTTTATATTTATGAAAAATGGAAAAGTAAAAATATTAGCTATCTTGAACAAGGGCTTTTGATGGCCTTTTGTACTGCACAATCTATTTGACATTTAGCATTGCAATCGATACACTGGCATGTATATTTTATTACTCAGTTGTACCTACACCTTTCCGACCCTTAGATCTATGATTATTTTGTGTGCATTCGGCACAGTTACCAAATCTGGGCAAATCAGTTCAAACCTAACCAGTTCTGGACTTTTTGAATCATCTGAATTTGTTGATTTGGTGTTAGACTTCTCAATTCCTATAAATACTTCACCAAACTTTCTTGAAAACTCTGGATTTTCAAAAAAAAAGACCTACCAGATGAATTAAATTTTTCAAACCTGGAAACTATAGTTTTCAGCTAATCTCCTTATTGTAGTAGCACACTCCACCACAACAATCTTTAGTCACTATACAGTATACATCCTATAGAAATTATTGGTTGTGTACTTATTCTTAACTTCAACTTGTAGGTATTTACCTAAAAGGAGAGAACTTTTTCTGAGAGACTGTGTGCATTATCAGCCTTATCAGCCTTATGGTAAAGCAAGAACACATAAATCTTGCAGCAAAAATCCAAACAGCTTTTTAAAAATATCCGTGTATTCAGATGCAACCTGCTTTCAAACTGAGAGAAAAAAGAGCCCTCGATTTTCAGAGAAAATAGCTTTTGAGTGTAAGACTTAGAAGGCAATGGTGTAGCCAAAGAAATTAAGAGAGCAACAGCAATTTCATTGAAATAATAGGGTGAAAATAGACACCAATCGCAATTAACCAAAAGGTGACGAGTATAAAATGTTTTCCCTTCTTCCTCCTCCGCCCCCTTCTCCAACCAAGAAAAATATTCCAGTTAAGATGAGTTAAATATCAATTTCAAGGTCTTCTAAACCTGCTTTCTCCTGGTTAAGTTCAAAATTAAGTTCTGATTAGTTTACAGAATGAAGCACTGGCTGCTGGACAGTTAAGAACATTTAATAGCCCTAACCAGTGTCGTTTTAGCTAATATGAAGATGAAAAATACAGAATAGGAGACAAACAAGACGATAGAACAATAGATCATGTAGGAAAAAAAAATTGTTACATGTGCTGCCAAACTTCAGACAGTCTCGTAAACTTGTGAGAAATCTGAAAAGTAATTGGCTGTAAAGCAATCCAATATAAGCTGTTGCTATCCTATTCTGGTGTTCACTGTCTGAAGGCAAAACAAAACCAATAGCCTCTCCTAAAAACATCAGAAAAACGAAATTTCTATTTAGTTATTCAAAAGGCTGTCCTTAAAAATATTTTAAAGGGAAAATTTAAGTTTGCTTTACATAATCATTTTGCAAAACAAGTAAAGAGAAAACTTCTTGATGAGAGATTTACTGCAATTAAAAAAGAACTCCCTGCAGTACATCACGAATTGGTTCATCATATATTAGACTTGTTTATAATAAGGAAAAAGCATATGTCTAGTTTTTTACCTGAGCTCATCATAGCAGGCACACATGAATTTTCTGTCAAGGGTCTGTGACCCAAAGTTGTATTATTCTATAATTTTGTCAAGCAATTAGTTAAAGCATTTGATGTTGGAACATAGGTTTATAACCTATTGTTCTTTCATGTTAGCATTTTCTAAAATTATGTGTAATGTTAAATAGCTAAGTTACCCTGTTCGTCCCTAGACCCCCCCCCTGACCAGTCTAGGTGCGAACTAGCCCATGGTTCTGGTCCGGTCCGCCTGTGGGTCCGAACAGTGTCCGGCCCACAGGGGTGTGGTTCAAACCAGACCATGCTCAGTTTGGACCCAGGCAGACCTGGATGAAAAAGTGTGAACCGCCGGCGAACTTGGTTCTGCAGACAGTCAAAGGCAGCGGCCAAGTTGATTTTTGTTGCAAATTTAATAATTTTTTGACATCCACAACCCTAAAAAGTGGATTCTAAAGGCTTATGTTGGCTTCTAACTCTCATTTGTGGTGTGCAAATAGGTTATTTTCTCTTGAGCTGGAGCAAATAGGTATTTGAGCAAGAGTTTGATTGTGCAAGGAGTTGGAAGATTGATTTGTGGATCTTCTTCAAGTGTTTGTGCCTCATTCCTAAACCTTTGCAAGCTTACAATGAGTGGAAAAGGTAAGTTCTTTTTCCATTTGCTTTTGTTTGTTTGAGTTTTTTACTTTTTTTCATTTCTCTTTCATTATCCATACGATCTGCCTACTTTTTTTGGCATTTTCCATTCTCTTGTTTTTATATTGAATATGTATAAAATTTCTTGCCATAGGAAAAGGAACTACAATGGCATCTACCTCTTCCTCCATTGGCAATATTGAACAAAGAATTGAACCCCATTCTGATTCTCCTTTGTGGAACTATGTTGATATTGTAAGACCCCTTCTAGGAGGTGGTGCATTCCATTGGAAATGTCGGGGTTGTGATGTAGAAAGGAATAGTTCATATTATCGGGTGATAGGCCATTTGTGTGGAATCCCTAGAAGAGGAGTCATGAAATGCCCTGGAGAAAAATATCCACCTATACCAAATGAAACAGTATTAAGATATATTGTGGAGCATTTAGCAGCAGAAGAAAGAGAAGCACGTAGACAAAATACAACCATGCCAGGTAAAACTTAAAAAGGAAAGGGAATGCAACCCCCCTCTACAAATATTGTGATAGAAGACCACCCCTTTCTACTTCAGCTGACCCTGAAACTAAATCTGAAGCACCCCTTACACACAAAAGAAAGGGACCACTGGATACTGCGTTTCAAAATGAGAGTCGGGAAATTGCCAACATTGATGTGGCAAGATGCTTATATGCAAATAGGCTGCCTTTTAGTGTTGTTTGCTCCCCATACTGGGAGAAGATGTTGAAAAGTGTCAATGAGTTATGAGAGAGTACGAACCACATTGTGGCTCGTTATGAGCGTGCTTCGGTACACTGACATGGATAGGCCTTGCCTTGGAGAGGTCTATGATGGCATAACTCAATGCTTGAGAAGATCAAGCAAATTGTAAATGAAAAAGAGCAAGATCCCCAAGAGACCTTCAAACAATTGCAAGCAATTATTGTAGAACGATGGAACAAAATGACCACTCCTCTACATTTGCTTGCTTATGCATTGACGCCCAAATATTATAGCACCCAATATACTAATATACCAAGAAGGTTGACACCATATAGAGATTTAGAAGTGTCTGATGGGCACAAGGCAGCATTTGAAAGACTCTTTCCCGATGATGATATGCAAGACTTGATTGCATATGAGTTCATAGAGTTTGTGAACACAAGAGGTCTAAGTAATGATGCTCTTCGTCATCGGTTTAGGAAGGATGCTCATAGTTGGTGGTACCACCATAGCCAAAGATTCCAAACGTTGCAGCCCCTTGCAATCAAAATTATATCACAAGTAAGTTTTATTTTAAAAAATTTAGTTTACAATGTCTTCATAAATTGCTAATAATTTTTATTTTATAAGATTAATAATTTTATTTTAATTGTTTACTTTGTGTTGTCTTCATAGGTTGCTAGTTCATCTGCGTCAAAACGCAATTGGAGCACATATTCTTTCATCCAATCAATAAAGCGCAATAGGTTGCAATCAAAAAGAGCGGAGAACTTGGTATATGTGCATTGAAACTTGCGTCTCGTCTCACACAAGAATAAAGAATACAAAGAAGGGGAGACGAAGAGGTGGGATATAAATGCAGAGCTTGCGGACTTGGATGCTTCCACTTCTCAGCTTGCACTTGATGAATTTGAAGATTTTGACGCCAATAATGTTATTGGTGCAACTAATCTCATTGGCCTTAGCTCTATTTGTGAATCAACTAATGCCAATGTAGAAGAAGAAAATGATGATGATGAAGAAGAAGAAGAATATCAATAAATTTTTAATCCTTTAGTTGAACTTGAAACAATGATACTTGAACTTGATGTTATAATTTATCACTTGACATTTTAATGTTTTGAATCTTTGATGTTGAACTTGAAGTATATGATGCTATGATGGTATGATCATGATTCATGATGCTATGATTACAAGTTTATGGTGTTTTTGCAGTTTAAATGTTTTTATGATACTATGTGACATTCTAATCTTAACTCATGCTTCTAGGTTGCATAAATATGTATGTATGTATATGTATATGTATATATGTGTCAGTGTGTTTGTACTAACGAACCATAACGAACCCAAACCCCTTTTCAAAATTTTGTCGTACCGGACAACCAGTTCTTTGAAGTTGAACTTGAACCCGAACCTGAACCGGCAACTTAGTAATAGTATTAGTGGGTGTTTGAGAATAACGTTGGGTGGTTTGTAATAAGTAGATTGGAAAGGTACTAGGGTGGTTGAAAAGTGAAAGGCTTTTATAAATCCTAAAATGAAATCTGGTCAACAATCCTTCATATTCGATATTTGATTATTTGTTCCCTGCCCCATGTTGGCATGGATTTTGGCGATTTTTTGAACAAAATCATGGCTTTTCTAAAGCAATTCAGGTTTGACAATTTGTGCCTCAAAATCGTGGTTTGAATTTGAGAAATTGTTCTCGGTATCTTTGACTACAAGGAGGGACAAGTTTGTTTCCCAACATCAGGTTTGAAGGATCTTTGTTATCTTGGTCATTTCCGGAAGTTTTGCAACATCAAGGAGGTTCTCAATAGGACTCATTTTGCAGAGTGTTCTATGCACTTGTGACTAGGAGGGGGCAGCCTCCTATGCATTTGTGACCAAAAGACTTGCAGGAACGATGACCATTAAGGGGGGATATAAAAATAATGTAATGTTTCTTTAATGGTCATCTTAGTTAGTTTGGGTAGTTTCTATTTCCAACTTTTGTTTACGTTTGTTTCTTTTAGAAACATCGTAATGTAATTGCCTTTATATTCCGTTTTCATTATTAAATATACAATTACCATTACAATTATTGGGGCATTTGTGTAAGAGTATTGGATCAATCGTGCAAACTTTTTGGTTGTCTAAGCGAACAAGTAACAGTGTAAAGGGGGGCAGGTATCGGGCAACACTTCAAAAATAGCAGTGTAACCCGGGGACGCACACCCGGCCCAAAACCCCAGAGTACCGGGTACCGGTACTCAGCATACCAAAGTACCGCCACCGCCGCCCAAGCTCTGTCGTTTCCCCGCCGCACCCGTCAGGTACTTTAGTACCGGTACAGTACTTCGGTACTGGTACTTCGTTATTTCGGTACTCGACGGGGTACGACCGACGACAGACTTAAAAAGTGCTTTTTTAAAAGTTTTTTAATAAAATTTAATTTTCTAATTGGTTCTTATGGAACCCTAAAAGGATGTGAGTCCCATATAAGGCCCTCTAAGCCTTCATAAGCCGATGTAGGACTAGTTGGTGTTCCTTTGGCGGAACTTGACCGTGAGCAGTCCGATAGTTCTAGTGATGAGGACTTTGGCTTCGGGGATGATTAGAGGCCTCCCTTCCTTACATTTTGATATGATGATTTTGTAGTTGTACTCATTTTGATATGTAATTTGAATCATGAATCATGATTGATATCATCCTACTAATTGTTGATTGTAATCATCATCTTTATGATATTTGAATATTTCATCTTTGAACAATGAATTTTGAATCTTTGATAGAATCATAGAACTAATATAATTTTATGATTATCATTATGTTACTTAGTTAATATGAGTATGTATGTTCGTGTTGCAATTTTCAAATTTTGCTATGTTTAAGTATTTCTGATTTCAAGAACCAATTTGGTATGTTATATAATTATATTGAAACACCCCTGGCCCCTCCCC